>OX457026.1:89217108-89278345 GCA_949752745.1 Protula sp. h YS-2021
CTTTAACGTGTAATATCCACAAAATCCCTAAATAATTCGGCTGAAATATTTTTAAGATATATAGTCAATATATTCACCAATAATTCGAGACATTTACAATATTTTTAAGCTTTGCTCAATAGAAGTAAAAAGAGGGCAAACTAGGCAAAGCGTTGAAAAAGTGCCCAATTTTCGGGACGACCTGCACCAAGTTTATGTTCATATCTAAGAGGTCACTTGAACACATGGAGGATTTGTCGTTATAGGTGGTATTGAATCAAATGACATAGGCGTTTTTTGTTTGTTTACTGAGGGTGAACAGCTCGACGTCGATTTAGCGTGTAATTACTACCCCAGCTGACAGTACAGCATCGGGATAACGCCGAAACGACCCTGATATCCGCCGTCGGAGGCTGGTCGGATTCCGAATGTATGTGTGTTAGAAATGTAGTGGTGTAATTTGACGTTCAGCGGCATTAAGTTGAACATTCTGAGCAGCCAGAGCTGAATGAGTTCACATGACAAGAGATTTATAAGGAAAGTACGGGAATGTGTATAACTGGATTGATACCTTGGTATTGCAGGTCTTTGTGGTACGTAAGTTAAACCTATAACTTTAAAGCGAGGAAACATTCTAATCCCCGACCGGGTCACTAAAATCGCAAATTAGACAAAAAATTAAAAAAGAAGTGACCAGGCCTGGCCTTAAAACTTTTTAAGATGTTTTCATTCGCATGTTTACATTCGTAAATGTTTAAGTAAAAAGGAAGCTCAGAAGCCAGAATTTGCTGGAAATTGTTTTTTTTTTCTCAAGAGAAATATATAAAACTTTTTTCACCAGTGCCTTCGGCCTTCACTTCTCCCAACAAGTAGCAGTTCAACAGCAGTTCAAATAGCAGCTTATTAATTTGGTAAAACACGTTTTATGTAACATAAATGTTTTGTAATCATTAAAGTATGCTGTGTGCCAAAATAATGCCGGTGTAACAGGCTACCTCCTCCGCTGTACAGCTTCGCCCCCCCCCCCCCCCAGGGGAAGCTACACTAGGCCATCTTCCCCCTTCAGTATATTTAGCAACCCCCCCCCCCCCTCAAACTTTTTTGCGTACAAATGTACTTGATAATAATTGTTCATTAGAATACATAGACTCAATCAAACTCTACAAAACTAACTTGAACTACTTTATTGACTTATTTCAACATAATTCAAACAAAATATAAAAAAGGTATCCTTGATCAGAAAGTTCTATTTTTTCTCTTAATATCCTTTTTAGTATTTTAGAGAATCTTGGGGACAGCTCCTGATCGATAAGATTATCATAAATAACATCCACATCATCAAAGAAAGGCTTTCTTGTATGTTCAACTTAATCTTCCTTTTAGAAAGTGATATCTATAGGTAGAGGGGGGGGGGGCAAAAAATACCAGGTGGAGGGGAAGGCGATAGCCCAACCTAACTTCCCCTGGGGGGAGAGGAAGCTGTCCAGGGGGAAAGATATACTGTTACACCGGATCACTGAAATTTATATATATATAAAAAAACAAACAAACAAAAAATCGGCACCGGCCTGGTCAAATTCTTTAAAAATTGTGATGAGAAACAACACCATATTTTTTCCTAGCCTTGTGTTGAGTGACACATAGTAACGCTATATATTTTCATCTACGCTGCTTGTTTTGGATATACAAATTTACATAATACATGAATGTATTTTGGATTTTAACTGAAAGTGCGGAAACCGGAAATGGTCGACAGTTACTCGATATGCGTATTGAATAATATCATGCGAATCTACGATTATACGAAAAAACCTGCAATTCATAATAAGGATGGTCATTTAAATTTATATCAAATTAGAGAACAGTTAAAATTGATTTTTAATTCTTTAAAATACTGCTTTAATAGTGCTGTTGCCAAGAACAATATTAACAATTGCAACATGACTTGGGTAAATGAATGCTGCAATCTGATTGGTCGTTTTCCCAAGTCAATAATTTTTCAATGTTGTTCAGCATGCAAAATTCGATGTCTTTTGCAAATATTAGCAATGAAAACCTCAGTTAAGTCATATAATTAAGCATATATTGACTTATTTGGTGTCAACATAAAGATATTGACCGGATAAGAAAATGTTTACTTAACGGTCAACATTTTGTTGCTGGTTCATAACACTTCATGTGGACTCAAAAAGCGCCAATATATGCTAACCGTAAGCAAAAACAATGCAAACAAACAAACAAACAAACAAACAAAAGTCTGACAGTTTTGTGCGTGGTTTATTAAAACCGTTATGCACTTTATGCTCTTATGCAGTGTTTTTTTTTTTTTCAAACCATGTTTATCAAAGCAGTTATATGCGTGTTACAACATTGGCCAACACACCCCTTGTTACAGAGTGCAAGTCGGTGCAGATTTCAAAGATGATGGTATCCAGTTTTGGTGCAGTTGTGACCTTACTACTGTGTGACACTTTCACAGGTGGCCTGGCGCTTGATGACGTCATAACATATGACGTAAATATTGATACTACCAGGGTAAATGTTTTTGTGATTGCAGCTAGTTGTTTTATTAGACTGGTCAGAAAAGAAAAAAAGTCGTTTCCCAAGCGTTTTGTTGAAATTGCCATTGTACAATAGTCTGGGTAATTACACAATTACTCGTTTTATGCACACAGAATTCACTCCTCGGATCGTCGGATGTCACATATCCGATGGTCCCATGGCCGTTTCCCGTAGCTTTTTAAGGAAAATATAAAGAATTGCTATTAGCATCTCCACCAGTCGATGATTTAACTTGTTAATTGGCTACAGAGGCGACCTTAAGACTATAGATTTGGTTGAGTTCTGGGCTTCTGGCCAGGAATCAAACAATTGTAAAATTCGACTAAATGTCGGCTAAATGCCGCTCGCCTAAATGTCGAGATACCGAAATACATAGGGAGATTGATAGGTGCCTGAGTGAGATATGTTCTAGATATAAAATATCAAATTTAAAAAAAAATGAAAGCAATAAAAAAGCAACTATTGTGATTGACAGGGAGAGTGGTAGTCGCCTGGTGCGGCATATATAACTCCTGGAGGGGTGGGGGGGAGCAAACATGTACCATTTGGTTACCACGTCTCTCCATGACTTCTTAAAATAAATCTCGAACGTGGAGTGCTAAGCGTGAGAAAAACCCCTGCTTCACTAAACGCGGACACCCTGTAAGTTTCATCTGCTGACCAGACAATTGGATTGAGAAGTGTTATTGATTGGTGGCATTCCGCAAGGACCGTGTGAGGCCAAAAAAAATTACCCCTTTCTCCACGTTTTCTTTTAACATGTATGGTAATACATATTGTACCAAATGCCCCTCCTCCCCCAAAACCCCCTGCATACCTCAACGGTACCTTCGTTTTAACTTCAAACGGTTAACATATTTCTTGCATATTACGTATTTTGCAGGTAATATCTCAAACTGAAGAGGAGTATTTAAGTTCCACACTGGGATTATCAACTGTAGGTGATGGAAACATTAAGTTCAACTTTTCACACCCTCGTGTGCACACACTGGCGAGAGGCCTCGCCCCAGCTGTTATTCGATTCGGCGGCGGAAGTGCAGATGTTGGTATATTCTACAACGAGGCCACATTGAGTAAACAAAAGGCTATCTTAGATGTAAACAAAGTAGCCGTTGATAGTGACCCTCCTTTTGGAGGAATAACAGCCATCTTTCCACAATCTGTTGATGATCTTATTCTCCTCGCTCGCTCTGCCCAGGGGCGGTTATTGTATGACCTCAATATTGAGCTTCGATTTGGAGCTCAATGGGACTCAAGCAATGCCCGAGAACTCATGCAATTCATAAGTGACAAGGGATACTCGGATATCGTGGATTTTGAGTTGGGAAATGAGCCACACTATAACAAATTTGGCAAAAAGGCCTTTGATGCTACGGGGCACCGAGTGGGAAAAGACTTTCTCATTTTGCGTCGAGTTTTGGACAAGTTTCCACAGTTCAACAATTCCCGCCTTGTTGGACCGGATGTCGAGACACCACGTGACGGCACCTACATTGGCCCACAACCAATCTTCATGCGTGATTTTGCCCACACGGTTCTGCACAACTTATCCGCAATTACCGTCCATCATTATTACTTCCAGGGCCCACCTGCTACCATTGAACAATTCTATAATTTAACATTTTTCAAATACTTGGAATCAACACTACCTCTGTTGCGCAATACGGTGTACAAGGCTTCCGGGGGACCTGTTGATATTTGGATCGGAGAAACTTCCGACAGCAATCAAGGTGGCACTCCGGGTATCACAGACAGTTTTGCGTCTGGGTTTCTTTGGCTTGATAAACTTGGCATAGCTGCGCAAAACCAGATCAAGTTAGTGGCCCGGCAAACGTTTTATTCCAATTCTTACGCACTCGTAAGCAAATCCCTGGATCCGAGGCCAGATTATTGGCTGTCACACGTCTACAAAAAATTGGTTGGCCGTTCTGTTCTTCAAACCAATGTTACTTCGCTCTACAACAACGGGTTGCTCCGTGCGTATGCTCATTGCGTATCACCTCGTTCCGGATATACATCTGGATCTGTGGTACTTTACGCCATCAATATTAACGTGAATAAATCCGCCATGTTGAAATTACCCGTAGAATTCACCAACAATTATGAATTTGACTTATATTTGATGACACCCAAAAACAACAACCTGACGTCACCTGACCTTGACCTCAATGGCAAAACAATGAGGCTTGTGGATGACTATACCTTGCCAACATTAAACCCTGTCTCGATCTCTCCTAGCCAGCTCAAAATGCCCCCTTTATCCTATGGATTTCTTGTCCTGCGTCCAAAAAATAATTCAAATCCTAAATTTTCCATCTGCTGATGTAATCGCCCAAGTACCGTATATTAAAACTGACAAAATTTGGAAATACTGGCAATAATTGTTTATTTGTTTCTGCCAATTCCTCTTGATTTGATATCAGTAACAGCTGCAGGTTCTGGTAAATGGGGAGCTCGGTTTGATATCAGTGATAGCTACAGGTGCCGGTCGATGGGGGGTTCGGTTTTAAAGAATCAACCGCAGTAGAGGTTTTCATAGTCAAACCTTTTGATGAAAACACAATTTAAGTTTTTTTTTCAAGTTGGGGGGGGGGGGGGCGGAGGGTAGCAACTCCTGAAGCCCTTAAATCCGTCGCTGAATATTTATAAGTTCAGTTGCTGAAAAATACTGGGTCAGTTCTTTTTGAATGACTTCAGCTACCCGAAATTTTAAGCAATTGTTTACACAGGACTCAAAATTATATGACCGCCAAGAATTTGCACCAGGGCACCCCATACGGAGGCACCAGATCCAGTAGTTTTGTCACATATTACTTCTCAAACAAGAATCTTTCTATGTAATATCAAGAAACCACTGTGTAAAGGTATTGGTATGTATAGGTATTGCCAAACATTGCCGTTTTGCATATATGGGATTGGTGACGTGGTTCGTAGCATAATTACAATTCTACAAGTAGAAAACCTGCACGTGAAAGTTTAAAAGGGAATAAATAATGAAAAACTGAATGAGTTTTCAGAATTTATTAGCCCACTTGTACAAACAAAATTATAATATAACCGTTGATAAATAAAATCTATAACAAATTGAACCATTTTATAAATTATTTCTCAAGAAATACGAACTGAGTTAAATTTTCTCCAGAATGTTGAAGGAATGCATATTTTAAAAATAAAATACTCTATAACTTTTGCATTCATTTGACATAAAAAAATAAAACCATTTTCTTTTAATAACTACTGCATGTTCAATGATGATCCGTAACCAAAATATAATTGTTCTGAACAGCACATAGTAGCCCAGGTTTTTAATCTTATATTGCACCCAAATAAACAATATTTCATATATCTATTTGTAAATCAAGTATACCAGAAAAATGCACTTATAAACAAGTACCGATGCATAAAAACTCCGTGTAAACAATGTCGGGAACTTCGAATTACATGCGTTACTTTACGATACGACTTAGATTTTAGTTATTCATTAATTAATATACATAATATCCAAACATAAAAAAAACAATCAGTCAAGAACTGATTGAGTACCCAATTGATTGATTCTGTCAAACAATCACGGAAATGTTCTCCGCATTTCTCTTCTTCCTTTTTTTTTTTGACACGCCGTGTATGACGTCAGCCTTCCCTCCAGTTTTCATAAAAGGTTATGCGGGATTCTATCATAGAGCGTAATCACTCGATCGCCCTCGTGTTTGAGTTTTCTCTGGTTTCATCGCTTTTTATCAACAGTTCACAATATCACAGTTCCTAATACTCGAGAAACACCACAGTTTGAGAACAAGTAACCCATGTACTAATACTTGAGAACAAGTAACCCATGTACTAATACTTGAGAACAAGTAACCCATGTACTGATACTTGAGAACAAGCAAGCCATGTAGTTTTATCGCCTCGCTTTTGTGTCTTTCTTTTTAGTGGTCGCTTCTGATAAATCATACTTAAATCCTTCTTTCCTGGCGATTGACTCCCGCTTCTTGACCTGCAAAACAAAGAAAATAGACCTTTTATTACAAAAAAGATAATATTAAAAATATACTTTAAAATGTTGTTTTTTAAGGGTTCGAAAACTTGTTATGTTAAGAAAATACCCGTAAGCAAATTACAGCCAATAAAATGGAAGGGTCGAAAGAAGCTATTTCCTTATTTCACAAAATGTTCACGTGATACCAAGTAACAGGTGCGGGCAACTGTGACACTCTGTGACAGGTCATGTCGGGGCAGAGGTTCAATACAAGAGGATTAAAAAAGACCGAGCAGGGAGAAGAACTGGAAGAATTAAAAGAAGAATTTATAGAATAAGAACAAAAACAAGAAGAATTCAGAGAAGAAGAAGAATTTAAAAGAATAAGAACAAAAACAAGAAGAATGTTGAGAGAAGAAGAATTCAAAGGAGAAGAATTTAATGAAGAACAAGAACAGGAAGAAATCATAGAAAAACAAGCAGGAGAATTCAAAGAAGAAGAAATTAAAGAAGAAGAGCAAGAAGAATTCAAAGAAGAAAAACAAGAAAAATTCAAAGAAGAAGAATTCAAAGAAGAAGAAACAGTAGAAGAATTCAAAGGAGAAGAAGGATAAAAAAGACTTACAGATTTAAGTGCTTTGTTGATGAGCTCGCCTCTGGTGAAGGGTCTGTCGTCGTCTGCCGAAGCCTCGCTGCCCTCACTGTCGTAGTCGTCGCTGCAGAGGAGACAACAAAACCACGATCTCAACTCTAACCCACTTGGCAATCATGACGGATCACACAGTCACCACACATCAATCAATCACTAACTTCATTGTTTCCCTTTGTTACGAACTGATTCAGAAAATACGAGTGTTTTCATCTTTCTATTTAAGAAATTTGCCACCTTTCTGGGGTATCGGGGGCCGAGACTATTGCTGGCCTAACCTTGGCCTGGGTACCTGGTAGCACTGCTATATCTCCTTGATCTGTTATCGCATGCCAGAACACGATCACTTACCCAACAGCGGGAGGGACAATCGTTGGGCCAGTAGAAACGGGCTGAGGACCTTCTCCCAACAAACTCGGCTGCCTTCTTGCGTAATCTTCGAAATCCTAAATGACCAGATCAATGAGTCATCAAGTTAAAAATACATTATAGCATTATACATTATAGCACAGCATATTGTTGCCAGCACTTTTCTATAGTCAATTGATATATACGGTTTATATATTTATATAAAAAATAAATTTGCATTTTCCTCTTTATACGAAAACACGAAACCAGTTCCTACAACTGACCTTTTGACTGTTGACATAGGCTTGCGTTAGCAGCAGTTCATTGGTTCTTTCCTCAATGACGCCCAGGTATTGTAAGAGATTGTTGTCAGTGACTCCCTGGTTTGTCCCCAGCATGTCGTCTATGGCGTTTTTGTCACAGCTAATCTTGCTAAATAGTGAGTCAATACCTGCCAAAAGATTTATGGTGGTCATTCTCAGCTGCAAATACCCTTATCCGGAACTTTGTCAAAACTCAGAGATTCGAACCCCGGTGACCGCAAAGTAAAACGATAAGTCACAGCAACTAGCGACGGATAACTGTGTGTTATTTTCAAGTCTTTGGCCATTACATTGTAAGCCAAACGGGGTATAGATGACTGTTTCTCGAAAATATTACACCCAATTCTGAGTTGTTTTTGTCCCTGTGACACCGTTTTATCGTCATCCAGATCTTCAATTTATATAATTTATACCTTGATACCTTTTAATTTTACCTTTTTTAAATATGTTTAATATTTATATGCAAAGGTCGGAGTACAAAAAACAACACCGACGTTTTAGCACTTTTTTTCCTCAACTGTTTCACCTAGCATCTCACAGTTCTGTGCATGTTAACTTTTCTCCCCGGGGGCATTCGTTGTTTATGACTGGGACATACCGGCGCGGAGTTGGTCGAGGATTTTCATGACCGCCGTGTGCTTCTCGTTATAATCATCGGCATCTCCCGACGCCTTGTTCTGTTTTTCTTCCAGGTTCTTCAGAATCTGCTGTCGTTGGTCTTCTAATTCCACGCCCTGTGCCTTGAATTGTTCTATCTCGTCCTTGACCTTGAAACATAAACATAACAATGAGTCGCACTGGTGTTTGCACTGAGTCACACGGGGCAATATCACCCGCCTGACAATGTCTAACTCACAACATTTCGCGTTTAAAAGTCTTTACGAGGACTGAAATCACAGGACAAAACCACTGCTCCAAATCCAGTCTCTGGACTCCAGAAAGATTCATCGCGTCAGAGCGAAACAAGCACACAAAAACGCACGAATATAGGCCACATTGTGAAACCTGTCACACAATGCACTCATGCAATACACACTTATATAGTCAATACTGGCCAATCTTACATATTGTTCCGAAAGTAACGAGGAATAAGATTCGATTATCATATTTTGCCAATTATCATATTTTGCCAATGTTGTTTCCAAAGCAAGGTAAATATACTTCATATTTTCATATAATATTTTGCCAATGTTGTTTCCAAAGCAAGGTAAATATACTTCATATTTTCATATCATATTTTGCCAATGTTGTTTCCAAAGCAAGGAAAATATACTTCATATTTTCATATCATATTTTGCCAATGTTGTTTCCAAAGCAAGGTAAATATACTTCATATTTTCATATCATATTTTGCCAATGTTGTTTCCAAAGCAAGGTAAATATACTTCATATTTTCATATCATATTTTGCCAATGTTGTTTCCAAAGCAAGGTAAATATACTTCAGCTATTTTACTCCAAGTATTTCCACACGAGCCCTACCACATCCGTAAAAGAAAACAAGCGACAAAGTGTCTTACATCTTGTATTTGTTCCTGCAGCATTTCAATCTCATTATTTTGCTCGTTCACAAAGTTGAAGAGCGCGAAATTCCTGTCCTCGACTTCTATGAATTTCTCAACGATCAGGTCCATGTCCTCCTCGCTCGTGATCTCCTTAATGCGATGATACGCCTCTTCGTACGTTTCCACGGAATCCGACTGGTTCGCTTTCTTCTTTTCGGCTTCCTTGGCCTCTGTATATTAAAATAAACACATTTATTTACATATTATGAGTCGACATGAAGTAGTGCCGAGCAGTATTGATCGTTATTGACTTAAAATCGGCCAATCACATCACAGCATTTACCTACAGTATTGAGATGGATAACATAATGCTTTAAACCGGAACACGTGACTTACTGCATTTCCAAAGCACAATTTTGACGCAGCGCTTCGGTGTTTCAAAACTCAAAAACAAACAATATTCAGTTCATGTCAAAGACAGGCGAATAGTCCTGCACACACATACAAAAAAATATATATATTTTTTCCTTCTTACCCTTCCTCTTTCTCCATTCTACTAGCTGCGGTTCTTCCTGCAGCTCGCGGTCTTTGATCTTCATGAATTCACGCAGTTTGCGCTCGTGGGCGATAATACGTAAGAGCTCCTTCATCTCCGTGTTATACGACTGGAGATCCTTGTCCGCCTTTTCTTTCAGAAGAATCATCTTAGCTTGGGCTTCATCTCTGTCAATATATTTAGTATTTACCAATAATAAGGGTTCATAAAAGACAACACAAAGCAAGGCCACCGAGCTCCCGACCCAAATGCCCATACATATATCGGCTCCCCATAATAGTATTACCAAAACAAAAAAAACAAACAAAAAAAACGTAAAGAATAAAGAAAGTAAAGAAAAAAAACACTTTCAATGCTTGTCTGTTTTAATAATCTGACAAGAGAACTGAAAGAAACAAACACGAAATTTCCTGATGATAGCGGCTCTAATTGCCATTCGCATGGGTGTTACCTGGAGTCATAGGCAGCCGTAGATTCGTCAATGACCTGGCCTATTTCCTGCTTCAGCCTTTGTAAGTCTTTGTCCATCTTCTTGTACAGATTATCAAAGCGCTGTCTCTCCACGCGCAAGCTGTCAATCTCCTCCCGCAACTTCCGGTTTGTTTCTAACTTTCTGCAGAAGTTGTTTGTTGCCTGCATGTTGAGAAACGCAGAACAGAATGACTCATTAGTAAATTGGACTCTGTTTTAAGATACTGAAAATTACCTGTTACAATTTATAATTGCTCTCTGGAATACATCACTAACTCCACTTATGTTTTTTCTCAAAATCATCTTCACAGATTCAGGTCGCTTTTCTTACCAATAATGAAATAGATTCTGATTGAACTTCCCACCACTAAATCACCCAACTACGCAGTGATGATTTTGTGAAGAGAAAGTAAATGGGAAGACATGACGCCATGAATGATGACGTCATGGTTGGTGACGCTATAACGGCGACGCCATGATTGGTGACACCATGAATGATGACGCCATGACTGGCGACGCCATGACTGACGGCACCATGACTGATGAAACTATAATTGTGATGTCATGACTGATGACGTCATGACTGATTACGCCATGAATGATGACGCCATGCCTGACGACGCCACGACTAATGACGCTATAAATGTGACGGCATAACTGATTACGCCATGTTTGATGGCGCCATTACTGGTGACGCCCTGACTGAAGTTGTCATGACTGATGACGAAAATGAAGATGTTGCCATTACTGATGACGCCATGTTTGATGACGCCATGACTGATGACGCTATGACTGATGTTGTCATGACTGATGACGCCAAGATTGATATCACCACCCACACCAGTCATTGATCGACAGACCGGCCACACAGAGAAACTAGAACATACCAGCTCCAGTTGATTGTCCAGTTTCCTCACATTCTTCACGGTCTGCACGTGGTGCTGGGCGCTCATGTGCACGCCGCCCATTTTCTTGTTCTCGTCCTTGTTCTTGCGCTCCCATTCCCTCACTTCCGACCTCAGCTCATCACTTCGCTTTTTCTCATCTTCAATTTGATCTTCGATGTTTTCTGGAGACAAAAAAAGTAAATAAAAATAATTTTGACATCTTGCTGGGTTTGCTCAGCGTTATTTCTGATACTAATACATGCTAAATTTCTCTTGTTTAAACTATAAAATATGCTTAATTTCTCTTTTTTAAGCTAATTCCCCTGAAAATCCCAGTTTGGACAAAACAGCTAGAAAGCAGAAATCGACTACAAATTAGCAAATATATTATCTTGGCCATCAAATAATCAACACAGAAATTCAACAACCCCACGTTTCTAAAGCAAAATTCAAAGTGTAAATTGTAAATGGATAAATTTTCCAAGGTGCTTACGTTTTAGCCTAGCGAGGGCCTCAAGCTCCTCTGTGTTTCTTTCATTTTTGTTTTGGTTTGACCTGCTTTCAATCAGCCTCAAGTCTTTCAAAATTTCTTCCTGTTCTCTTTCTAATGTAGTTATCTCTCTCCTAAAACAACAAAGGGAAACGTAGATTGTGCTGAACTCGATCTACACTGCAATTTGCCACATCTAATTTAAATGAAATCTGAAAAATAACAGCCTAGTTCTTTGCTCAACACAAAAATAAATAAATAAATGAAAAGTCTCACAGTTTCTTCAGGTCAGTCGAGGCTAACAAGCTCACTAATTCAAAAGTTCGCAGAATGTATAATTTTAAAACAACCTAAACCTAAAACAATCCTAGATTATATTGTTTTATTTAAAGAACCATTAAAGCTACCAGACCTCTGTCGGTTAATGTGCTGCTGTGACTCCTGCGTGTAAGCCTTTCTGTCTTTCTCCATGATGCGGTAGCTCCTCTCCAGCTTCTTCAGCTCCATCATCGTCTCCACGTGCTGCTCGATGTCTGACGTGTCAGACCTGGCCGACTGTGCGCGTCCTCCCGGCATCGTGCTCTTCTCGTGTTACCTCTCTACCAGTAATGTACCACATTCGACACATTATAGCACACAGTTTTTTTTAATATTCGCAACTCACAGCTTCTTCTAGTCTGACTATCAAAATTCTTTTTATGTGACCTTAACTTTACTTTGTGGAACGCAAATTAAAGCATTTATTTTTTATTTTGAACGAAATGGAAAAAGGGTTTAAACTGATCTGGATGACAACAATAATATGTTGTATAGACACTTTTGTACATTATATAAAGGTAATAACGGCCAAAGTAAGGGAATATTGACCCTAACGACAAAAAAAAATGCATTAAAATATAAACTCTAGCACTGTGATCTGGCCGCTTTGATTTGTTGAAAAGAAAATTTACCGACCATGAAAATTGGCACGAGTTAAGCTCCTTAATAAAGTACAATAAATAGAGTTCAGAAAACAGTACTGCGATAATTACAGCCGATGTTTTTGTAATTCTCCAAACTATGACGATCTCAAGCTGTAAACTACACAGCGAACCAAGAACCATATCAGTGTTATTGAGACTAGGTAATGTTTACAGAACGAAACACTAAAACACCCACCAGATCAACCTTCTCTACAAGAGTCTAGTCTAAGTGTAGCCCCCAGTTACTGACTGCAGTCAGTCGCCATCTCAGGTTGCAAAAATACTTGGGAGTATAAAAGTGGCTTGGAATCATGCCCTGAGAATCATGGTATACTTAGAACTGGCGTCTAATAATTTTTGTTACTTCTCGTTTTCTAAGGCTTGTTGTACAGTTTATACGAGTACGGATTACAGGCTAGTGTAAGCGGAACCTTTCTAGGAAATAGGAATATAGTCCCTGCGGACCTTTTCTATTTTCCTAGGCTGTCACAGAAGATCACATGTCATCTGGCACTAACAGTAAATCATCTACCACTAGCTTTTTGGCTCTTTCTACACGTGCATGAGAACTTTTTTTTTTTATATAACTTCATGTTTTCTTAATGTACTTTACACAGAATAAATAAATATTGTACGACTATGGATTACAGGCTATATCTGAATGACTAGTTAGTGACTTATTATAGTCATTCCCCACGTCATGCACTAAAATAGGTCGAAGGTTGCTAGGAATCACGCACTGAAACGTGAAACGTGCATCTGTGAATTTTTGTACTCAGGGTTTTCCACGGTCGTCTATACGGATTACAGGCTATGTATACGGTATTCCCATGTAAGTCTCTCTTCTGCTCTTCTATAGTTTCATTCAGGACTACGAGGGGAAGGAAAACAAATGGTTACAGTAGAAACAAATTGGTGAAATTAAAAGAACAGCTTCCGTGGGTTAAAACAAGTTTCATTTGTCAAGTATCATAAAATAAGGAGCCAGTCGAAAGGGTTGGCAATTTTATATCTGACTTATTAAGTTTAGTAAGAACTCTAGACTTAGCTTCACCAATTATGATCTACTCTATCCAATTCTGTCCGCTCTCCCTCGTATTCTTGATGACACCTTCATACAATGCATTGTGGGTAACTGAGGGCATGTTGAGCGATATTTGGAGTTTATCGCTCTGTTTTATACCAATACAAATTCTTCGATGTTAAGGTTAAGTAATAAAATTTTTCTAAACGGTAAAAATTATTTAAAGAACTAACTTCCTGGAATGTGACAAGAAGGCCAAAAAAATGTATGCAATCGGCCCAGAACAAGAAAAATACCGTTGAATTTGGTATACTGGAGTCAGAAAATATGCTTTTTGCCCCGACGCAGGCACGGGCACTTTTTGATTACGTGATGAAAATTTTAATTCTCATTGGTGGATGCAAGGTTGTGACGTGAATTCGTCCTCAAGAATATGTGTTCGAGTACGGTAGTGAGTCAACACTTCACACACTAACTAAGGTGTAAGTACGAAAGTTGATCACAATCATGCCCAGACCATTTTGTTTTACGTGAAACTTGAATGTCAGAAATGTTTTAACTTATCCTTTTAGTGCCTACGTTATAAAACGTACAGACCCACAGATTATAGGCTATAAGCCAAATCACACTTTGGGCGTTCCCAATAAAAATGCGCAAAAATAAAAATGAAAGAAATGATAGAGATTTCGCCTAAATGTCAAATTTCTCTTGCACCAAAGAGCACTCAGGTTTTTAACAACCCGTATGATACAGACCAGTGTCTCTACTACCACAGTTCTCTAAAATCTTAGAAAAATTATTTGATTCACGAATGCAAAACTTTATAGATAAAAATAAATTGGTAACAAATAGTCAATTCGGATTTAGGTCCCAACACTGCACTTCTTTAGCACTCATGGAACTTATTGAAGAAATATGCACGACTTTAGATGAAAAAAAATACATGGTGGGTGTATTTATAGACTTGAAAAAAGCTTTTGATACCATTGATCATTCTCTATTGTTAAAAAAATTGGAACATTATGGAATTCGTGGTTTATGTAGTGATTGGATTAAAAGCTACTTATCAAAAAGAATGCAGTACGTACACCTCAAGGAACACAACTCGAAGCTTTCTCAGATCTTATGCGGTGTTCCGCAAGGCTCTGTTTTAGGTCACAAATTTTTTATATTGTATATTAATGATATTTGTAATGTTTCTGAAATACTTAAATTAATTCTTTTTGCAAATGACACGAATATCTTTAAAAGCGGTAATGACTTGAAGTCATTATGTGATGATATTACTTATGAACTGAGTAAAGTGAATATATGGTTCAATGTTAACAAGTTGTCGTTAAATGTTCTTAAAACTAATTATATGGTTTTCAGTAAAAGGTTTATATCGACTGAATTAAAAATAAGTATTAATGAGCAGTTTCTAGAGATGGTCCATGTTACTAAATTTTTGGGTGTCATCATAGATGACAAATTAAATTGGGTGAGTCAAATAAATAAGGTGGTCAGTAAGTTAGCGAAGTGTATTGCAGTTCTATATAGGGCAAAATATTCTTAATGAAGAAGCTATGTTAATATTATACAGTTCTTTAGTCTTGTCATATCTTAATTATTGTTCTGAAATATGGGCAAATACATATAAAACAAAATTACAAGCCATTGTTATTATGCAAAAGAAAGCAGTTAGGGTTATAGCAAATGTTAAAAAAATATGCTCTCACAAATAATATCTTTTTAAGATTTGGTATTCTTAAATTTCTAGACATTGTAGAGCTTAAAACAGCTATTATTATGTTTAAAGCTTTTCATTGTTGTCTCCCAAAAAATCTCCAAAGGTATTTTGAATTAGGAAACGAAAACAAACACTATAGTACTCGTCAAAAAGATAAGTTTAAAATTAATTATACGCGAACAAGTATTAAAGCTAATTGTATTTCCCAAGTTGGCCCCCGTATTTGGAATAAACTTCCTAAAGCTATAACTGATAGCAAAAGTCTTTATTCTTTCAAAAGAAAATGTAAAAGTAAGTTGCTCTCAGAGTACAGAGAATCCTATTAAGTCTGTTTAAATATATTCTTAGTATGTTCTCAATCAGTGTAAACTATGTATTTTGCAGTCGTACACTTAAAATATTATCAGATTCGAAGTATGTTCAGTAGCTGATTTAAAAAAATATTCATATGTGCAGATTACTAGCGTGAATAGTTCTAGACAGTGTAATAATTTAGCTTAGTTTTTCATCAAGAAAGAAATGGCTGGCAGGGCGAGCTCTAGAATAAGTTAAACTTCCAGCTCAGTCCTTCCAATCTTCAAACATGTATTAATTTTATCTTACTTTATTGTTTTTCATTCTTTGATTGTTACGTAAAATTAACCTAAGTGTTTGTTAATTGTGTTCTGTATATAGCGGTTTTGAAGTTGGAATAAAGTTATTCTTATATTTTAAAAAAATAATTAAACGTTTTAACAAATGGTTTCAAGTTTCAGTTTCTTTTATGTCCCGAGTATGAGCTGTTCTTGCGATATTTCTTCCATATTTTTCTATCATTTCTTTATCCGGTTCCCTCACAGTCGAAATTCAAAATTCTTGCGCATTTTATTCGAAGCACCGAAAGTGTGATTTGGCATACGAGTATATCCTTGCAAATGTTTTCTCTCGACTTTTTAAAAGTACGGCTAGGTTCACCGGCTTTTTCAGTTCCCTAGAAGACAGTGATAACTAAAACAAAACTATAATAGGAAGCAAAGCATGAGTTACATGAATAATGTGTTAAAATGACCTACCGGTATTCAGCAGAAGTTTAAAAATAAGATGTTATAATGAAGCACCGAGGTGATTTGTTTACTTTATTGGCGGAAGTATAAATCGTTTCCTTGGAGAAACGAAAACGAGGCGAACTGGTACCCAATGCAGGTGTTTTGAAATAAGACTACCTATAGTGTTCCGAAATATGTTTCAAAGATACATTTTCATGTTTCTGATTATAATGTGTGTGTCCGTTTTTTCATCAACAGCAACAACTATCCATACTACTTCTTGTGTTATTACATACACAACTAAAATTTATTTAGATCAACTAGGGTTTACAGATCATTCGTACTTTCACCGGCTACGCGACCATTCTAACCATTACACCAAAAGGCACCAAACAATTAGAGCACATTTCTTACTTTAAAACAATTCCAGATATAAAGTAAAATACAGACGCACGAGAAATATAAATCCACTAAAGTGCTATTTTTAATTATCAAAAACGGTAGTAAAAATAAATTCCATGATTATATGATATATACACGTGCATTTCGCACATATTTAAGCATAAGGACTCCCATCTTTGTTTTTAAAGTGACAGTACGATAATATAATCCTCGGTAACTTCTTGCATTGCTAGTTCTAATCCATTAAGAGTATATTCTCCTTTTGATTTCAAATGTTCTCTAGAGCTTCTGTTAGTAAATTGGTTTGATTTGATCTAACAAAATCGCTTTGTCTGCCATGATCAGTTCTGTCAAGATGGACAAGCTATATCATATTTTGTTTAGCTTATCAGCAGCACTTGTAATATTGTCGAGGTATGAAAGAGGTTAATATTTCACAGGAAGATGACCCATTGGTCAAATTATTTTTAATTATTTGTTTTCTTCAAGCGAATGTGCAGTGCTTTGTAAACTTTGGGAAACATAAACAAACTTTTCCAGTATCTTTCACGATTAAAAAAACCACGTCGCACATAACAGTTCATTTCCAATCTTGTCGTGTGATTGTGTAATATAATTCATCAACCGAGTATAGTTTCTGAATTGTCCGTTTAATATTTTCCATTGTCTTTTCTATAAACAATGAATGCTTCATATCATTCTAAGTTATAATTTGCACAAAAAAGATAACAAGTCTATAAATCAGAGCAAATATAAGCTCTTTGTTTACCAGAAAACGAAATTATCTAAAAACTGTTGCAACAAGAGAAAATGTTTTCATTTGGTTCATTATACAACGGAAATCTGGTGCTGCAGAACAGTTTAGAAACATATTAAATAACATATTGAAATATCAAACCCACAAACTTAATAAATCAGAGTAAGAAATTTGCTTTTCTAAGCCAGAGAAAAAAGAGAAATATGTCTCACCAATCACTTACAACGTAGAAAGATATATGTCCAAAAGAACAGTTATAACCAAATCTGCCTCATCACGTAGGTGCCCAAAGTTTTGTGCAGACAAGAATGATTATGCGTCAGTGTTTTATATTTTTGTTGTTTTAAATAAATGTGTTCATTTAGTTTAACGAAACTAAAGATCAAAACTCATCCATTGTAGTAAATGCCATATACTTTTAAAGGATTTAGACGCTTAATTGAGTGATTATAGAAATATAATATTACAATCCCTGTGTTCGGGCGGTTCTTTCTTCTGTCCCCGACTGAAAAACATTGTTTCGATAGACTTTTAAGTTTAAAAATTAATGATGTGCCACACCAAATAGCCCTGCTGCTGTTTGAAACAATGCACCTTGTCCTCATTGTCTGTAACCTTTCTTTGCCGAAAAATCTACCGATATTGCACAAAGATTGCTTTATTCAAGACTAGTGTTCTAAATTATTTTCAGTCAATAATTATTTACATCATGAAACAGATGTTGTAAAAAGTGAATTAAGCTACGAAGCAGGTTTACAAGGTTGAAAAATGAAAAAGATTTCGAAACTCATAAAAAAATGCTAAATGCAGAAGAAATTTATCTTAAATGTTGCGCTCGCGTATTGGCGCGCGAATGTTCTTACATGTAACAATTAAAATGCTTCAAATAAGTATATAAATTGATTTTATAGATGCTATGCCAGATAAAAATTTTATAAACGTAAAAAAAATAAATACTAAACAAGAATTTCGGTGAACACATGACCCCTACCGGCTCTAATTTATTTGCGAAAAAAATGATCACCGGTCACGTCAATTAAAAACTGGAAGAGAAACAAAGCTATTTATTTTGAAGTAAATGGAATGAGAAACAAATCTGTTCTCTTCATGCCCTTAAAATGAAAAGAATACTATGCAATCTTTTTATTGTGTTCTCTAATGTTTTGCTAGAAAAGAAAAGAAACAGGATAGACCGATCAAAATAACTCAATATAAAGTTTTGTTGTCAATGAAACGTTTTTTAAAGATTACTTGAAATTTATGTCAAAATTTCAAAATTCTTTCTGTTTCCTGTTGTTTTATTGAAACTAATTCAACTATCTGCCAAAAATGTTTTGAGTTGAGGCTCTTTGAAATGACCTGCAACTACAAACTCTGATTTAACATGTGTTTTGCAAAATGCTAACATCTAATCGGATCTGTTTTATTTCAGTGACGATTTTACTGAAAACTTATGCACAATGAGTTTCGGAAATCTTTCATTATTTAAGACGCATGTATGTATACTGATAATATTAAATATGCATGAAGCAATATAATATAAAATGAAAGCATGTTTGCAAATATTTTAAAATTCTTCACTTTCACTAATTGTGAACAATTATTGGTGAATGCATTCACTGATAGTTCAGTATTGTTCCTCATCTGAATGTAATTCGTATTTATATGTATCTCAGTTCATAATACGCACAGGCAAAAGCACTCACTCACTCAGTTATCACACTCACTCACTTTTTCACTTTCTCACTCACTCACTCACTCACTCACTCATTAACTAAATATTGTTTTACTGCAAAAACATCTCTTGTAAAAAAATTGCATAAAAACTTAACTCAATACCTGCAATGAAGCAAGAAAATGTAAGGAAATTTCCAGAGCGGACTTTAAAATGATAATTCATGGAAACAAAAGGGCTAATTTAACTCTCTTAAATAACAAAAACATAATACTAAACAGAGCTTAACTCATTACCAGAACTGAAAATTCGGTAAAAGGAATGGAACATAAGTTGTGTTGTTAGAAATAAAGCCTATTAGTACTAGATAAAATCGGAACAGAAAGCTTATTTTTTGAATTTGCTCGGCAATTTAAAAAAATTAAAAAATTCTTACAAAAGATTGGCAATATCTTCCGAATCAATAGTAAAACGAATTCTTTTAAGGGAGTTCAAGTTGTGATGCTGATATTATTTGCTCTTTTTTCATGTTCAGTTGAAAAATATTTCCTTTTGTGTTACTTAAAACATGTACACATCAAACGTGTTTGCGATCTGTTTAATACAAGGTTATTAAAATTTTTTACGCGCTCTCGAGGTTACGAGTGTATAACGATAAAAATCAATAAAATGTACGAGATTATTTTGAGATATCTATTGTTGAATTCATTTCCGAGGTCCTGATATTACTTATCACTTATCCTAATATTTTCTGCTTATGGTTAAAAATGTATATTATTTTTGGAATCCATGCTTCAAATTCTGTACCTTACTAATAAATTTTTTTCTAATGGTTTGTGCCATCAGATAAAATGAAATTTTTCAACAGATAACAAAAATAATTTATAAAATACATGCCAAAAATATATATTTAGTCGGACAATCTTTACAAAATGATATCTTGTATTTTTCTAAGTCTATATTTGGTATTGTCCTGCGACAACTTTCTATGGACGCTCTCTTATTTCACATAAATATGCGTAGTTTTACTAATGTGAAGTCATTCATTATTATTTTGTAATCACGAAAAACTAAATGAATATGTTTTTAGCGTCTTATATTTTAGCTTAAGCAATTTAGCAATAAAGCATTGTCTTCTTAATTAATCGTCATATTGCTTTACTGAAAAAAGCGTTCATGTGGCAAATTATGTTTTTCATAAATTTTAATGCCAATTAAAGAAATAACACAGTTGTACAGATTCTATCAGCTTGGTCTTTATGCTTTGGCTGTATCAAAAGTAAGTTTTTATGGGAACAGGGCAGTGTCCCCCGAGACAAGGGCCCCCTTGCCAAATATTGTTAATTCTAGTAAGTAAATTCTTGTAAGTAAATAAAAACTAAAATTTTAATCAATTGTGTGTCATTTCATATCTTAAATATTTAAAAATCTGAAATACTGGAAAAATATTAAACGGAGGACCTTTGCTTCAGGTGCTCTTGTCTTAGGCTTTGTTTTTGTATATTATTTATTGTCTCGATAGTGTCTTGTCTCTTTGTTGCTCAATAAGATGAGATGTTTATATATAAATATTAAGACAAGGCAATTATAAAACTTAAAAATAGTTGCAGAATATAATTATTATCACAGGATACCAACGAAAAATAAAATAGACCTTGCTGATTATGAAAGCCTATCCATACAATCAAAATTTAATTTAAATATAGAAACTGATTTTATGAGATAACCTTACAACCCAACAAATGCTACAATGTTAACCCAATGATAGTCTTTCACTCGTAACACCTACTGATATATTTCATTACTTAGACAAAAATTCAAACCAGACACTGAAAATGTCTATTAAAGATGACAAAGTTGGGTTATAAAATATCAGATGCACGTATCCAAAGTATGCTTGCACTTGAGCGTTTATCACGGTCAAATATATATTGTCTCATATGTGGAAAACGGTACAGATGATAAGAAAACAATTGTTGCACATAAAAACGACATCTGTAATCTCGAGGATAGCATTGGCCTCTGGACCCTCTAGAAAACAATGCAATTCTGTCACAGCATAAACAAAGTAGTCCAGTTACAGTATACATTCACATTCTTTTGTATTCTTTAAAGTGAATTCAAATAACTGACAAAGAAGATTCATTTTCATCCATAGATTAATTCCTGTTTATATGATTTTCTCGGGAGAATATAGTTGTAGTTGTGTATAAATAAAAGTGGTAAATGGCTAGGACAAGAAAAATCCACAAGTAATTACACTTACAAGAAATTGTTAATCACAGAACTACAACGATTTATGCATACCTATTTATCTATACTTGTTTATATATGAAACGTGTATATACTAATAGAAGTGGCATGTTCTCATCAGTAACTTTTTTGTTGCGAGGTAATTTTTATACCACCTGCTAATGCTTGCAACTATTAAAATATAATTCAAATTACGATTAAAAATTCTGTTCCAAGCCAGTTCACTGACTGACTGAGTACAACACGTTAAGTTTAACAAAAGAATGGTTTTATGTGCTGAACTAGCATTCAGTGATTGCATCGTGGGTCAGATAGTGTCACAAAGCTATGGCTAATCCTTGGCTGCGATGTAATGAGCTCCTCTTTGTATGGAGTGCTTGATTGATATTAAGCTGTTTTATCACTGGCTTACACAATGTTTAAAGTAGGTGCAAATAACTCATATTGAAATCACAGGTTGGTGTTGAATACAGCCCCGATGCTTACATGAAAACAATAGCAAGTAAACGTATCAAGAACACCCAGTGGCATATTTAAAGCAAGAAGACCAAAAATTTAAAAACAAATATATCCATTTTTAAACTGTATAGTTAATTGCTTAAATTTATAAATGCTCATTCAGTTCTGACAGAAACTTGCAGGTAACTATTACTGTATAGTATTTTTAGAAAGTTTTAGGTAAAACCAATATTATTATATTGATACGTGACAAATCACAGTTGGCTAAAAATATCTAAGAAAATAAGGAGCCTTTATGATATGACTTGGAGACAAGTAGAAAAGGTATGATTACAAACTTCGTTTTAAATCCCTTAAAATGTGCTGTTTGTAAAGCAGATGTATTTAATTAGAATACTGTTACAATTGTGTATGACGATAGCAGGGAATTGAACATGCAGATTCAAACTATACCCATACACAAATTTTCTTTAGTCAATCGCATGAACATTTATATTGCTAGAAATGCAAGTATGATGTATTTAGGGAAGTCAATGGAATTGTCTTAAACAATTCCGTTAAAAAGAAAGGGCAATATATGTAATAGAAAGGCTAATTGTTTTAAATTCAAAACTTCATGGGGCCAGGTGTTTTCCAATTCAAAGCACAACTGTATCATTGTCTATCGCTATTCTAACACCAACATACAGAATCACACCAAAAATGGTTGAAGAAATCTGTTTTGAATCTCAGTAAATATGTTGTCACCTGTGCTCTACACATTAACATTCGTTAGCCACGACAAAAAGGGTATTATCACAAACCTTGCTGCAGCATAATGCTGGCCTATTTCTGCGACATTCATTGAAAGGTGGTTCGAGAAGCTTTGCAGGCGTTTTGATAACGTAAAATTTACTAATTATTTCCTTATAGAAAATACAGACATTTGCCGTCAACTACTTTGCTCTGTTCTTCTTAACACAGACATGTCATGTTTCAACTTTGGATCACCATCTGCTTCTGGTTTTATGTATGACACACCTATTTATGTCAGCAACTTTTGGAACGGTCATACACATTAGATCATACATCAGATAAAGATTTCCTGTATAAAAACCAGTAGCTTCAGGAAAATTTAGTAAAGGTTGAAAAGCCGCAAACAAAAAGGAACACTGAAATTGGATGTCCAGAAGCAAATAAAAAATAAAGCGGCCTTACACGGGAAATATGAGAGTTAGAGCATTACTGCTCCTAGCCATTGCGGCTGGCATTCACGCAGGTCAGTCTCATTTATTTTTTCATCTTTCAGTCACAAAATTATAATTTATTTTCTGCATACTGCTGAAGTTCTTTATAGTTTTGACAGAATTGCAAAAAAAAAAAGATTGTTAGGAATCCATGTGCAATTTGATAATATGCAAAATACCGGGGGAAACAGCAATGCGATTTATGCATTTATGCTTTCTGTTTATATAGAAATGTCAATATTTTTTAAAACGAAGATAGGCATTAGTGCAAATAAAATTACTACTGTGTTAAAGTAGACAATATTGCTATTACTTTCAAACAAGAGGTCTAGCAATATTTCCTCGCATGACCAATACTACAGTTCAAGATCATGTATCAATTAGACCAGTTACTTTTTGAAACTGAAATATAAGCTGAAATACTTGGGTTGGTGTGTTGGTGTGTGTGACCGTTTAGTGTAAAATCCCAAGCTATTCGCCTACTAATTAAATATGAATTTTTTAATTTATAGATTCAGTAAATGCCATTTCTTAAATCCACTGTCCTTTAAAGTAAAAAGTGTCTTTTTGTTTTTCTAATGAAGCAATAAGAAGACGTTTTTGTATTATTTTGTATCAATAGCTGTTATTATTCTTATTATTTCTAATACAGAAAGTATACCAAATTCATTTGAACAGGAAGATCTGCCTTGTTTTATCTAAAAGTGAAGCGAAAACGTTAATACACAGCCTAAAAATATTATATAAGCAGTATTAGAAACGTTATTACCTTTTTTTTTTAAAATTTGCACCTGTTTTTCTTAAATGCCCTACTTTTGACAATTTATAAAATCGAAAAAGGTGCTTTTTGTTTAATGTAGTGTCAAATAAAATATTTTCCATATTTTGTGTATGTTAAAAAAATGTATTTTTTGGCAGGTCCAATAAGTTTCGAAGAAACACAATGCGCCACGACGTGTGTTCCAAGCACAAAATTCGGATACGAGACCGGAAGCACGTACAGATTCAGCTATGAAGCTGACACTGTGACGTCACTTGCGGGCTTGGCGGAAGAACACAGCGCCCTGCACGTGGGTACAACGGCCGACGTGCATGTCCTGTCGCCGTGTGAGCTAGTGCTCACGGTAAGTCCATTTTCACTGTTGTTGTGGTTCAATAAAGGAACGTAGAGAAAGCAATAACACCAACCCTAATTACATGAAACTCACAAAAAGGAAAAAAAACACAGCTTATAAATTTGTTTGCGTGGCCTTTCAATTTCTCTTGCAATATTCAAGTTACAATGATTAATACATAATTTTGTTTAGGTCATATCAAATTAAACCGTCACTGCATTGAAAACCAGCAAAGCCATTTACCTTTTTATATAATTCTATAGTTAATTTATTGTGGACTAAATCTAGAGTGTAGACAAAATTAAGTTCTTACGCTCAGGAGTAAAAGTCAATAATAAAACCAGAGTTGGCTTAAATAAAAACTATTATAAAACACCATACAATGGTTTCATCTTTCATATAGACTAATTTCACTAATTTGCAGATTAAAAGTGAAATTTACAAACCTTAAAACAAAGCAATTGTTTGAATTAGACTTAGCACCGTATCGATTTATATACATAAATTATCTACTAAATACCAACCGAATTTTTAGTAAAAACATCTAATTTGTCTTATCAACCGAAATTGGAATGATATGGAAAGATTTCAAACTTTTCTATGAATGTATTTCCGGTTAAATATTGTTTTACATTGTTGGAAAGCTTGATAAATATGTAGACAGACTGTCAACATTCTACCTGGATACAAATTCACATGGCCATCAAGGTTGTTTATACTTCATGCATGACATTGAATATTGCTGCTTGTATTAATTGATGTGAGGCAATAATTTAGAAAAAAATGCTCAACATGACTGATATCTGGTTCGATGTCACCAAAAATTATCGAATTCCACGCAAAAGATTCAAAATATGCATGGAAACGAGGGATGAAGAGATGTTACTCAACGCGCTTATCATTTATTTATTTTCTGCGCGAGTACCGGTGCTTTGACTCGATTTCAATTAAACCGTTAGCTTTTTCATTTCGTGTTAGCTTTATCCTTTATCAACAATCAAAACTGGCCAAATATCACTTTCCTGTGAAAGTTCTTATTCTGAGCTTATATTTATTGAGATTATAAGGCAATGACATACAAGACGTAACCCTGTCGAACGTTTATATTTCATTTTGCGCTGAGTGGGATATGAAAGAAAATGTAGACCAGGCAACTATCAGTGTCATTTTGAAGAGGTGAAGACAATAGAACATAGTAGAATGATGTCATTTTCTGTGCTTGAACCTTGATCCTTATTCAAAAAGATCTTTATATTACGGCTTGAGTGGATAACACAGTAAAAAGACAATTGCCTGAAAAATATATTTCTGTTTATGCCCCTGTGTGCTTATTTAAGGACACCTGGTTGAAAATATTTAAAAAACGTCAGAAAAATGTTTATTTGGACTTAATATGGACACTTTTAATCACGTTTTGTTGCATTGCTTATTTACCTTTAGATTTGTTTCTAAATTCCCTTAAATCGTGTCCGCTTTCTTATAAACGCTTGAGAATACTGGTCTACTTACAAAAGTAATCTGTCGTTTGCAAGGGTGAGAAAGTCCATTAATGTATTTTATAAGTTACGCAATGTTTGGTCCACGTACGTGTTTATAAAAAATATAGAAAAATAACCTTTTTCATCTTGCATTTTTGGTTCCACAATGAAAATATACACAAGGCGCGCTGTCATTAAGCTACCCTTCTTAACAATCAATGAAAATTTATATCTTGTCACTTTTGCCACAACTATTGATTTGTCTAAATTCAATTAACCATTTCTAGATCTAAAGCTAATTCAGATGAATTAATTTTCACAACAAGAGCAGATTGTATTTTCAGCTTTTCAGACAAGCACATCTCATTGTCATGAAGAATTCGTTATGAATAGTTCAGATTGCGTTTGATGTACATTTTAACCATTTTAGTTTTCAATAAACTAATGTTCATTTTTACTGTCTGCTAAATTTCAGTGAACGGGTTGGGAAATCACAAATAATGGAAAGCCATTCACAATCATGCTTTACGGATTAGTCATATATCATTTGAAATGTGATTTAATAAGGCAGAGTCTATGATTTCATGATGACGTAACAACTTTATCATATTGCAATGCAAGGCGACAGAGAAACAGTATTGTTGTTAACAATGTGTGCTTCAATTCATGTGACTCAAACTCCAGCTACTGGCTTTATCATTAAAACCTTCAAGATGGTATTATTTCGTCACTGGTGACAGCCAGTGCAGGCTCCAATTGGTGTCAAATACCTGTCAATCATTGTGTTTGATAACAACAGGAACGTTTTTTTCTACTTCATTAATTGCCATACACTTATTTATATTTTATGCAAATATAGCAATTTGACTTGGATTGACTGATTTCAGTCACGTGTTCATAATTTATTCATACAACTGATGTAAAAGTATCATACTCGCAATCGTTTGTGGGTCACGTATCAGAACGATCGTATTTTTTTATATGAAGTAAATATTAATCACTTTAATATCTTCGTAAAACTATTTCATGTGGTTATTACGCATATACATTTATAAATAATTCTTGCTTAACACGATGTTAGCTCAGTTTATTAAAAATAGGTCAGAGTTCTCCTTAAGAAGATATCTTAACATCATCTCTCTTTCTAAACCCTGGATATGTTATCTCGGATTTTGCAATATTTACTTAATTGTGGTACACGGATAAATACTAAAGGAAAGTTTCATACCTTATTTACAAATGAAGCTTAATCTATAAATTATGGTTTCAATTATATCATTTACATTTAGACTGGTAATTAATTATATCTTTGCTGTATAGGGCTTTGTTGCTCGTAGTGTATAATCTTATAATTTCCCTGGAAATATAATAACAATTTATCACCCTGAGATTTTTTATTAACGTTGAAAATAAGAAGGACGTGTTAGAAACGACGGAATCCAAAAACCCATGCCATAATAATATTGCAATTGTTTCTTGGTTGTTTGTGCAAAAAATTATGTAAATATATTGGTAAGAATATATATATTTGGACTAAGTTCAGTCAAAGAGTGCTGTATGTTTAAAGAGCCGAGATGTATTTTTGCCATTTTGCTTGGTTGATTTTCTTTGTTATAATATTAATAATAATACACTTGGAAACTAAATTTTACCAGGCCACTGCTATCACAAAGCAAAATGATTATAACACATTAAAAATAAACAGAGTTGTTACCTGATGAAAATAATTTATGATTTGTCATAATATTAGGAAATATTTTGTTCAACGACATTCTACAATAACAATATTTAGGCCACATATAGGAGGGTTTCTTCCTGTTCTCAAATCTTAAAAAATATTAAATACTTTTTTTTAATAAATTGTATAAATTGTATTAATGCTTGTAATATAAGCTTGTGATAACGCCTTAGTGGACAATTATTTCGCTCTGCTTCCTGCTTCCTTCTGATAAAACTTCTCAATGTTAAGAATTTGGATATTTTTTAATATATTTTAATTAATATCACAGCATATTATATATTTATGAAGTATATATATAGTATATTTAAATAATACTATAAGGTATATAAACTACTTTCTGTTTGTCACACAGTTGCGGGACACGCGTTTGGAGGGGTATGATCCACGTGATCTGAGCAAGCGTGAAGCCTCGCGGAACAATGCAGAGTTCCGCCGAGATTTAGAAGCACGCGGGCTGAGGTTCAGCTTCCAAGATGGAAGGGTGGAGACAGTGTGTGCAAGCGAATATGACGCCACATGGGTGGTCAATTTTAAGAGAGGTGTGCTCACGGCTTTCCAGAATTCCATGCCAGATTTTGACGATGACTCCACCGTGATGGAGGTATGTGCTGTATTGATTCCAAATCGAATCATTGCTTACTTATTAGCTGGTGTAACAAGATTATTTAATTATGTAAGGGCAATTAAATATTTGTTGACAAACTTAAGGTAATCTACAGAATAGTGTTAAGAAACTGTGATGCTTTCGCTTTTTAAGTTTTGATATTTAACATGTTAACATTTTAAAAAAATACTGTAAGTTAATATTTCTTCAATTAAGTATAGTGTGGTTATTTTTTAAATCGTTAATTGCAAATTTAAGAATGATGTGTCTGGAGGCCGTGAAGCGGCTTATACTCTGGAGAAAATTCAGTTTAACAATGTGATTAATTTCTCTTAATCATTAAACGTATTGTATATTTAAGACTGATGTATCTGGAAACTGTGAAGCGGCTTATACTCTGGAGAACACGGGCATTAACACCGTTACTCTCACTAAGACAAAGAACTTGCTGGCATGCATGGAAAGAAGTGATTACTTCAGCTCTTTACAGGCAACACCCTACAAAGTACCCTCTGTAAGTTGTCTTGTGATAATGGAGATATTGGGAGTGACAGAGTAATAGATAACCCGTCTAAATCATTACATATTCAGCACATGCAGCAAATATTACAGTAGAAATAACCGTTTGGTATACTGTTCGAGAAAAGTTGATAAACTATAATAAGAGAAGCTGGTTAATAAAAAAGTAATTTGTTTGGGATGTGTTTTCACTATTTCTACGCATTTAATATTCAGGAAGTGCAGTCTTTACCTCTGTTGCGCTCTACCCACACCTGTGAACAAACAGTTTCGTCAGGATTTCTAGTCCGCAGTGAATGCGAAGAAAGTCACGCGTTCAGACCGTTTTCCCAAGACGAAAGTGCCGCCCAAACTGTAGTGAAACAGTCCCTTATTTACCAAGGCATTGTAAATGTGGCTTCAAGTGCTACAGGTTAGAAAACTTTAATATCGTTGTCTGGCGATGTCTAATTCGAAAGGAGATAAATATTGATGTTGCTAAGATCGGAAATAAGTATCAAGTGGAATCTTATTTGTAAATGCTTTGGATATACTTTTTTAATTTTTTTTCATCTTAGTCAAAATGATCACAGAAAATTTTAAGTTTTAGAGTTGTCATGATTCTAGGGCCTACTAGACGGACAACACTACTGTTTGAACATGAAGCTCGTGAGACCGCCCATAGCAACGATGTCAGCTTAGTAACCGACGTTTTGCGAGATATCTGCGAGTCAACTGATATCCGTCCACAAACGCCGAGGCTCTTCACACAACTCATCTATAACATGCGCAAAATGGACGTGGCGTCATTAAGAAAAGTGCACAAAATGGTTGAAGCCAACAGGATCTGCTCTTCCAACATGGATATCGCCAAGTAAGATATTTAAAATTCATATTCTTATTCCTTTTAGAGAGTGGCGCCTCTTTAATTGCTACTTATACTCTACCAGGTTAATAGAAAAATTACTACTTTAAAAGAATTATTCCATTACAGAAAATTTTTCCACGATGCCATCCCGTCAACCGGAACAGAATCGTCCGTTGCTTTGATTCGAGACCTGACTATGGACGGTGAAATCATTGGAGAAGAGGCTGACATGTGGCTTTCATCCTTGGCTTTCATTCCACAACCAACTGCGCAGATGATAGACGAAGCCAAGGTATATCCTGGATTAAATTATATTTTAATTGTTTTAGAACATTATGTTACGCACGCGATAATTAGATTGCATATGGTATGTCAGACTTGGTACACAAAAACAAGATACGTTGATATCAATAAATTGAAATAAAGAACAGTACTTGTCGTACTTTGTACTACATATATATATGGTTTGCTTGTTGTCAATAGAATCTACTGAACAGCGTGAATCGTCAGGCGTACTTGTCTGTATCTACTCTAGTACATACGTACTGCAAGTACAATACAGACTGTGAAACAAACTCCGCCGTACAGAGCGTACTCAGCAAGATCGTAGAAAATTTAGGCTACAACTGCCGGGTCAATAGCCAAGATGAAGCAGAAAAAGTAAGTATATGAAAAAGATACTAAGTTGATCTGTCGGTGATATTAGCCAAATGATTAACTAAAATTTCAGTTAGCTTGAGTTAGCTTGAATAACAGCTTAAGTTTCTGTTGTAATTTCTGTCGTGTATACGTTTCATAGAAAAATGCTCACATTTTAAGACTAAACTGTAGGTTCGGGATAACTAAGCAATAGGTCATGTCAAAATTAAAGACTAAGATTGTTGTTACGGCTTTTTAATGATTAAGTTTACGCCTGTTCAGTGTAAAATATGTTTCGAAACAATGTTCTAAAATTGCATTTGAAGTCAGACCTACTTTAACTACTTTCTTTAGTTAATCATATCACTGAAAGCCCTTGGCAACGGCGGTTGGAGCAACCGTGCGACCACTACCCTGGCGCGTTGTGTTGGAAACACTGACAACATCATAGAGGTGCGGCTAGCCGCCATCGAGGCATATCGCCGGCTGCCGTGTGACCAAAGCGTACGTAATTTACAATTATTCAATCCATAACTTTGAAAAGGCAAACAAAGCCGAATGAAATAGCTATTGCCCGTCACTTCTTACAGTATATTGAATTTTACTTCTACTTTCTAGCTTTTACTAACAACGGAGTACCCTTACAAAAAGGTTGCAAACGTTGCAGATATATACATCTGAGGTACAGAATTGTTTAGTCAGCAAAAGAGTATTGTCCGATTTGAATACCTGTCAATGTTGGTATTGCTGTTATTAATTTGTTTTATTCTGGCAGCGTGGAGAACTCATTGATCTGTTGAAAACAACAAGCGAAGATGTTGAAGTGAGAATAGCCTCATACCTAGCTCTCATGCAATGTCCCACTGAATCAGTCATCAATGACATCAAAGACGTACTACAGAGCGAGGAAGTTAATCAAGTTGGCAGCTTCATATGGACCCATCTCACCAACCTGATGGAGACATCTGATCCATTCAAGCAAGACATCCGAGCTATTCTTGAAGATGAAGCACTAGCAAAGGAATTTAACATGGACGCAAGAAAGTTTTCTCGCAATTACGAGGGTTCTTTCTTTTTCGACAGCATCAATGCTGGCGCCCGATACGAAAGCAACATTATTTGGTCCCCATCCAGTTTCCTTCCACGATCAGCTATGCTTAATCTCACAGTGGATATGTTCGGAAAATCCGTCAATCTGCTCGAGATTGGAGGACGAGCTGAAGGGCTAGAGAAGTACCTCGAGATGATGTTCGGGCCAAAGGGCTATTTTCCCAACAGTGGTGTAAATGATGCCATCAATGCAAGGCTTGCGAATGTTGACGAACAGCTAAGGCGAAAGATGCAAACGGATCCAAAAGCCTCCGCATACATGAAGTTGTTTGGTAATGAGCTCCGATTCTGGGACACAGATTTTTCACAAGATGCCGATTCGTTCAACTTTCTAAATTTCCTTATCACTCTTGCAAAGGACCATCAAGTGGAGCTGACTCGATCTATGATGTTTTTAGACAGTGAAATGACTGTTCCAACAATGACAGGATTTCCACTGAAGCTCGCTGTGAACGGAACTGCTGTTGTCAATGTCAAGGTCGGGGGAAAGATGGATCTTCGTCGAGTGGCAGCTTTCCCAAGTAGTCTGTTAATTGACGGCTATTTGAAACCCAGGTTGGTGAAATCTTCGCCAAAGCAATTCAGTACTATATTATGTCTAAGAGATGTAATAAACCTGTGTATGCTTAATGATTAGGTGCAAAAATAAACAAAATATGTGGTTGATAATGGTATACCAGTAAAAATATATTCAAGTATATAATTTTCATTTCAGTGCTGCAGTAACGGTAAGCGCTACAATGGGAGTAGACATGACCAGCGCCCGCACAGGTATGAGGCTGGTGAGCACCATGCACACATCCACACAGATGACTGGCAAGGTGGAGCTGCAGGAGAGTCAGGTTCTCACTGCTACTTTCAATGCTCCTGAACAGAAGCAAGAGATCCTTAATGTAGAGTAAGTAATGTTTCTTTTTAAATTAAAACTGCTGAGCCAATGTGTATTTTAATTTCAAAGTACGTATTCATGCATTGTTTGTATAGGTGTGCAAGTGATGAGATATAAACAATGTTACTAGTTAGTTTTCTTTTTTGGAATATCTGTTAATACCTCTGGAATCGCTTCTGTTACCACAGGACCAAATTTTTCATAATACACAAGGATCAAGAGACAGAACAGAAAATGCTCTCTGATGGTGTCACTGAAGAAGTCCTTTGCTCAGGAGAAAAAATCACGAAAGTAACTGGTCTCAAACTATGCTATGAGGTTTCAATGCCTATCAAAACAAAATCATCTGTACCACGTTTTCCAATGACAGCGTCATGGTTCATCGAGAAAGCTGACACTCATTCAGGCTATGAGCTGGAACTTCGAGCAGAAACACGAAAGGAACGTTTGGATGGCAAATGGGCTTACACCAACGTTGCTCGCCTATACTTTGACACACCCGGATCAAGAACTGACCGTGAATTTTTAATTGATTTTACTCTCGACCAAGCAGCAATGAAACTAAATGCTAATCTAAAAACACCATGGAAGGATGCAACACTGGACGGCTCGTTGATCGATACAGCAGAACTTTTGGGTGCAAATTTAGCAATTTCTGTAGACAACAGACAGAGCATCGATTTCAACGCAGAACTTGCTATGCAAACTTTCGAAGATGGCTTGAAATTCACGCCTGCTGTGAGAATAACAACGCCATGGATCAGGCCAATTTCTCTCCAAGGCCAGGCAAAGGTCACACCAGGGCCAAACATTGATGCTGATATCACCCTGGATGCCTTCAATGCTCCTGTTACACTGAAAGGTAGTGGGCATAGGCTATAGGCGTTGGAAACATTAAGTGAATTTGAAAGACAAAGGCTACTCTCAGTAATGTGTTACGTTGATAAAAAATGTTATTTATTATCTAGGATACAAGTCAATGGTTAATAATAAAAATGAACGCATTTATTATTATTTGGTGTTGGAGATGGTTTAGCATATAATACACAACAGAAAACAAATATAAATTACGATGTGAAGTTAAGTCTTTATTTGCAAGACTAATGCAAGGTATATTAACAGGAGTGATGGCTAGCATAGTTTCTTAGAGCATTGGCTTGGTGATGCCAAGGTACCGGAAACTTAACTAAACGACCTATCACGCTCTCGATTTCTCTTTGTGAAAAAGGTACAATAATATTGTTTCAGGTACAGTACAGCTTAATGGTGCCCGTTACGTGACGGATGTAGCCTTCACATCACCAATGTTCAACTCCAAGGTATCCGGCTACACCGCTATCAAGGACAACACGGCAAGTACCCGCATGGAATTGTCCTACGATTACAACACGGCCAAAACTCACAGATTTGTTTTGAATGGCAAATACAAGGATTCAAGTACCGCGAAAGCAGTCAAATACAGCCTAAGCACGTAAGTTCTTTGTGGTATTTTAAACTATGACATGAATGCATTGCGTATATTGATTTGCTGTTATGGGTAAACACCGCATGTTTTTTTTTGCAGAAGGCACACAATATGTAAACAGATTTGTAACGTAGATTTCATGAATTTTATTGTTATAAATTATAAATTCGTTAGGATAGTGCGTTATGCTTATGCTTATCTTTACATTGGCAGGTCTGTTGACACAAGTGAATATCCGGACTATAACTTTGAAATCAAAACAGACGTCTTGTTCAGTCCAAAGCATGCAGAAAGCAACATGGAGTTCCAGTATGGTAGTGACTCAAATGATGTAAACAAGCGCGTGGTTTTCAACACCAACGCCGATTACAAAGGAAACTTAGAATCCTTTGAGCTAGACAAGACATGGGGATTGAAATGGAAAGCTATGGTAATTATGTGCACAGCTTAGCTACATAACATACAAAGCCAAAGTGAATGCAATGTATGGTGATATGAACATTCTGTTTAAGTTCTAAAGTTCAAATATTAGTTTCAATTAAAAATAAAAGTGTAACTTTCTCAACAAGCCTGCGCATGAATAATTTAAACTGATGACAAAAAGTAACAGATTTATTACGTTTGCATAACAGGGCATCAATATGCACGGCAAAGTAACCCACTTTCACGATGTCAACAGTGAGTTGAAAACACAAGCAATGCTGTCCTACTCACCAGGTACATACATAGGTCATAACTGGCCTTAAATACACTTAATATTCGTAAATCAAAATGCTTAGCTCTGTCTTTTTAGTGTAGGATTATGAGAATTTCAAACCGAATGCAAAGTAAATACAGCTTTAATAAAATAAATGCCTAGTGCGTAAAAAACTTATTTCCCTATTAAAGTACAGCAATTCAAAGATTATTGCTATTCATTAAAGGCATTTATATTTGACACACAGGCAATGACATTAAATTAAATGTGAACGTCAGAGCAACTAGTGTGACTCCTCTAAGCGTTTTGGGTGACCTCGAATTATCGTATCCTGGACGGGAGCTGAGGCTATACAAAGATGTGGAGGAAACGACTCCCGGAACCTACAATACACAAAGTATCATTCAATGGCAGAGCGGAAAACAAATCAGGTAATTAAATAACAGTGTATACTTTTTCAGGTTTCCTAACTGAAAGGCTAATATGACTTACAACTTTCAATGCCTGTTTTTGGAATTTGCTCTTAAAACTATTTGGAAAATATATTATTATGATTATTTTAACTCAATATATTGTCTTTAATCTCCAGTAATCTAAATACAATGTTTAATGTAGGATAAAATGCTGGAAATCAAATAAATTAGCGCCTATAATGTTAGCAATCGATACTTAAAAGATTTCTATAATTCGTTTCAGAGTACAGTCGGTGTATGTTATGGACAGTCTGAAGCATACACTGAGAACTGAGATCTACAGGCCAAGTGGTGAGTTGTCGGTTATTAACGGGGCAGTCACTTTGAACTTGAAAGACTTTGATGCAAAACTCTCCCTTGAACACAACGATAAAAAGTACTCCACCGCACTTGACTATGCGTTTAGTCCAGCGCAGATGGAGGTCACGGGTAACTTTGACTTGTCATTGCCAATGAGGCACGTAACCATAGAAACCGCTGCCACTGCAAGACCTGGAGATTATAGTGCTTCACTTTCCACATTCTGGGATGCCGATAAAGACAAATCAAAGAAAGCCATTGTTAAAACTGCTCTTCAATCGGAAAATGGCAAACACGAAGGGCAAATAAAGGTCATTTACCCAGGAAGAAAATTAGCACTTAGTGTGAACCAGGAACTAACCGGAAATGCTTACAGTCACCATTCGGAACTGACCTGGGCGCAGAACAAAGCTGCTGTGGTGGATATAACGACAACTTTTACTTCAACTGCAACACATCAAAAAGTGGAGGGTAACGCTGCAGTCAAAACTCCTTTTTTCAGAGATGTTAAAGCCAATGCCAACTATGAAGTTACAAGTGCAGGCGTTCAAGCAGGGCTGGATCTTGATTATGGAAAAGTTTTAAGTGCAGAATTCAATGCCAAAAAAGTCAGCAACTGGAGAAACGCAGAGAGCAACATGAACATCCATACACCATTCGCTGGATGGGAGCGTCTCAGTCTTGCAACGAAGCACAGCTTAGAAACACCAATGAAGACTGTGCATGTTGAGTTCTCGAAAAACGACAAGAAAATAGAAGTGGACGCTACAGGGAAGTCAGTGCTAGAAACGAGAGCAGTCGAAGTTGCCGGTGGAGTAACAATTAAGTCGCCATTCAGTCAAGATATCGGATTTGAAACAAGCCACACGTATAATGGTGAAACCATGAATTCACAGTTGAAAGCTTCCTTTGGAAACAAAGAAGTAACAACAGTCGTAAATGTTAATCATGAAGCAGAATCACTTCTTAACCACCGCGGCACATTTACGATCAAAACACCATCCAGAGTTATCAAAGAGATCGAGTCAAATTGGAGAAGCACTTTTAATGGACTCACGGACATAAAATTCAGCCACGACGTTAGGGTTAATAACAATAAGCTAGCATACACAATTGTCAATCAAGTTACTGGTAACGAGTTGACAACATCCATCAGTGCTGAAACGACTTTCCAGTTCCTGAAAAATGTTGCATTGGTAACCACCTGTTCCTTTACGACAAGTAGCCTCAATGGCGTTACAACATTCACACTAAATGACAACCAGCTGTTTCTTCTAAAAGCAGACCTTGCCGATGCAGGATTAGATTGTGAAGCCAAATTCCAAATAACTAGCAAATTACTTAGTGTTAATGACTGGTCTATCCATCTATACAGAAAAGAAAGCCAGACACCAACAATAAATCATGCTGAATTTAAATGGGCTCCAAACAAAGTAATATCTCTTGACTACGAAGAAACATCCAATCCTACTAGCACTGGGGGTGAACTGAGGGTAACAACTCCTTACAGACACTTGGAACGCATTGTGCTCAACCTAAATCACAATGAAGAGGATGGTAAGATATCAACATCGACTTTCCTTGAATATGCTCCATCTAAGAGAATATCTGCTGCATTTGCATTCGAGTCTGCAAGAGCGACAGCCATGAGTTTTGAAATTACAGCTCCTTGCCCGTACTTTAGAGAGCTCAAAGGCCAATTGAGTCATAGTGGATTTGGAACGTCATTTGAACACAAGTCGAACCTTGCTTTCACAATGGACGGTTATTCAGCCATGGAATATAGTTCCGAATTGAGCATGCGCGGTGCGTCCTATCTCGTTGGACACTCAGAAATTACAACACCGTGCCCTTACTTAAGAAACCCGAAGTTAATGATTGATCATCAATTCCAAGGAAACGAATACATCTCGAAAGCTGGTGCGGCATTCTATGACAGAAATGAGATCAACATAGAAACCCACTTTCAAAACAACGTCGATCAATTTAAGATTTCTGGACAACTAGATTCTACAATACAATACTTGAAATCGATGTCATTTGGTATTGAACATCAAGGATCTGGGTTAATATTCACTGGGTCTGGCCATCTCGAATCAAGAATAGCAGAATATCCCATCACGTACACACACACCTATGAGGTACGAGGCTTTAGGGCAGCATCGGCAGATATTAAATTCCAAACGCCATCCATTGATCAACTCTCGTACACCCTTATGCACAGCGTGAGTGGCAATATTATAACCACAAATTCCGTAGCTCAAATTAGCCAAAATAAAAAGATAGTTTTCAACAACAAGGTGAATATTGAAAATGGATTAAAAGTGGTGACTGAGTTATTTACACCTTTTGATAAGTTGCGATCACTCAACGTCGATATTGATCATGTCGGCACAACTGCGAGTTTCTTTACATGCAAAGCATCGATTGCTGTTGATAATGCATTTGGTCAGTTCAATATCGATTCCGACGTAACTGTGAATCGATTTGAAAGGGTCTACGGTCTGATCAACATATTAAATCTGATTACTGTCAAGGTTGATCACACAGTTAGTGAAGGAATAAATTCCTTAGCATCGATATCCTCGGGTCAAAAATCTATTCAGTTGACATACCAACTTGACAGAACAACCGATACACAAACGCTTACATTTAATAGTCCATTCAGAGGATATGAAGAGATTCAACTGATACAAGCCTTTGAAGAAGCCGGAAATCTAGATACTATTGCCTCATTGACCTTGAAGTACGCACCAAATAAACAGATCCGCTTAGAACTAGAAAACAGCCGTGATAATCCTTGGAAACAAGGCCTCAGATTACGAACACCCTTTGCCCCCTTGAGTTACGCATACGTAGGATACAATCATGAAGGAGAGCTAAAGCAATTCAACAACAATTTCAAGCTCGAATACACCACTAAAGGGAAGACTACGTCCATTGAAGGAAACAGCGTGTTCCGACTAAGCAGACGAACTGTTGCGAATTTTAATCTTCAAAGCAACATTCCAGGATTCTCACAGCTTGAGGTCAATTCCAACCTGGACCTGATAGGCGAGAGAAGTTTTGAAGGGAAGTTAACTGTGACTTATCCATCAAGTCAACTAAAAATATCCAGTGATTTAAACGCAGAAGATTTGACCAATGTTAGAGGATCATTTGAGTTTAGTGGGCCTGCCGAAATTTCTTTGAGCTTCACTCATAATGGCGAATACGATAACTTTGAAAACAAAATAGAGGTTTTTATTAATAGAGATGTATCCACATTTGAAAGCTCTTTTAGCATGGTTGGTCCAATAAAGGGCAAAGTAACACTTACAACTCCATACAGGCCAGTGCGATTTCAACAAATTGCTTTCAACTTCGAGGGGAGAGCAACTGCATTTACCTCTGATGCCGAATGGACCAATGACAAGAATGACAAGATCGCAGCATCTGGGTCTTTCTACCTGAGAAATGGATTGCGGACAACCTTTTCGCTCGCTTGTCCTTGGATTGACGACATCAACATAAACATCAATCACGAGGGAGTTGATGAGTTTCAGCACGAGACTCGTCTATCTTACGGTCAGCAGGTCATTACTCTAGACGGTACATTACAAACGAAACCAATGCAATTTGAGCTTCAGCTGACTACACCATTTACCGAAGTCAGATCATTAAGTATTGATGGACGATTAAACTGGGACACAAGCAGAGCAGAGTCTTATTTAGCGCTCGGACTTAACAGTCATAGTGGAACACTCAAGGGCGAGTTCTCAAATGGCGAGAACATATACGCAAAAATATCTGTCGGAAGTACAATAAACCAAATTGACGGACTTTCCATAGAATTGTTCCATAATTGTGACATGCCGGAGTTCAGTACAAAAGCCACTGTATTATATGGCTCAAAGAAAATATTTCTGGACACTGGCTTAACAACAAATCCTGTAAGCGGTCATTTTAAATTCCAAAGTGCATGCCCATATCTCAGAGACATTGATATATCTCTTCAGCATTCAGGAGACGTCATGGCATTCCAGTCAAACATTGAAGCCTCGGTGAACGGTCGGAAAATTGATGGCAAAGTGAAATATGATGCAAGAAAAGATATCACAGGCAACTTTGAAATAAATCTGCCTCTTCTTCCTGCCATACGGGGTAGCCTCGCTCACAAAAGTACGGAAAGTAACTTAGATTCCGAATTTTCAGTTAGTTTAGGAAAAACGTCAATAAAAGGTGAGGCCAATTTCAAGCTTAATCCAATTGATGGCCTCGTGCGATTTACATCACCATGCCCGTACTTTAGGGATGTATCCTTGATTCTTCGTCACACAGCTTCAAATGACGTGTATCAGACATCAATGATTTTAGATCATGACCGGTTTGGACAGTTTTCATTTACTCAAACTTTGCAATTCCCACGTCTTGAAGCACAGCTGCATTTGGAGACCCCGTACAAGTACCTGAAAAATGTGGACATGGAGGTAAGCCATGTTGGCGACCTATTTAACTTTGAAAATAAAGTAAAATTTAACCATGATATATTGGGTCAATTTGTGTATGAAGGTAGTCTTAAGGATTGGGTTGGCGATTTCAAAGTAACGACACCAATCAGCAAGGTCAGAAATCTACAATTCACATTCAGCCACGACATGCAAGCTGAACAGAGCTGTAGCTCCAATGCAGTACTGCAACTTAATGGAAATGAACTAGTCAAAGCTGAGGCCAGCTTTCAAAAGAGTCCTCTGCAGGCAGACGCAAGTCTAATTTTATTTGGAAAAGAAACATATCACTTAATAGCGAAAGATTCAAAACAGGGATCTATCAAAGACTTTGATTTTTCTATCGAAATTAAAAGAAACAAAAAATCTTTGATATCACTTCAGGCTAAATTTGATGCAACTGATGGCGTATCAGGAGAACTGGGCTTTGTATCAAAATGGACGAAATCAATAGACCTTACTTTTTCTCATGCTGGCAGCTTACAGAACTTTGAATGCAGTGCAAATCTTAAGTATGCAAATTCTGATGTCATCAATGGAAATCTACGTTTTGCTCTAGAACCACTTACACTTGCACTGAGCCTGCAAACAAAATATTCACAATTAAGATCTCTCGCATCAGAACTAAAATTTGTTGGGGATGTTTCAGCGTTTGACACAGAATTGTCCATAAGACACAATGATAAAAACGTCATTGACGCTTCCGCTGAATTTAGCCTGACTCCAACAAAGGCACGTGTTCGCTTACTAAAACTTCAGTTCGGAACCTTTTCCCTGCAAGATATAGTTGTAGCTGTATCACACGAAGGAAATGCAGATAACTTCAAAACTAATTTGGAAGCGTCCATGGAAGGCAAAACAATATCAGCCACCTTAGAATTCGACCGACGACCACTGTCCATTACAATTACAGCCACAACACCATTTCGTAGATATGAACAAATAGGAGCAGCCTACAACCAGCGAGGAAATTGGAATGCATTTAGCACCCATGCCGAAGTTACCTACAGTGCAGGGAAGACAATTGAGATAGATGCTAGTTTTAAAAACTACCAGAAATTTTCAGCTGTGGCATCAGTCAAGACCCCTTTTGGTGAAGGATCAACAAATGCAAAATTCCAAAAAGGCGACAACAGTTTCACTAGCAGCATGGACCTAAGATTAGGATCTTATAAAATTGATGCTACAGCTGAAATGCAATTTGATGATTCGCCTAGTGGAAGAATTCAGCTGAACACTCCAATAACAGGATGGCAAGAGATAAGCCTCAGCTTCAGCCACCAGACAGCGAACAATGGAATTACTACCAACGTGAAAGGCACAGCCAATGGTCGCTCTGTTGATGTTCTGTTCAAGGGATCGTATAGTGGCCTTACGGACATGGCCGGAGAACTCACAGTTACAACGCCATTCAGAGGATATGAACAATTCCAATTCAGTGTCAACCACAAAGGTGATCTTCGAAGCATGCAAACCGACGTCAAAGTTGTTCTACCTAAAGAAAACGTCTTCGAGGGTACGCTGATCCTTACTACTGCTCGCGGATTCAATGCAGAATTAAAAACAAACATTCGGGGCCTGGAAGATATTACTTTTGAACTGGTGTGCAGTACAAATTTGGGTGAATTTAGCACTTCAGCTATGATTCGTTTATCTCCCAATAAAGTAATTAATGCCGCTTTGGCATTCACCAACGACAATAAAGGCATCAGTTCAAGAGCTACTTTTACAAGCCCATTCAGAAACCTTGAAAATATTTCTGCTACGTTCAAACTACTGGGCACAGCATCTAGATTTGATGGAACTGCTGACCTGAATTGGGGCGATAAACAGCTCGGTAAGCTTTCAGTAAATGGTGCCTTACCAACTTCAATGTCTGCCACATTTGAATCCCCGTACACACAAGATCTGACTTGTGGCTGGACATTTAACACCGAAAGATCTGGAAATATCTTCTTTAGCTGGTCACCTACTCGACGCATTGAAGCCAGTTTCGAAGTTGCCGTAAATGGTGATATTTCAGAATTGCAATTTGATGGAAAAGTTGACGTCAGTACACCGTTCACAATACTTCGGGAAATAAATGTAATCACCAATCATGAACACAGCTCTTCACACCTAACCAATGCGTTATCGGTAGCGATCAATGGTCGAGAGATCATAGACCATCACCTGTCTCTCTACAGTGAAGCGGGATTTCTCACATTGACAAAACCAGTCCCCGTTTCCATTGTGTACAAAAGAGAAGGAAACTCGGGTGAAATTAAGATGGACAAACCAGTCAGTTTTGATATGAGCTACACTTTTAGCAGCAATGTGGGTTCTCTGAAAGTGCTTAAACCGATTCCAATCGACATAATCGTGTCCTTAAATGACAATTCAGGTGAATTCAAGATGACAAAACCCTATCCAGTTGATGTAAGTGTTACGCTTTCAGACAAGATTGGATCTGTCAAAGTCAATGAGCCATTCCAGTTTGATTTAAGTTACAATCTAGATTCGTCTGATGGGGCAGTCGAGATGAAGTATCCATACGATATCAGTGCCAACTACAAACTCGGACGAGAAGCGGGATCAATGCGCATGCGTGGTTTATATGACGTAGACGCTGCCTATCTAATAAAGGAAAATGGAGGATCTATCAATGTTCAAGGTCCGTATCAGATCAATGCCAAGTATAGCATGGATAGCACCAGTGGATCAATTGATATTGCCCTTCCCATTGCTGTTAAAGCTGAGTATTCATTCGGAAGAAATGGTGGAACCTTTACAATGCAAGAACCAATCCCTGTAGATATGCAGATCGCTTTGACTGACCAGTCTGCATCGTTTGTGATGACGCAACCATACCAAGTCGATGTTTCGTCAACACTCTCCTGGAATGAATTCTCATTTGTTATGCAAAATCCAGTACCCGTTGACATTCAAACGTCTTTGACTGAAGACAGTTTCGCTCTGCTTATGGCTAAGCCATATCCGTTTGATGTGGCACTTACATATTCGTGGAACAATGTGTCCATTGTAATGAAAAATCCCACGCCAGTTAACATAAAGGCATCGCTGCAGGATTTGCAACTGACATTCCTCATGATACAGCCATATAAAGCAGATCTCACCGCAAAAGTATCATGGAACGAAGTTATGTTTTTGATGAATAAACCAGTTCCAGCAGAAATGCGAGCAGGCGTGACTGGCAATGGCGCTACTATTAAATTAACAGGACCGTTTCCAATCGATGCTGCGTTCACATTTAACGGCTACGATGGCTCTTTAACTGTGGCGGAACCATTTCCAGTAGATGCTAGTTATGAAATTGAAGGCACATCAGGTTACCTACAGATATCTGCACCAATTCAGATAAAGTTAAGCTATGATGTAAGCAATCTTGAAGGTGCGTTTAGTCTTGAGGGGCTATACAATGCTGATGCTTCTTACTCTATTGGACGCAATGCTGGATTCGTAAAAATGAATAAGCCATATAAAGTTGATGCACAATACACAATGGATAGTGCCTCGGGATCAATAGACATCGAAAAACCAATAGCAATCAAAGCAACCTATTCCTTTGACGTACACGGCGGGACCTTTAAAATGCAAAAACCAGTTGCAATTGATGCCAGCTTGACACTTAACTACAACAATGGTGCTTTTAAAGTCAGTGGTCCAATTACCATAGATTCAAGCTACACATGGGATGGACAGAGTGGCTCAGTGACAATGACCTCGCCCTTCGCTATCCAGACCACGTTCAAGCTTAAGGCTGACGAGGGTTCGTTCAATATGCAGCAACCTTACAAAGTTGATGCCAGATACACGCTTGGTCAATATGAAGGATCTGTTATCGTGAAGAAGCCATTCGTAGCTAATGCAAGGTACACATTAGAAAGAGACAGCCAGTCCTTCAGTATTGAAGCTCCATATATAGATGCAAGAGTAACAATGAATACTAGAGGAGGGGCGTTTACTGTGCAGCAACCCATCACTGTCGATGCGTCATATACCCTAGATGGAAACAGCGCATCGTTTAGGATGCAAAAGCCATTCCAAGTGTTAGGAGAGGGTACGTTTGACGGAACGACAGCAACATTGACCGTATCGAAACCATTACAGGTGGCTTTGGAGTGCAGCTTTGATGGAAGAAAAGCGTCATTCAATATGCAACGACCATATGAAATTACTATGGGAGGCCACTTAGACAGAGAGACCGCATCATTCAATATGATTAAACCATTCAGAGTGTCAGCAGATGGTTCTTTTGATGGCAGACGTGGAACATTTGAAATGCAACAACCTTTCGCAGTTTCGATTGAAGGACACTTGGATGAGACCAGTGCTTCGTTTGTCATGAACAAACCATTCCCCATCAATACCGAAGGAAGCTTTGATGGTATCAGAGCAACTTTTGTCATGCGTCAACCTTACTCAATGTCAATGCAAGGACATTATGATGGTCAAAGTGCTTCTTTCACAGTGGATAATCCTGTTCCAATCACATTAGAGGGTAGCTTTGACGGAACAACGGTAACTCTGAAAATGACACAACCATATCAAGTAACAGCAGTGGGTTCATTTAATGGGCGTACAGCGTCCTTCAGTATTGACAGACCGGTTCCAATCTCAGCCGAAGGATCAATAAATGACAACACGTTGGCATTCACATTGAGACAACCATACCGGGTATCAGCACAAGCATACTTCGATGGTCAAAAAGCATCATTTAACATAGACAATCCAATTCCAATCTCAATCGAAGGAAGTTACGACACTAATACTCTGAAATTTGCAATGCGACAGCCGTACCAAGTATCAGCAGAAGCTTATTTTGATGGCCAAAAAGCGTCGTTTAATATCGATAATCCAATTCCAATCTCAATCGAAGGAAGTTTTGACACCACCACTGTGAGAGTAATAATGCTACAACCATATAAGATAGCAGCTGAAGGTTATTTTGACGGCAAACGAGCATCCATCAACATTGACAAGCCAATTCCAATATCTGTTGAGGGAAGTTTTGATGGAAATAGTGCAACATTCAACATGCTACAACCATACTATCTGTATGTGCAAGGACACTTGGATGAACGAAGTGCATCTTTTAATATGAAGGGACCATATGTAGTATCGACAGAAGGTACTTTTGATGGGACACGGGGATCATTCATCATGGAACAGCCATACCCGATTTCATTGACAGGACATTTTGACGGCAGAAGCGCATCGGTCGATATGGAAGGGCCATATACATTCTCAGCAGATGGCAGTTTTGATGGAAATCAAGGCAAATTTACAATGCGCCAACCTTACCAAATCTCTGCTGCTGGTAATTACGACGGAAGAAGCGCGTCCGTAGACATTGATGGATTATATCCTGTTTCTGCTGACGGAAGTTTCGATGGCACACGAGGATCATTCACAATGCGCAAACCTTACTCGGTTTCCTTATCTGGCCACCTTGATGGCAGAAGTGGATCTATTGATATGGCTGGACCATATACGATATCTGCAGATGGAAGTCTGGACGACTCCCGCGCTGTGTTTAACATGCGAAAACCTTATCCGGTCTCGGTAGAAAGTGGGTATGATGGCCGCAGTGCCTCGATTGACGTGAGCGGAATGTATGCACTTTCTGCGCAGGGACATCTTGATAGCCAACGAGGTGGTTTTAGCATGACGAAACCATATGAAATGTCAGTTCAAGGAATGTATGATGGGCAGCAAGCCTCTTTTGACATGGACAGACCTTACCCAGTGTCTCTAAGTGGATCGTTTGATGGTAACAGAGGTTCTTTGAATGTTAAGAAGCCCTATGCAATGTCAGCAGATGGTCATTTCGATGGATACAGCGTATCATTCAGCATTGACAAACCGTACCCAATCTCGTTTAGAGGAAACCTTGGCGAAGGAAAAGGATCATTTGTGATGCAATCACCGATGGAAATTGATGCAGAATGCACGTATTCACTTAGAGAGAGCTCGTTCACAATGACTAAGCCGTATCCAATTGATGCATCTTACTCCATTGGAAGCAATAGTGGGTCTTTTACAATGACAAAGCCATACGCAATTGAAGGAACATACACGTTAACACTGAACGGCGGCTCGCTCAATGTTGTCAAGCCAATAGCTATTGTAGCTAGTGCTGAGTATGCCGACAGAAGAGGAGCTTTCCAGATGCAACGGCCATATTCATTTGATGTGAACTTCAACCTTGCTGATAACATCGGAGAAATAAACATGCAAAAGCCATTACCAATGAAAATTGACTATGAGTATGAAGGTGGATTTAACGCGTTTAATGGCAGGCTCGGCGTGAACTGGAACACACAGAAGAGAGACAGTGAAGTGCAATTAATTGTTACACACAGTGATTTAAGCACCGAATCGGAACTTCAAAGAAGTGGCGGATTGAAAGTGATCATGCCGACGCGCACTGTAGGAATGTCTGCGTCTATTTTTGACTCCGCGACAAATTTCATGCAGACAGCCGAAATCATCTGGGACGACGCTAAGGACAGAAAAATGTCGTATTTGATTGACCTCAAGGACACGTCGCGTCGATCAAACAATGCGTTTGAATTGCAAACACTACTGAACACGCCTGTGAGATCGTTCGCAGCCAATGTACAGCACAGCCAGACAAACCAGGCACAAAACACTGATGTTCTATTCAAATGGGATGCAACACGTGATGTAAACAAACAAGTGACATTTTCCAGGACTTTGACAACAACCAGTACAACTGGGCAACACACACTCGCTATCAGCTCGCCTCTTCTGGACAATGTAAGCTTAATTTGTTTTATTCTTTACATATTTAGTACTACATTTTATTAAAAAAAAAAATAAATAAAGCAATCTAATGGATGCAGTTAAAACATAATTAAGTTGATATTTATGCTTATTAATTTTTTCTGATAATTCGCACTTAAATTGACAAGTGACTGACTTGTCGTGTTATTTCCTTACATATGTTTTGTATGTTACATAGGATATCGTTCTCAACAATGAATGGATTGTGACTGCAAATAACGTTTTATTCTCAAGCCGTCATGAGCTGTCCTATTCTGTGGACACTCGCAACAACCTTGTTTTTGCCACAAAGCTAAGCGATGAAGGAAACACTCGGTATGGCAACCACAACTACACCGCTTATTTTGCACTTAGTCACAAGGTGAGCTGTTCTCTGGTACCAAATAGTTTTCGAGATAATATGCTACTGAAATACTCATAAAGAGTAGGGCACTTTATTAAAATTTATCTTATTATAGTGGGAAATATTGAGAAACTTAATAGTGGATTAAGGGGTGGGTTCAGGACTTGCAATCCCCCCCCCCCCCCAAAAAAAAAAGTCTAAAAGAAATAAGTAGTACTTAACTATGCATTTTGCAGTAAAAATAGAGGCATTTAAGCTCTGTTTGAGCCTGCATTGTCCCTCATGATCAAATGCTGGATCCACCCCTGAGCCGCGATTCAATGATTGATTGTGTGTGCTATGATATTTACGAACAGCTATGTACTGATATGTACAGCTATTTACTGATATTAAAAAGTACCGTGAGGTGTGATCTCAGAGTATTGACCTTAACGTTGTACACTTAATAGAATACAAGTTAAGATTTGTGCAAATTAATTTAACCATTTTAATTGTAATATGTATAAAAATCTTTTGAATGCTAGGCGAGTACAATTGACATTGAAGTGACGTCACACTTCGCAAGGACAGACAGGGCGATCTCGACTGGGACATTCATTAATTACATGATGGCGCATGGAAACTACGAGACTCTGCAGTGGTACGCCGAGGCAAACAAGGTCACCAAGACGCTTAACATGCAGGTTAACATCGCTTTTTTGTTACTTTTTTACGTGGCAAAAACGATAAAAAAAAAGATGCTACGTAAAGTTTCAAAATATATTGAACAGTTTTACTGTTAATAAACTATATATTTTAGTGATAAGTTAGTCATAAGTAAATATGATATGGATTATTTCATACATATTGATTGATTCATGGTTTTTATTTGTTGAAATCATGTTATGTTACTGATGTGAATTACAGATGAACACACCATTCAAAGTGGCCTCACTCACTGGGGAAGTGTCGGGGAACCAGGCGAGTGTTACAGCACGCGACGAGACGCGCGAAGTGCGCGCTCTTGCAACGAAGAGCGACACAGGATTCGAAATAAAAGCCTTTGTCAATCCGAACGATTCGAGATACATGATTCAGGTACTCGGTGAATACGTTCCCCAGAATGAACTACAGATGAGTGTGAGCCACGGATATCTCGGGCAGCTGGTGACTGATGGCGAAATCTCTCTTGACCTTCATGACGATCACCTCGTGAAATCGCGTTTCTACTACAGACCTTCTCTCATCACTGACATTAAGGTTGGTTTTGCCATTTAAATGTCCATTTTAATAATCTTCTGCGCATTCATTAATCAACTTTACCGCCTAGCAGTGGAAATGAAATGAATTAGAACGGTTTCAGAAATTAATTATTGTAGTAAATGTTTAATGCTAATCGCGTAACGTAAAAGGTTACATGTGATTAAAATTAGTATTGCAGATGTAAGAAATAATGTTATTGTTGAAAAAATCTTTAAATCGTTTAAAAAAAGAGCCGATTACATATGTAGAAAATACGGATAAAAGATGAACATACTTGTAAAAAATATCAGTATATTCCAAATCACTTGCATGTCTATTCTATATATTTGTAGAAATCAGTGCAAAGCCTGAGCATTGAAGGAAGTCCACTTAGGAGCGCGCTGGCTGGCGTGCACCTAGCCATTGCACAAGAAGCAAGAAATAAGGGACAGAAAATGGTATCTGCTCTTCCAAATGCGTCTCCGTTCATTACCTTCGTGTCGGCGGAAGCGGAGAGCTTCGGCAACGATGCTAAAGTCGTTAAACGCGCATTCAACAAGATGTACTGGAATAATGAGTTTTACATGAAGAGCATCGACAGAACCCTGGACGCCGCCGTAACCGCTACATGGTGTGTATACGGTCAATGTCTTTTGCTGTGATTAGTATAATAATTTTATTTATTTTTTTTTTGTTTTTTTTTAATGGCAGGTAATGCAGGTATTTAAACTATTAGAATAAATATTATGGGAATTTGCAATAAAGCATGTTTCTTTTTTAATATTTCTAATGTGTGAAGAAAGCTGCATATTTTTAATTCAATCTTTTTATTTTTTCACAGGGAAACAATGAAAGTTGTGTCAGCTCGAGTGACGGAAGGTTTCAACAACTTTGTCGCAGCAGCCGCACGCATTATGAAGCCACTCAAAGCCTGCCTGGATGTCGTTGGCAACACCCTAGCGGAGGCTGCTGAGTACGTCACGGACATCATGGCTGACCTCATAGACGCATATGGTCCCGTTATGGGAGATATGTGTAGAAAGGCGTCAAGTGCCATAGCAGCAAAGTACCGAGAAATGAAGACCGCACTTTCCGCTAAAATTATGGTACAAAAGTTTATCTAGTAAAACATTAAGCAATATCTTAGACCTGTTTTGACGGCACTTATTTCGTTTACAATGAAATATTTAACAGAATTTATGTTAAAAAGCAATATAGAGGTTGCATAAAAACAGACAACTGCAAGTTATAAAAATGGATTAATATCTTGTAGAGTATTCAACAATCAATGGCCTTAACAATAATTTGCATTCGTTCTTTGCTTTAGGATTGCGGGCGCAAACTGGGACAAGTTGCACTGGCGTCTTTGGAGAGAGTGGCTGTGATCGTAGAGCCCTACGTGACCGGTTGCATTCGATTGTTCAACCACTTGAACGCATGGACGCAGGCAACTCTAGCGCCGATCCAGGCCGAGTTTGAAGGTAAGCTATGACATTACACAAATATACATAAAACATGCAACTTGTAAATTATTAGTGACATTTTAGTTATCAGTAAAAACAAAATGAACTTTCAGCTCAATAATTCAAGATGGCAGCTGCTGTTACAATTGTATGGATAAACTGCGCATTTTTAAAAAAAAAAATGGATGCAAAATTTTAATTCATTGCCAACATAAATACCAAATAATGTGCTAACTATTCACGAGAGTCTTCTAAGAACAACTTGCCTAAGTTTTACAAAATTTATTCTGTTTAGATGCAGTTGCAGCCATACCTTGGGAAACCATCGAAAGTGTGTGGTATACTGTACAAGACTGCTACATGAAATACCAGAGCCTCGCCATGTTCGTTGCCAGAGAAATCCGCCAGATCGATATGCTGCGCCCCATTTACGACGCGCGCATCTCCCTGACCTACGTCATCACCGACATTGCTTCTTACCTGACGTCATACATTGCGGAAGTGACGCGCATCTACGTCATTGTCTTAGAGAACGTGCATGACGTCATAAGCAGTGCATACACTAGATTCATGGCAACGGAACAAAGTGTGTACGTGCGAGAGGCCGTGCGTGAGCTCGCCGATCAGGTATATAACCTTATGATATATCTCTGCACAAAATTAGGTATCTATTCATTTCTTTATTTTTGGTATAATTGAAAATGATCTTCGAAACAGAATTATGATAAACCATATAAGCTATATCCCAGTAAGCACAGAAAATTTTCCCATGTGGGATACGTATGGGTTTTAATTGGGATTTGCATGGGAAGGTGGGAAAGGGGAAAACCCATATTCATCCCGTGGAGAAAGGAGCCATTTCTGGGTGGGAAATGCCTGGGTTTTCCCACCCTGGGAAACCCCCTGTAAAATACACATGAAATATGAATGGGAATACCCACGTAAATCCCACCCGGGTAAACCCAGGTGGGTCCCAACTGGGAAATGCATGGGCAACTCCATGTCATATTTTTCCCATCTTCACCATTATCTGGGATTTCCATAGGAAGGCCCAGGATGGGAATTATCTGGGAAACACATGGGTTTTACTTGGGAAAAGCATAGCCCAGTAAGCACAGAAAATTTTCCCATGTGGGATACGTATGGGTTTTATATATTATACATTTGAATTCCCACGTAAAATTTCATTAGAAGTCATTTGTATATTACACGTATATTTTACGTGGGATTTCCCATATGGGCATTCCCATGTAAAATACACGTATATTATGCGCAGTCTGGCAATGTGGGCTTATTATCGCAGACCGGAAACAGCCGCCATTGAGCGATAATATATTTAAATTTTGCTACATTCTGCATATTTTGGTGGAGGGCTGCATTTTTTCTAAGTATAATAGAAAGTTAGACATGGAAATACCAATTTCACTAAAATTTTTATGCTTAAAATTCTTTTAAGGAGTACTTTATAACTACACTATAGTTATAAAGGTTCATGTCTGTGTATTCGATGGAGTTATCGTGTATGCCCAGAGTGGGTCGTCCCATGTAAAACCCGTGGAGACACCATTTTTTTGACCAAAATCTGCCCGGGAATGCCCATGTATTTCCCGTATGGATTATGCGTGGGAATTCCGACCATGGATTTTACCTCGATTTTTGTCTCATTCCCATGCAAATCCCATGCATGGGATTCACGTGGGAAGGACCAAAAATAACCCTGGGTTTTACATGGGTTTTACTTGGGTGTGCTTACTGGGATTATGTTTCTGTCAAATTTGGCCGTCCTAGCCCTGGCCTCTCTGAGCAGTTGGCGTGACAAGGTTATGGCGAAAAAAAAAAAGAAATCATACGGAATCACTTTACCGAATCGTACGAATTCAATAAACTAGGGGATTGAAAATCCCCAAGTGTAATAAGAACTTTAATGTGCTTATAATGCAATTTTTAAAACACGGTTGTGTGATTAACATCGTGTATATGATATAAAATAGTGATGTAAATTAACAAATTTCTGTTTAGATCCGCTGGTCGTACACATACCTTGACGTGGAAGGGAAGGTACAGTCCATCATAGAAAGCTCACTCGCCTTTGGCATAGAACTGTTAAAATTGAATCTGGACTATTTGACCAACAACTGGCTGAATCTCGACATGGATCGCATCATCACCTTTGCACCACGTGATGGCATCATGGAATTTCAATTCTGGATTCCAACCGAATATCCAACATTCCAGACACTGCCATTCACCGAGATTGACTGGACAGACATGTACAAAAAGGCCATGACAGTTCTGGAGAATCTGGTGCCTGATGACCTTAACCCATGGGATGTGTACTACCAGTACAAGCCATCCACTGACATCGGGGAATGGATCCCGCCATTCGAGAGTAAGTAACGAAAAATATACTATAGTAGCTGTGTCGTTCAAAATAAATGATGTATAAGAGACTTCTGCTGAGCTTAGCTAGTATGCTTTTAATGTGATCTGTTGTGTCAAAGGAGCAAAACATTCCAAAGCAAAAGATTCAAGCATATGATTTGTGCATCGAGTCTAATTTTTTTTTTGTTTTGTAGCCATGGCAACCATTGCTGGTCAACACATCACGACGTTCGACGGTCGCACACTGGAGTTCTTGGGAACATGCAGCTACGTTCTTGCGCGTGACGTCATGGATTCAACCTTCACGCTGATTAACAACTACGACAAGAAATACCTCACTCTCGTCAGCGACAATAAACAGGTGGAGGTTTCCCTCAACGGAAAGGTCAATGTCGATGCTTCTGCAGTCGAGGCTCCCTACGCGTATGCTAACACGGAGATTACCCGAGTCGGTGATGTACTGAAGGTCACGAACGCACGTGGATTCAGCCTGGAATGTGACTTGCTGAATGAGATGTGTGTGTTTAGGATGAGCGGTTGGTATCATGGCAAGGTTGCTGGAATGATGGGAACCTACACGAACGAACCTACAGATGACTTCACCATGTCTAATGGAGAAACCACCACCGATGTACAGGAGCTCGCGAGAAGCTGGGAGGCCATGGGAAGCTGCAAGTCGCATACTAACCAGGCGCGGGAATACACCATGGTGGAGGACAGCGCCTCGGGTAGAATCTGTGGCGCACTGTTTATATCCAGACTATCACCAATGAGGAACTGCTTCAAGGTGGTTGATCCGAGGCCGTACCTGCGCGCATGCATCAATGACATGCAGCCGAGAGGCGATGACAAGCGAGGTGTCTGCAAGGTTGCTGCGGCGTATGTAGCACGATGCCATGCCAAGCATGTGGATGTGCGACCACCAAGGGCATGCGGTAAGCAAACACTATGATACGAAATCAATTTATAAAATATTCTTTTGGTAAATGTTGGCTTCAAACGATGTTGCTCTTATCACTTTAATTTAATGATCTCTGTTTTAATAAAGCCATGAAAGCTTTGAAAAATAAATATTTTTTTCAAAGCTTAAAAATATGTATAGATTTATTTCACGAGATTGGCTACGACTTGTACCATTTCCAGTTTTTTATTTTTAATTTTTAGTACGCGCTGAAGAACCAGTGACCACACCATCCGCTGATGTTGTCTATGTCATTGAGCAAAGGTCATGCAATGACGATATTGTTTCCAAACTGGACACAATGTCCAAGATGATAGACCGTGCCTTGAACGAGAAGGGCCTGACCAAAAACCGCTTCGGTGTGGTCGGATTCGGTGGCCAGGGCGTTCACGACAGAGAACACACGCACACAATGTCTGGACAGGTGTTTGGTACATCCCGTGACATCGCTTCAATAGAGCCTTTCTTGGAGATTTCAAACAACGGCGAAAACACGGATTCCCTTCGAGCTCTTGCTATGGCCATCGACTATCCGTTCCGCTACGGCGCGTCAAGAAGCATTGTCATGGTAACCTGCAATACATGCCACGAAGAATCCATAGCTGCTTCTGACGTAGGAAAGAAACTTGCTGATGCTGGAATCCAGCTACACATTCTGGTGGAGCACGAGTTCGAAATGAACACTGAACAAAGCATACCCAAAACAAGCTACCTATTTGGTAAGTTCTACGTGCGTTCAACGTTGAACGTTTTATAAAGGTTTCACTCATTTCTATGGGATTGTTTAGTAACATTGTTTGCAACATATCTGTCGATATCTTTTGTACCAGTTATTGTAAAAATTGTAAATCGAACGCACAATAACAACAATAACCATAAGTTGTATAACTGGCTAATTAGATTCATTAAAAATGGTTTTTAACAAATTCATAATGAAATTGTAAATAACTTGTCAAAAATGCCGAATTAGTGCTAAGGATATTTCCCAACAGGCATTGACAGTAGCTCTGCATACACAAAGAGTGACGTCAGCGGCCGTGATCTCTCCGGAGATGTAGATCTGTACCGCCAAGTGGTGCCACCATGCGACAGATGTGCGAATATGGCCCTGAGGAGCGAGGGCAGCTTCTTTGACCTGTCAAAGCTGACTTCCGGCCGCGTGAGAACACAGAAGTCGTTCATGGACGTATTTGCACGTCGTGTGGCTAAAACAGCGCGCTCAGATGTAAGTAATGCATACGCACATCGGATGTTAACCCCCCCCCCCCATTTCCCCTCCCCCCTCCCACCCCCCGTCCTCCTGAGGAGAGGGACACTCAAGTACAAATTGGCTACCACCACTTAGTAATACGATCCCTAAACGCGGAGTTCTAAGTTTGAACCCCCCTCCCCCCACTCTTTTGTGGGAAACAAAGAGTGTTGATTTGACTCCCTTCCCCTTTTTGTGAGAAAATTGCCATTCCAAGGGGATCGCATGTGGCCTCAAAATTACCTCATTTTTCCGCGTTTCTTTTTAGACACCCATGGTAACACATATGATGCCAAGCGGCCCCTTGAGTTAAACCACATTGTAGTCAAAGAAATGTGATGACGTAGTAATAAGATTGATGAAACAGCTCTAAAGAATTGTTCGTAAAATAAAATAAGTATTTTAGTTAGACATATCAACAGAAAACACAAAAACACAGAAAGGCTTCCTCAGATTTATCTGCTGCAGTAGCAGATTAAGGATTTGAATCGGTCACTGCACTGTGTTTGATGTATGCTCAGTTTTCATCGTTGTTGTCCAACAGCCAACCTCTACGGCGGTTTGATCCGCTGTGTATAACACCTTTTTACACTGCAGACTCACTGGAGTTTCCGCGAAAATAGTACTCATAAGGAGTGGAACTACTTTTTAAAATATCCCACCGCTCTCTGTTTATACAGTTAGATCTCATCAGCTCGTCAGCTCTTTTATAACCACGCAGTTTTCATTAGACAGTTTGCTAATCGACAAGTGTTTTTTGGGTATTGCAGAGCGGACTACTCGGCCGACCTGACGAAGAACCAGAGATCTACTACCAAGACAAATCATTCGTTCCCGATTTTGAGAAATACATGAGAGCATAAACAAACAACACAACGTCATAAGTGACATGACGTCATCTGAAACAATCTCATTTTGCTGGATATGACTACCGTTATATGTCTGCCACGGACTGTGAACCTGAAAAGTTAAAGAAAAGTAGTTTAATTTAGTTTGGAATTTGATTGACAGCTTTAATTTATTTATTATATGCATAATCTAAATAACATAGAACAAAATCATGTGCATTTAGTGTTTCGAAAAAGTTTTGAATAACACAGACTTTTGGCGTTTTATTTCCTTTTAATTCTAGTCATTTTTCCCGCAGTTGGGTTATACCAAAACATTTTAATACTCGTATATAGAGAGTGTTTTCATTTTTTTAAAACAGAAATTAACTTTAATTGTAAATGCTAAAATTTTAATTTTAACTTGAAAATGCAAAGCTAATAAAGTAGATGATGCAATGAAGGCTAATTTTCTTTCACTGTCTACAACAACTAATACACGAGGGACTTTGAAGGGTTCACACAAATGTATCAGAATTCAGAACACTACAAATGCTACAGAACTTAGCAAGTCTGTAAGAAGACAAAGGCAACACAGTACATATTGGAGTGAATATACCCCAAGCACCCCCCCCCCCCCCCCAAAAAAAAAGAGATTTTTCACGATGACCTGTTCAGTTATAGAAGTCACCGCCTTTCAATATTGTGGCAAAATGTAAGTTCCATATTCCATCTTTAATTTAACATACCAAGGTGTAAAACTATCTCTATTACAATTTTACCACAGTATGATTCCATACAAGTCGAGTTAGATTGAGACTCGGATTGAGACACGAATTGAGACTCGGATTAAAACTCGGATTGAGACTTGGATTGGGACACGGATTGGGACACGGATTGAGACTCGGATTGATACTCGGAGTGAGACTCGGATTGAAACTCGGATTGAGATACGAATTGAGACTCGGATTGAGACACGGATTGAGTGTCAGATTGAGACACATATTCAGACACGGATCGAGACTCGGATAGAGACTCGGATTTAGACTCGGATTCGGACTCGGATGTAGACACGGATTGAGACTCGGATTGAAATTCGGATTAAGACTCGGATTGAGAGTCGGATTGAGATACGGATTGAAGCACGGATTGAGACTCGGATTGAGAAACGGATTGAGACTCGGATTGAAACTCGGATTGAGACTCGGATTGAGACATGGATTGAGACTCGGATTGAAACTCGGATTGGGACTCGGATTGAGACTCGGATTTAGACACGGATTAAGTGTCAGATTGAGACACATATTCAGACACGGATCGAGACTCGGATAGAGACTCGGATTTAGACTCGGATTCGGACTCGGATGTAGACACGAATTGAGACTCGGATTGAAATTCGGATTAAGACTCGGATTGAGAGTCGGATTGAGACACGGATTGAAGCACGGATTGAGACTCGGATTGAGACACGGATTGAGACTCGGATTGAAACTTGGATTGGGACTCGGATTGAGAGTCGGATTGAGACACTGATTGAGATTCGGATTGAGACTCGGATTGAAACACGGATTGAGACTCGGATTTAGACACGGATTGAAACACGGATTGAGATTCGGATTGGGACTCGTATTCAGACACGGATTGAGACTCGCATTGAGACTTGGCCATTAACGTTTTTGTTAGAAACTTGTGGGTTTCTTCACATAAAAGTCTCTGCCCAGTATTGCTGAGCTCCTTTAGAAATGTATAATAAAAAAGTTAAATCGGTTTTAGATCCGGTTTTAACTTTTTAATGAACATATCTAAGACAAACGAATACACTTCTGGAGTAACCACTAAATCAACCCCATCTCAGACAGTATCATTGAGGAAATCACAAATAAAACTAAAAAAAGTGGTTACCATGCATGTCGATATTTTTTAAAAACGATCCCTAAACACCAAACTTGAAAAAATCCCTTTTTTTAACCAAAGCCAGACAACTCTTGTAAATTTCCACTGTAAATGCGCAATGCTAAATAAAAAACCCTTTTTATCAAATTATATATTCATCAGCACAGGCGCAGCTGAAGCACGTTACTGTAATGAAAGAACGAAAATTCAGCAGGCAAAAGTGTATGTGCACCTTTTTTGGATCTCCAAGTAAACATTTTGATGTTCGATCAACGTTGAAAAGGCACGGCTTTGGATCAACGTCGGGTTTTGGTTGATTATAAAAGTAGGCACATCGTCTACCTGCCGATGTTGGAAAGACGACTGTTTATCACATGTCTAGTCAACATAACGATTTTTTGTTTGCCAATGGACTTTGAAACAAAGTCTCTCTTGCTACGATGTATAGAGATCCGGAGGGTAGAGGGTAGACGCTGGGTAAATATTAAACTAGAATCGCTATCTAGACATTGACAATCATAAAGAGCCGTGGTCACTGCGTCAAAGTACACCCACCCTTTGATCAACCTGGACTTGGATATTGGATCAATATTTTTTTGAAAGTAGGCAGGAAAAAAAACTTGAACGCTCCTGAAATTCCCATACTGTACGATGTTTAGACACCGGAGAAAGTCGGGTTTTGCACGCGACCAAACAATGTTGCTTATCCCACTTTTATGTAAGGTTGTGTCACAGGCAGTTTGTGGTTTTTATCGCGAGTAAATCTCCATGTCTTTTCGCAATGTTAGATAATCGTCGCGTTCCCAACCCGAAAACCAACCATATGATATTAATGCTTGCAATAAATAGCAGCCGGGATAAGATTAAAAAAAATAGGATCCATACGAAAAAATACTTGGCGATTTACCTTGCACATATAGTATATAAGAGATGACCCATGAAAGGGGTGCTTCGAAAAGAAGGGTGATCATTTTATCCCAGGAATGTGCCAATTTCCGATTACAGTTTTTGGTGATAGTCTGTGGGAGGAAACCTGTTGACAGGCCTGGATATGACAACTTTTTGTTTATAGTTTTAAAAGCAAAGCCAAAAAAATGGGACCTTGTTATGTTGTTGCCACTGTCGTGAAACAAAAGAAAGATATCGCGTCATTGTCTGGGGTCCAGAGACCGAGTCTGTCCTCGTGATAACAGAGTGCTATTGTGCACCAAGTATGACAAAGCTTTATCTTGATCTTGATGTATTAAAAAGAGTATAATAGGTGTTCAGCATAAACAAATGAGGTGTTTGTGTGTGTGTGTTTATGTGTGTGTTTATTATGTTGCGTTTATGTGTGTGTGAAGAAGAGATCAAAATGCTTGAATTGTCTGTCAGCTTGAAAGAACTTTGCATTTCAAATTTAAAATCACAGTTTAAAAGCTTATTAAAATTAAAATATTTGAAAAAAGTAAAAACTACGTGTATTTAAATTTGATTTTTTTTTGCTAGGATGAATGGCGTTTCAGAATATTTCGTTTTCTAAAATGTTGGAAAGTTTATGAAATGTCCCATTTTTTTCACATTTCAGTAGAAAAATGCAGAAATTTTTTTTTTTGTCCATTCTAATGCTGTGAGAACTTGAACTTTTGCACTAAACATTACAACTTTGATTCAATCAGACAAGTGGTGACGTCGATCAAGCAAGCGTAACCATTTTAAAAATAGCATTTCTATGCATGCATAAGGCGTGGAAAAAGTAACCTTGTTTCTCTTCCCCCGGCCGTGTCACTGTATATAGAAAACAAACAAATGAAATGACTCGACCGGCTCTTAAAAAAATTCACGTAAAAAAGACCGGTCAAACGAGTTTATAAAATGTTATTTGTAAAAATATTTATCAGGAAGGCAGAAAAGCAATGAAAATAGCCTTTCAGATGTGAAGGAGAGAAATCTATCCTTCGGCGCTCACAGTTACACATCCGGAACACTTCAAAGCAACTCATACATTAATAAGAAAAGTGTAATGCGCGTAACTTTTCATTTAACCATTAAATCATATTAAGCGAAAGAAGAAGAAAAAAGAATTTTAGGCCACTGCCGGGTCACCGAAATTTTCCATGAAAAATAAAACAAAATCGGCTCCGAGAAAAAAAATAGAGAAGATCGCCGATCGGTTCAATTAAAAAACATAGGATCAGACACAAGACTTCATTCTTTCCTGCTTTAAAAAATTCCTTCCATTCGAGCAGCCCGGGGTCGACACTTTTTCGAACCTTCGAGTCCTACAGTTAAACGTAACGGGACTGATTCTGGTTAACGCTTGGATATTTGACTGATGCAAACAAGCGAGCCTCTGGCCCACTTGCCCCGTGTGACCTGCTTGTTCACGTGACCTGGAAATGTTCACGCAAGTGGCAAGGTGTCACTCTCGTTATTTGCTCCACCTTTTGTTGATGGTGCAGAAAAAGTGTTTCATATATTTTTAAACTGAATGGCATCAAAATGTAATTTTTAAGGGAGATGATAAAAGCAGCCAGTGTCTATTCAAAGCCTGAATCATTTCTTTTATAACATCTTTGCAGGTTGATTGAAATCTCTAGGGTGGGGGCAAGGGTGGATGGGGGGGGGGGGAGGGGTTAAAAGATGACATCGATCAGCCACCTTGAAACAGTAACCCTTCAGTGAGGGGTGTCTTCTGTACAGTGGGTGAAAGATGCCATATGTTGTAATTTCCAGCGCTTAAAGTCATGAAGCATCACAGTAAAAATGTCGACCTCGACCCAACGTCGTTATAAGGATGAGACATCGATCCGACCGAATCGCAACATCAAATACAGTTGCAACTTGGAAGTGATTAGCGCGATCATGGATCAAAACGTAGCATCAACTTTGTTTATAACGTTGAAGAGACGTTGGATTAGCAGTGTTGTTTATGCGTTGCTTGTGGTCGTAACTAAAGCCTAAGTTTCTTTGACGTCAAATCGACGTCTTTGGTGCAACGTTGAATAGACGCCAAATACACGAAATTGAATCGATTTAGAACCCCACCGCAGGGACTGGCAGTATCAGATCGGATGCCGGATGTGGACGATTTGGATACTGCAAGATATTAACATCCCCGAAAGAATATTTTTAACCAAAAGCAATATTTTTTTTGCCAAGTTAGGCATACTTCTCAACAGATCCCATTCTTAACATGCTTTTATTGTTCTTTTGCAACAAGCATTTAATTTTTTCGATCTTAAATGCATGTGTAGCCCTTAAAATCTACTCTTCTGGCCAATTTTCGATTTGTTTCATTCTAAGCATACATTTATCTTGGATAAATAAATTTACAAATATTTGCGGCATATTTGTAGAATATCTTTTTTGACCAAATTTTGGTAGGGGGACGTCGGGAATGAAAATCAGAAGGTGTCGTGGCCACTTCCTCAAAGTCTCCCCCTCCCACCCTTGGGTCATTGTTAAAGTAGGATATGTATTGAGTCAATTTCCTTAAATATTTTTCAAAAGCACTTGGAAAAACTTACGCACTTTTGAAATTACCAGATCTATGCAACTTCTCAAGATGTTATTTCGAATTCCATTTGTAACGTTTTCTCATCGTTTAGACGTTGATTAATAGACGTTTCTGCAACATCGGGGTAAATGTTGCTGCAACTTCAATAATCCTCCAAAATCCGGCGTTGATCCTTTATCGGACCGACGTCTTTTCAACGTCGTTCGAACTCTGCAACTTTCTGAAATCCTAAGAGAGACACTGAGTGGAGAGATCTTCGTGAGCTCGACAAAAAAAGAGCAAGAACAATCTTTAAAGTTTCCATCATGCGTTATTTTTTAAAACGCATGATGGACGCAATTCTTTAAAACTGTACAGTTTTGCGTTAGACAGCTGCGAAACGTTAAAAAAAGCACGTTGTTTATATATCTCCGTGCCAGTTATTGACCCACGCACGTGCTGTCTGGCATTTCTGGGTCGGTAAAACTTACATTGTGACGCTGAAGAGAAGAATAAAGCCTTGTTGAATTTTTAATTTTTATTCGTCTGTTCTATTTTTTATTTCAGAAATCACTTAAAATTCAATATTAAAATATCTGAACTGTCAAGTCAAGTAAATTTTAGCTTGTGATGTTTCTCAAGGCGCTTTGGCAATTTTTTTTTACATTGACAAATGACTATGCGTGGAAACAACGATAAAGAATGAGGTTTGAATTAAAGACGAAAACTTGGAGAGTTCTTTTCTTTTACCAAAGCTGCAGGCAAAAAACTCGAAAGTCAGGAAAAATAGGTTTATTATCTCAAATCTCAACGGGCAACGAGCGGGTACTTTTTTTCTTTACAAAATAGACGAAACCAAAGAGAGAGAGAGAGAGAGAGAGAGAGAGAGAGAGAGAGAGAGAGAGAGAGAGAGAGAGAGAGAGAGAGAGAGAGAGAGAGGGATACTTCGTGTGGGATACATACATAATCTGTAGGAGACTAACCACAGA
>OX457026.1:89278545-89576045 GCA_949752745.1 Protula sp. h YS-2021
AAAAGAGAAAATGGCGTCATACAACTTCAAATCGTCATCAGCAGCATTTCGTCATCAGTGTAATCAGACTGCGTAATTAGATTTTCGCCAATCAACAATGTAGACAGCGGTGTCAGGCTTTTTGTTTTTCTGAGGGCAGCAGCGTCTAACTGCTTTTGGAGTTGCAGTATGACCCTAAGTGTTATACTTGACCCGATTTACATGAAAATTTCACTGTTTAATTCAGTTTTTATCTAGTTTTCACATAGTCATGGACTGGTTGTGCAGCTGGCTGTATGTATCATGAATTCACCTTAAAATGATAAGTTTAAAAGTGGAATAACTTTTGTTAATGATTGACGGATTTGCATGAAACTTTCACTGTTTGATTCAGTTTTATATCTAGTTTTAGCAATAAGTGGTTATAGGCTATTTGCGCAGTTGCCTGTGTGCATATTTACCACAGATTATTAATTTTGTAAAAAGTGGGATAACTTCCGCTATTAGTTGACGGTATTTGCATGAAAATTTCACGCGTTGGATTCAGTTTGATGTTTTCGTTTAAAGTATTTTGTGCATAGGTGGGTTATTGGAATGGGCGCGCGCCCCCCCACCATTCAAACATTGTGTTTGAATTATTTTTACGTCAAACTATTGTTCAACAAGTTGTTTAGCAATTGTATACAACAATTGTTCAACAAGTTGTTGTTCCAACATGTTGAACATGTTGTTCAACATGTTCAACATGTTCTCAACAATGTTCAAACAAGTTGAACATGTTCAACATGTTCAACATGTTCAACAACATGTTAAACATGTTCAACATGTTCAACATGTTCAACTTGTTAAACATGTTGTTGAACATGTTGAACATGCTGAACATGTTTAACAAGTTGTTCAACAAGTTTGTAGTTCAAGCAAAGAAAAAACAAGACATATGTTGAATAGGTTTATTTAATACATTTAAATACACTTAAATACACTTAAATACACTTAACTACACTTAAATACACTTAAATACACTTAAATACATACAGCTATAAATCTATAACAATATTATAATTTATTGATTTACTGATTATTCAGTCTTTATTATAATGTTTAGTCAAATAAGTCTATTTTTCTTCATCTGCTTCACTCTGTTCACTGGCATCCATATCACTTTCTTCGTCACTGCTTTCATCTTCCTCCTCCTCATCTAGAAGCTATTCAAAGAATGCATCGTTTCTTCTTATAGCCGCCTTTAGTGCCTTTGAATACTCGTAATGTTTTACATCAACAAAGTAATTAAAGTCTCTTCTAAAATGGTTTCATAATGTTCGTTTTGTTGTAGACGTTGGGCATATTTGAATAGTCTCATAAACAGTTGTTTAAGTCGTACGCTATATAAATGGGTCGAAAGTCATCACTTGCTATTTCACACGCGCATCTTTAAGCCCTTGTTTCTTCATATTCTGAAACCTTTTCTTGAAATTTGGTATCATATTTCTATCGTAGACTTCTTGAACCATATCATACCAAACAGAGTCTGTTTCTGACTCACTTTCAGAGTCTGTTTCTGACTCACTTTCAGAGCTGTCGTCATCATCACCCTCAACACAATGTTCCATATGTTTGAACAAAGCTTCTTGACTGTTGTAGCAACGCACCACATTCTAGTGTACAAGCATGTGCATTCTTTTCAGTCATGTTGACGCTTTGACTTTCCATAGAAGACTCATCTAAAGTTTCAGTGATAGGTGGTTTTACAGGGTTTACCCATATCTATCTCCAATTCTTCTTCTTCTGAAGTGTGAGCATTCTTTAAGTGTCTTTTAAGACTTTGTGGCCAATTGTAAGGTTTCAAACAAATGTGTGCATTTTATACATCTTATCGGTTCAACATACACTTTTCAAATGATGAAAAAGCCTTTAAACATAGCCTTATATACAACTTGTTGAACAGCATGTTGAACAACATGTTCAACTTGTTGAACAACATGTTCAAGAACATGTTGAACAACATGACGTCTACGTCATGTTTAACAAGTTGTTGAACATGTTGAACATGTTGAACATGTTCAACTTGTTGAACATGTTGTTGAACATGTTGAACAACATGTTCAACATGTTGAACAACAACTTGTTGAACAATTGTTGTACAATTGCTAAACAACTTGTTGAACAATAGTTTGACGTAAAAAATAATTCAAACACATGTTTGAATGGGTGGGGGAGGGCGCGCGCCATTCCAATAGCCCACCTATGCACAAACTACTTTAAACGAAAACATCAAACTGAATCCAACGGTGAAATTTTCATGCAAATCCGTGCACTATAGCGGAAGTTATCCCACTTTTTACAAAATTAATAATTGTGGTAAATATGCACACAGGCAACTGCGCAAATAGCCTATAACCACTTATTGCTAAAACTAGATATAAAACTGAATCAAACAGTGAAAGTTTCATGCAAATCCGTCAATCATAACAAAAGTTATTCCACTTTTAACTTATCATTTTAAGGTGAATTCATGATACATACAGCCAGCTGCACAACCAGTCCATGACTATGTGAAAACTAGATAAAAACTGAATTAAACAGTGAAATTTTCATGTAAATCGGTCAAGTATAACACTTAGGGTCATACTGCAACTCCAAGCAGTTAGACGCTGCTGCCTCAGAAAAACAAAAAGCCTGACACCGCTGTCTACATTGTTGATGGCGAAATCTAATTACGCAGTCTGATTACACTGATGACGAAATGCTGCTGATGACGATTGAAGGTTGTATGACGCCATTTTCTTTTCTAAGTAAGCACTGCATTTCAAACAAAAAAAAAAAAAAAAAAAAAAAGAAGAATAATGGAGTACAAAGAGCAACATAAGCAAAACATTTTATCATGGTGTTGGTATGTATGCATGAGAGTGTGGGGGAAAAAGTTGCCATCAGAAGGTTGAAATACCTATGTGGCTTATGAAACGCTCAGTCGTGGTGTGTGTGTGTGTGTGTGTGTGTGTGTGGAGAGAGAGTGTGTGAGGGGGAAAAAAAAGTTGTCATCAGAAGGTTGAAATACCTATGTGGCTTATGAAACGCTCAGTCGTGGTGTGTGTGTGTGTGTGTGGAGAGAGAGAGTGTGTGAGGGGGAAAAAAAAGTTGTCATCAGAAGGTTGAAATACCTATGTGGCTTATGAAATGCTCAGTCGTGGTGTGTGTGGAGAGAGTGTGGGGGGGGGGAGTTTGTTTACTAAGTTTGTTTACAAAGTTTCAATGAGTTTCAATTATGCAAATAACCAAAGTTAGTTTACAAATTTTGTTTACAAAGTTTGTTTAGAAAGTTTATTTATAAAGTTTGTTTACAAATTGTGTTTACAAATTTTGTTTACAAAGTTTGTTTACAAATAGTGTTTATAAAGTTTGTTTAGAAAGTTTGTTTACAAAGTTTGTTTACAAAGTTTGTCTACAAAGTTTCAATTATGTAAATAACCAAAGTTTGTTTACAAATTTTGTTTACAAATTTTGTTTACAAAGTTTGTTTACAAAGTTTGTTTACAAAGTTTGTTTACAAATTTTGTTTATAAAGTTTATTTACAAATTTTGTTTACAAAGTTTGTTTACACAGTTTGTTTACAAAGTTCACTTTTGTTTACAAAGTTTCAATTCGTTACCATGACCACGTCTATGACGTCACTTCCGGTCCAGACAGTATGATAGACAGAAAGTGGGCGGGGCTTCATTGTCTTCATTGATCTCATTGGCTTTTCATTGGTCACGTGACTGATGACGTCATTATCACCATGGTTACGCCTTGGTTACGCCTATGACGTCACTTCCGGTCCAGACAGCACTTCCGGTCCAGACAGTATGACGTCACAAAGTGTGGTGGAACTCTTAAGAGAACCACCACAAAAGTGTGGTAGAACTCTTATTTTCACACTACTGGAGACTAACCACAGAGATGTGAACAATTTTTGGGTTCCTTTTTACGCTGATGTTGACCTGAAACCACTCAACAATTTGCAGATATTGACAAATTATGAATCAACATGAAGTATTGTTACATGACCTGGGTAAATGCTGTAACCTGACTAGTCGGTTCCCAAGTCGATAACTTTTCAATGTTGCCTGGAACGTAAATACTGCAGTCGATAGATACTGCAGTTATTTGCAATCAAAACGTAGTTTATGTCCTGTATCAAAGCATATATTGACTTATTTACAGTCAACATGAAGATGTTTTTTTTTGAGCAGTTGCTAAAATGTTGACGTAAAAGGTCAACGCTTTCTTACTGGTCAATAATAATTCATGATAACTCGAATAATCAATATATATGAACGACGTTGTACTTCGTACAGCAGGTGGTTTCATTGCGTGCCCATGTATGTTGGCATTTAAAGGAATTGACTTTTCTGAGGTGGTTTGGAATAGCAAAGATGTGAAAAAAGGAAACATCTTTTGCTATAATTTTTTTTTTCATTCATAGTTTATGCAGCTGTTTCATGCTTTTCACCCGGTTTTAATTACACATCTTCATTTTAAACTTTAGAAACTTTTTGCTAAATTCGAAAGTTTTGTTAAATTAATTTTTCTTACAGTTTATTCATTATAGACGAGAGCCTTATTTGGCATTTCTGGAGCAGCCCTTAATATTCAACAGAAAACAGCTCCATATTAAAATGAGCATGTGCATTGTTTTTATCAATCTCAGATGGCCATGGACCACAATTAATGTTACATAGACTTTCTGTATAACATTTTTGAAAACTGGCACTCTCCACAACATTGCACGATCTAAAACAACCACAAAATCAGATGTACTGGACCTTTAGAAGAACAGAAGTAGCTAGAAAAATGGGGGTCTTTCGATTCGATTTTTTGCTATGCTGATTGGAATATAGCAACAGTGGGATTCTCAAGTTTTGGCCGATTTTCACCTATATTTTGCTGATTTTTAAAAAATATTACGCATAAACCAATAAATATTTCACAGCAAATTTCTTCCCAGAACAATCCAGCCTATTGTGAATATTTTACAACAATAACTTTTATTTATTGATTGCACATGTGTTACATAGTAATACATTTACCGCGGCACTGCTTTTGGTTTACTCCTTGCGTGTTTATGTTCTACCAGGAAATGTAATTGTGGTCCATGGCCTATCAGGGACTTAAAAATTTGAATTCGAAACAAATACTCTAGCACAACAGTCTCTAGCACGTTACACAACACATAGTCAAATATAACGCTAATCGCTTCATTGGTTAGAGAACTAGAGGCGTTTAAGTTACCCTCCCCAAAACATAAAATTGCTCAATACTCGATTTTTGACAAATAAAATTTTAAAACTTTCATCCTGTCCCTTATTATATTTTAGAAAGATAAGTTATCTTGATAACCATCGCTTAAGAGTATATACTGAATGCTATCAACAACAGAAGACTTAGTGCCCATTCCGGCAGCTAACTGAATTTTAAAGGAAATTTGTGAAATGACATATTTTTACTGGATTTTAAATTTTAAAGCAAATGTGTGAAATGACATATTTTTACTGGATTTTTTTATTTTGCGTACTGTAATAAAATCTCAAAGTGTCAAAAGTAATACTGCTGTATAGGTTACTATCCCTACTATCCCAAATAATCAGTATATTAGGGATAAAGCTCATATGAGTTCTCTACAAATCAATTTAATACAGGTACCCCCACCATATTTTCAAGGAGATGGCAATCTAATAAGTTAAACAAATTATTATTTTGAACCTATTTTACATAAATTATACACTCCACACAGTTTTAATTCTTTACAGGGTATAATATTAGTCTTTTAATAAAGTTGTTTGAAGAAAAATATGCTTTGATTTTAAATCGTGTGAAAAAATAGCAAAAATGTTATTTTTTAATTTTTTATATATACCAGGCTTTCTGATCAATTTTTTTACCTCTCTTATAGTCTGTGGCAATAAAAATAACTGGTTTTATAGAGATCTTGTACTGACATGTGATAAACAGTGAAAAATAATGGCAGCATGTGTGACAGAAATGTTTGAATGTCTTTTATGATAGGGCTCGGTTTCTTCAAAAATCGTTTTGACCGCTATTTTACTAACACACACTACCTGATAAAATTGAGCAATTTATTACGACCAAACTTGGTTTTAAGTGTTTTTTATCTAAAAACAAAGAGAATGCCATGTTCTAATTGGTTTGTATGAATATCAAACGCAATTTATGATAAAAATTTACATTTCTGGCGACATGCAACAAAATTCAAATACATGTCATAAATTTTTTAAATATTTTCCGCTTAGCAGTTAGTGTAGCATTATTCAAAAAATAGTTTTCTTCATTCATATTACGGGAAGCAAACATAATCCACACCCAAAAAACTTATTATGAATGCTTAAATAGTCGTAAAGTAGTTTTTTAAAATCATAGTTATTCTAATTTCAAAGATTTTTAAAACAAACTAACACCAAAACCAAATGAAGAGCTTTTCTTCTTAAACTTGAATGAAAACGGTAGATTTTGATGATGAAAAGACCAAAACTAAACAACACAGAGGTAAACATATCAATTTAGCAGAATAAATTGGTTTTTCGTGCTAAAGAAATGGCTCGAAAGGGATAACAATATGCTGGTGACATCAGTATTTAGTAAATGTGTCCCAAATAATAAGACTTTCTAGGGAAAATCCAATTATTTGTCTAAAACTGCCTAAAACTCACTCATTAAATCAGATTACAGAACAAAAAACTAACTGTGGCTACACAAAAGGTTCAGCTAACGCTTCGATTCATATAAACAACTCATGGTTTCGCTGGAATACAAACTGGAACAATGTTTTCATTTTACAATTTTTTATATATTTTTTAAAAGACTGCCTAATGCATATATACGGCGGTATAATAACTTCGTGAGGAACAATAGCAGATTTTGAGCCTGAAATTAAAGTATAATTACTGTTACGGGCGTAGCTACCCCGGTTACCTGATAGGGAGGGGGGCTTTTATACAGGTAATTCTTGCTCATGTGAAGTTTTTTGGGGATTTCTGGCTATAGGAACTTGAGATCTTATAGTTGTAGTTGTAGTAGTAGTAGTTGTAGAAGTGGAGCCCTGGGGAAGGGGGGACGACTCATGTACCAACTTTTTACCATGCGTGCCCTCGACTTCTTAAAACAACCCCTAAACGCGGAGCGCAAAGCTAAAAATAATACCCCCTTTTACAACCAAACGAGTACAACCGAGAAGGAGGAAGGCTTTTGGGTGATGTTGAACCAATTGGGCAAGAGGAAAAAAACAGCCGATTGGAGTCTTGAGTTTAATTGTGTTGATATGGGTTGACATAGATTCCAGTATTCAAAAATTGACATCAGAACCAGACGTCAATCTGCCGTGTAAAACTGAAGTCTTTTTCATTTTATATGCAATCAAAACCCGATGTCGAATTGGCGTCCGAACCTGAACCAGTATCGGTTCCATTTCATATACAGTCAAAACCGACACGTCAGTCCGACGTTAGAAACCCTTGTCACGACGGCGATCTGACGTCATTGTGACGTCTAAATGTTTGCTGGGAATTGTGAAAGACCTTTCCCACCCTCCCTCTTCCCGCTTTTGTGGGTAACGCGGAGTGCTGGATGAAAATTACCACCTTTTGAACAAAACTGGCACCCACATGAACCGTGCCTGGCCTCAAAATTCCCATCCCCTCTACGTGTTTGTGGTGCATGGTAACACAATTGCATCCAAGAGTCCATCCCCCCTCTTTATCCGGGATTGGTTCAATTTAACTATACAGCTTCAGTCTTCGTGAAAGAAAATTCCCTTTTAATGAAGGGCACAAATGAACAGTTTTTGTAGCGGTTGCCATTGCGGGCGAAATGAAGAATGGCACAATTGTGGGCGAAATCAAGAGTGATTCAATTTTGGCCGAACTTAAAAGTGACACCATTGTGGACGAAATCAAGAGTGACACCATTGTGAGCGAAATCAAGAGTGGCACCATTGTGAGCGAAATCAAGAGTGGCACCATTGTGGACGAAATCAAGAGTGGCACCATTGTGGATGAAATCAAGAGTGACACCATTGTGGGCAAAATCAAGAGTGACACCATTGTGGGCGAAATCAAGAGTGACACCATTGTGGACGAAATCAAGAGTGACACCATTGAAGGCGAAATCAAGAGTGGCACCACTGTGGGCGAAATCAAGAGTGACACCATTGTGGACGAAACCAAGAGTGACACCATTATGGGTGAAATCAAGAGTAGCAGCATTGTGGGCGCAATCAAGAGTGGCACCATTGTGGGCGAAATAAAGAATGGCACCATTGTGGGCGAAATCAAGAGTGGCACCATTGTGGGCGAAATCAAGAGTGACACCATTATGAGCGAAATCAAGAATAGCAGCATTGTTGGCGTAATCACGAGTGGCACCATTGTGACGAAACCAAGAGTGGCACCATTAAGGGTGAAATCAAGAGTAGCAGCATTGTGGGCGCAATCAAGAGTGGCACCATTGTGGGCGCAATCAAGAGTGACACCATTATGGGTGAAATCAAGAGTAGCAGCATTGTGGGCGAAATCAAGAGTGGCACCATTGTGGGCGAAATCAAGAGTGACACCATTATGGATGAAATCAAGAGTAGCAGCATTGTGGGCGCAATCAAGAGTGACACCATTATGGGTGAAATCAAGAGTAGCAGCATTGTGGGCGAAATCAAGAGTGGCACCATTTTGGACGAAACCAAGAGTGGCACCATTGTAGACGAAATCAAGAGTAGCACCATTATGAGCGAAATCAAGAGTGACACCATTGTGGACGAAATCAAGAGTGGCCCCATTGTGGGTGAAATCAAAAGTGACACCATTTTGAGTGAAATCCAGAGTGACACCATTTTGAGTGAAATCCAGAGTGACGCTATTTTCATTGTCACATCAGTGAAAGAAAAGGGGCGCGTTTGTTAGTTAAGATGTTACGAGAGAGGCTGTTCGATGATGTTGAACAAGGTGGGCCAAAAAGAATAAAAAGCCGAATGGATTTGTGTTCCAATATCCTTTTCAACCAAAAATCGACGTCTTATTGACGTCGGAATGCCGAAGTCAATCTGGAGCGAAAAACCGACGCCGGTTTCATTTCATGTACAAACAAAACCCGACGTCAGATTGACGTCGGAATCCGACGTTATTCTGACACGAAAAACCAATGTCGGTTCCGTTTCAGATACATTCAAAACCGGGATGTCAGTTCAACGTCAAAAACCAAAACCGGTAGGTCAGTTCGACGTCAAAATGATGTGCAAGTCACGCTCAAGTGGAGCTAAACCTTGGTTGGTGATGGCGTGGTTTCGAACTTTGGCTGTTTCTTAGTCACTATTTTTCTCATTTTTGTATTAGATTTTCCGCTGAAAATTTGAGAATTTGAGTGGGAATTTCCTCCCAGACATATGTTTGAGATGTGGTCCACAATATATATGCTGTGCGCGTGGGAATAAAGCCAAATAGTTATGAGAATTACAATAAAAATTAAACTTAGCATCTTATATCCATGTTGATGCTGTGTTTGCTTCTTTCTTTCTTGATTTTAGTCGGTTTTAATGCATTTGACCATAATATATCAATCAATCAATCAACCAGTTTATTTTCCAAATAATATGCAATAATTGACAACTGTGAGTAGAACTTTAGAAAAAACTAGTTTATATCAATAAGAAACATGCAACTTTGTATATACATAAAACAACTCGATATCATTGGAAAAGGTAGATTAAAAAATAAAAAAGTAAAAGCTTATAAAGGCTTAACTACCCAATTACTGAAATATTTTACTGTTCTTAATACTGATAATAATACTTAAAACAAACAAAAAGCATATTTAAATTACTGTGGCTTCATAATACTAGTCACAATGTTAACTTCATGAGAGTGCTATATGTTGAAACAAAATGCTATGAAATAACACAATATTCCAGTTCAAACATCATCATACGATTTAACCAATGTTTGCTTGTATCGCTTTTTAAAATTTGCAAGGTTTTTACTCTTCCTCAAATTTGGTTCTAAACTGCTCCAAAGACTTACTCCTGTAGCAGATACACTAAGATTTGAACTTTGTGCGCCTACACTTAACGCAGAAATTACCGCCTTATCTAGTTCTATTGGCATTGACATCAAAAATACTCTTTCTGGCAAAAACTTATTTTGGGCTCTATGCATGATAACACAAGTGTCAAGGCTTACAGGATCTACCATTTTGAGAAGTCCGAATTTGAAAAATAGAGATTTGGTGTGTGCTAATTTAGGGGTTTGATTAATGATACGAATACATCTCTTATTTTGAAATTTGATTACACCAACTACTCTAGATACATATATATTGCCCCATATTTCACCACAGTAGCTGAGATATGGAAAAATAAGAGAACAATATATGTATACAGAGCATCTAGATGTAGCAAATATTTCACCTAGATGTGCTTTTGGAGATTTTACTCTGTACATATTTAATATGCTCAGCCCAAGAAAGTTTGCTATCAATCGTTACACCAAGAAATTTTGTCACATACGCTCTTTCAATACACTGGCCATTTATATTTATACTTAAGTTTTCATTGGAACATTTATTTGAAAATGCAATAAAATTTGTTTTACTAACATTTAATGACAATTTATTTGCTCTAAACCGTGTCCAGCTTTTCAAGTTCCAAACAAATGACTCGACAAATTTCATTAACATCACTACCCGTGTAAAATAAGTTGATGTCATCTGTAAATCATATAAACCCCAATAACTGAGAAACATCGCATAAATCATTTATGCCCTGTAGAACCCTGTAGAACACCACAAACAACGTCTAACATATCAGAATTGGTCTCATTATAACTGACATACTGAATGCGGTTTGACAGATAACTTCTTATCCAAGCTAATGTGTTACCTCTACTACCATATAATTCGAGTTTTCCCATTAAGGTTTCATGAATAATGGTGTCAAAAGCCTTTTTCAGATAATAAAAACCACAACGGTTGCCTCTTTATTATCAATGGAAGTTGTAATTTCTTCTCTAAAGTCAATAATAGCTAAAGACGTGGAGTGGTTTTGTCTAAACCCATACTGTCCGGAGTAAAACATATCATTTTTATTAACAAAAGAAACCAGACGCTTGTTGAAAAGTTTTTCAAGTATTTTAGAGAGCTAAGAGAAGGAAGGAAACTGGCCTATAATTCGTAAAGACTTGACTATCCTCTGATTTAAACATAGCTATTATCTTTGCTATTTTCATGTTATCCGGAAAATACCATTCACAAATGACAAGTTGCATATATGAGCCAAAGATTAATTCGCTGATTTTTAACTACAGACATCGATATGCCGTCATAACCGTATGACGTTTTACTACTAGTTAATAACATTTCTTATTTCTTCCGAGCAAGTGGGCTCAAGGAATATAGATGATTTAGCATTGCAATGAATAAAGTCCACATAATTTTCCTCACTCACTGGAATACTTTGTCCAAGCTTTGGACCAACATTCGCAAAAAAAATATTAAAAATTTTAGCAACATCTTTTTGAGCGAAAATAGGTTTACCGTCACTTTAAAAGCAATCAGAATACAATGATATAGACTGGCTCCTCGTAATGCACTGTTCAAAATTTACCACATTTGTTAAAAATCAGATTTGTGAATATTCAATAAATCACTGTAGTACATTTTTTTCTGTATTTCAGAGCATGGAAGTAAGTTTATTTCTGTAACATTTATATCTTGCTTCTTCAACCATACTATGTTTCCTGGTTTCCAACCAGTAGAGCTGTCTCTTTTTTCTACACGTGTTAACGAGACCTGGTGTTAACCAGGGCTTTTCCTCGATTTATCACACATTTTATCTTCCTAATTGGACACGAAGAGTACATTGAGTATATTTTACTAATAAAACCAGTATGTGCTTCATCAACATCAATTTGCCAAGACAAGCTTCATTAGTATCTCTTCTAACACAGTATTATACATTATTTTTTATTACCTTTTAATCACATATTGTAAATATTGGTAAATGATCTGAATTGTCGTTGATGATCAATCCGGAATTTAAAATTGCATCGTTTTCTGAATTGAATATGTTGTCAATTAAAGTGAAAGATTTATTTGATATTCTCGTCGATTTCGTAATAACGGGACGTAAACCGTAACTATACAATAATTCAAGGAAAGAATGTATATGCACATCTATGTCACTGTTTAAGAGATTAACACTGAAATCACCACACGAATAAACTGTCCTTTTTTATTAATATAGCCAATAATTTTCAATGTCGTTATTGAAAATGCCAAAATCGGTATTTGGTGGACGGTAAACAAAACACACCGAGATGTTTCTATTTTCACTCAGTTACAAATCAATACCAACACAATAAAATATTTTCAATACTATAGCTACAGTTTTCCATGAAAGAATGTTTAGAAGACTTAGTAACATACACTGCCACACCTCCTTTCTATTTTATTCTAGACACAGCATAGGAATCGTAGCTATTCATAAAATTACCGTCTAAGCAGTTTTGTTCCAACCAAGTTTCAGAAAAACCTATGACATAAAAATCATAATTAAGAGTTTCTAGATGCAGTTTTATTTGAACAAAATAAGCATTGAAATTTCTTGCATGGAAGTGGATTATTCGGAGAGCACCAATATACCACTGTGAATTGATCATCTAAAAGATATTTACATTTAATGTGTATCTTGTTATAAAATTCAATATCATTGTCAAAATTAAAACCATCCTCTAAAAATTCAAAGGGTTCAAAAATCAATTGTATTGCTTTTATTGATCAGAGCTGTTAATTCACGACTAATATCCAATCTGTACAAAAGTCACCCCGAATTGAATGGCATTCCACGTTTTTATAGCAAATGCCACATGGGAAAAAGTTAGACATTTAATTAATGTTCTTTCTAGAACTCGTCTCGTTAATCAACCAATTCAGCTTCATCTGTTGGTGATTCCTTGAAGATCCTGTTTGCTGTTTGGTATCAATGTACTTCACCGTATTGTTGACCAATTTTACAAACGCTTCTTTCGTCCAAGTGTTATTGATTAGATTGCTTCTCCTGAGATCTCTGGCCACTTGAATAATTCCGCGTTGTTCATTGATAAAGATCTTACTGCCTTTCAGATTCCTCCGGGCGTAAATGAATTTATCCCTGGCGTTCCTGTTATTAAACCCAAAGATACATGTCGATGACATACCTGGGAATTTGCTCGGTAAAGCATGAACATCAAGAATGCCTCTGTCACAGATGTCTACTTTGAGTTTCCGTGTTCCAAATTTCCTGATATTCTGGTTCATAATGTCTCTGACGGAGTACCTTTTCTCTGGATCACTAACCACACTTGCTGTCCCTAAAGTTGTCGGTCCCGTGTTGAAAAGCTTTCCTATTTTCAGCCCCGATATAACTAAATTGCCCCTGTTCATGTGCGGCTCCTGGTCATTGAGTTTTTTATAAGTGGGCAACTTTGGATTCGAAATCAGTAATTTGTTCAGTTTTCGCAGCACATGTGGGCTCAGATGTTTCAAGCCTGACATCAGTGTAATATATCAGCGAAATTGCCAAACATTCAAGGCACAAAACTACAAGTCCCAAAATAAATTACTGAATTACTGTTCTTACTGTCACAAAACTAAATCTTAGCTAAAAGTCTTTTTTATCTCGCACTGCAAGACCTTTTATTAGTTCTAAATTTTAGTATTTACAAGAGCTGAGGATGTAACGCGAAGTTTGTGCTCTAAATCGTAGCCGTAAGATATGCCAACGTGTTTTAACTAACAAAAGACTGATGGACCAAGATGGTTTTGAGAAGAAATAGAGAGCATATAATGTTTTGAAAGCACGAAATAACAGATTTAAAAGTTATTTTAAAAGGGGCATTGTTGAACATTATTGTTGAACAATGTTGCTCTTAATAGACTGCCTATTTGTTTTTCGTATTTAGTCATTTGAAAACGGATAAAAGCGTTTTGGATACTGCGACTTCTAGCTTATATTAACTGTCTATCTGCAAAGGCTGTTCGAAAGATACCTTTAAAAAATTTGATGTCTAATTTTACAATATGGAAATAACGGTGAAAAGGACAAAAATCCGAGATACTTGGTAGAGAAAATTTTGTGGCTTTGCAATCTTTCAAACAGTTAACAAATGCAAATTGCTCATAGACATATACGTATTGATTTATTTTGCAACTTTGCTGCATAAGAATTGATATCGCATGATCACATTTGAATGATTCGATCAGTATTGAATAAAGATACAAAGCTAACAAGACGTTGTTTCTCTCTCAAAACGTAGAGACATAACATGGTGTCAGATGGCTAAATTCAACCCACCAACAGCCTTTTACTTCAGCAAACCACAACAACGGCTAGAATGGAGAAGCCGTTGGCGATGATTTCGCGTTGCCTCCAAACTTCGAGCAGAGGAGGAGGAGGTACAAGTTTCAAGTCTGGTCTATTCCATTGGCATGCAGGCAGAGGACGATATACAGTTCTTTTACTTTTGCAAATAATCGTCAAAGAAATAATCATGACGCAGTGATAGCTACGTTTGATGTTCATTTTGTGCCTTCAATGAACAAAATGCATGAACGAGCGAAGTTTCACGCAAGAAAGCAACAGCCAGGAGAAAATGTCGAAGCTTACATCCGTGCGCTGTATGACCTGGCAGAGACGTGTGGTACGAGGCAAGGGCAAAGGAAGAGCAAATCCGTGATTTTCTTGACGTAGGTATTTCGGACAAGGAATGCTCAGAAAGACTACAGCTCAAAGCCTTGCTGATGCCATTGAGATTTGCGAAATGGTAAAATCTCAGATGGAAAGCCAACAAGCTACTTCAAACCTTGATGCTGTTTCCGGGACGAGGTGGCAAGCAAAACTCCCAAAACTCACGACCGTCGCGAAGTTCACCTCAATGTGGGAACATTCTTTATTCCCATGCAGGCAAGCCGTGCCCTGCAAGAGGCATGAATGCCGATTCTGTGCTAAATTTAACCACTTTGACGACCGTGCCGCAAGAAAAGAAACATACATGAAATAGTAGAAGGCGATGGGGATTGTAACTATACAAGTGAGAACTATACAAGCCTCCAGCATATTTGCTTGGAGCTGTGAGCTGCCCAGACATTCAACCGTGGAAAATAACGTTGACTTACCTGTTAAGCTTAAGCTAGATACAGCAGCAGATGTCACTTTTATTCCCAAGGCTGTGTTCATCAGGATAAAGCCAAGGTTAGAACTGCAGCCCGATTTTGCGCTTCTGTCGAGAGTTCGGGTTGATGAAGAACTGCGAACCTGTCAGGATCCGATTAAAGGACGGTGCTGTATACCTCACTACACCACGTCGTATTTCAGAACCGCTTCTAAAGCCCGTAAAGGAAGAACTTGATCGAGTCAACCCTTTGGTGTGCACCCATGGTATCGGGGGAGAAGAAAAACGGAAAAGTGAGGATCTGCGTTGATCTAAAGAAGCTGAACAATTCAGTCAAAAGAGAACGCTTTATAATGCCGACTGTTGAAGAGATTGGCGCAAAGATGTCTGATGCAAAGGTATTTTCTACTTTAGACTGCTCGCAATCTTTTTAGCAGCTGTCCTCTGCGTGAGGATAACAAATATTATACATGTTTCATATTCAGCACACCGTTTGGCAGATACATGTTTAACCGTTTGCCCTATGGACTGAGCATACGAAATACTTTAAAAGAGCTTCTGAAGGACATTAAAGGTGTATTTGTGGATGTTCACAAGTTGTAGTTTATGCACCTGATGTTCTAAAATATGACGCGGTTTTTCAGATGGTAGTGAACAAGATACGAGAGTTCGGCCTGAAGTTGAACAAACCCAAGTGCCGATTTAGGATGGGCAAAGCAACGTACCAGTTACAAGAGTTCTCAAAGGATGGAATGTCTCCTGAGAAGTTAAAAGCAATCTGTGACATGAAGGAGCCTTCAAATGTCACAGAACTCGGGCGATCTAAATGGTGAGTTATTTGGCGAGATACTTGCCAAATCTATAACAAGTGATGGACGAGCCATTTATTACAGAAAAAAATCGTTTAAAGAGGTGAAAAAGCTACTGTCGTCCGACAGAGTACTCCATATACTATGACAGGACAAAGCCAATTTTTTTCACAGCCGATGCCAGTTCGTATGGTTTAGGTGTGTATTTATTACAGCTGACGGGTGGTCAGGTGAAGCCTGTAGTCTATGCTTCGAGTTTACGCACAGTGGCGGAAAATGTTTCGCTCAAATAGACAAAGAATATCTAGCTTTGGTGTGGGCTTATACACTACCTAGTGGGACTGCCAGAGTTTAGACTGATCACTGACCATGAGCCTCTAGTTCCAGTCATCAATACGAAAGATCTACCTAAAACTCGGATTAGAATACAGAGGCTGTTGATGAAATCCATGCGTTTCAACTGCGCCGCCGAACACATCGCTGGAAAACACCTGGTAGTAGCCGAAATGCTTAGCAAAAACATTTATTAAAATCAGACTGACTCTAACATTGCAAGTGTGGTTAATGAATATGTGGTAATGGTCGAGAGTTCTTAGTTTCCTATCAAAAGCTGGTAGAAATCGTCACTGCATCTTCAAAACCCCGGTTGTGAAGATTACATTACTTATGAAATGTGCTCTAAATGGCTGGTTGGAATATCAAAGGAACATACTAGAGTCAATTCAGCCATTCTTCGGGATTAGACAGTGTTTATCTGTGACTAGAGGTATTCTTGTTACCTCGACAAGATTGTGATTCCTACATCCATGCAGGCTGATGTGTTAAAGAAGCCACATGCAGGTCACCAGGGCATCGTGAAATCCAAGCAGTTTGCGTCCTAGCCTGTGTGGTGGCCCTGGATCAATGCTGATATACATGATATGTGTCAAAGCTGCTCAATTTGTGAAGAGAACAACCCATCAAAAAGACACGAGTCATTGATTTCAACTCAGCTCCCTGAAGAATCGTAGCAGAAGATAGGTATCGACCTGTTCGAACTTCAACAAAGTCATTTATGGCTATCGTTAATTATTATAGGAAGTACATAGAGGTTGTGTATTTACCTGATATAACAAGCAAAGTTGTATTAGCCCACATTTTATCCAGAGTAATGGTGACGCTGAAGCTGCTGTCAGAATTGCTCAGAAAGTTTTAAAGCAGGAAGACCCGTTTGCAGCGTTGATGTTATGTGGTACCACGCCGCATTCTGCCAAAGAACAACTACCTTCAATGCTTTTGTTCAGCAGATTAATCACAACTGTTGTACCAACTGAACATGATGATCTTGCCCCAGTTGACCAAAAGATGTTCTAAGTAAGAGATAATGATGCTAACCACAAAGAAAGAATGGCCAGAAATTACAACAGGAAAAATGGCTGTGTTGCAACAACCACAAAAACGTGCGTATTAAAACTAAAAGAGGGTTGACATGGAGACCAGCAAGAATTGTCAGTAACACTGAGTATCCCAGGAACAATACAGGAGGAACAACAAACATGTTCTTCCTGGTTACCACCAAAACTATTCCCAGCATGTCTCTAAAAAAATAACATCCTAAGAGGCAACATATCAACTCTGTTATTGATCGTAGGGTGCAAAATTTTACATAGTCTACAGCAACAGATAATTCGTTTACTTAGTTGTAAACGAAATTCCACAAAATAAAAATTTTCAAAATAATGAACAAAATAAAACTGTGTTTGTCTCATTTCCCTGCCCTTTGGTTGCAATAAAGTCTTTTTAGGTGAAACGTATAAAACTGTTTCACTGCAAAATAAATCTGTGGTAAATTGGGTATGTAAAACACCCCACCTTTTAGTAAATATCGTTTGGTTAAATAGCCTTTTGTACAATATTGATAGCGACATATTGATGTTGTTATTTTTTCGCACTAAAAATGTCTTGTTATACGAAAATATCTGCTTGACTCTGCTTGATGTCTTCCTTAGGTATTAAGCAAATGTTCAAAATAGTTCCTTCTTTTTCATTCACTGTGCACGTATTTAGATAATGTTAAAATCGATTTCGCGACAGAAAGGCATTAAAGTAAGCTATTGGTTAAAATTATGATCATATTATTTATTAACAACTGGGGTCATTCCAGCTCTTGGTAATATGATTAAATAGTTCTAAACATTTTGACTATATTATGGAAAATTACTATTATATATATCGAAGTTTTGAACTTTACATGCTAAGAAATTGAATTTAATGGCGTTTATCAACTTATTGCAAGATATTTGATTGCTATTTAAAACTTAGTTCAGTATTGAAATACGTATGAATACAGTCATGTGTATATTCCACCATGCCACACACATACGTGGCAAAATGTCTGGAATAATAGATGTAACAGGTTAATTTAGCAGAAAAAAATTGTGTGGTAATCTATGTAAAGTTCAGTCTAATTAATTTTGTTTTGCATATATGTTGATAAAAATATGATGGATAATGAAAATCTGTAGTTTGAATTGGATATTACATTATCATTCACTGATTTTGATTTAACAAATTTCCTTCTTTTTTCTTAAACGGAGGAATTTTCATTAAAAGTCGAGATGTTCATATACATATTGATTTATGCTTACAACTTCAGTGCATCAAAATAGATATAACATGATCACATTTGAATGATTCGGTCAGTTTTGAATGGGGACACCAAGCTAACAAGACGTTTCGCTCTCAAAACATACAGACATAACAAAGATTAACATTTCAAAGAACACACACACACACACACACACACACACACACACACACACAGAAAGAGAGAAGGAGAGACAGAAACATTTTTGATTGCCTGTTTTTATTAACACACATTTGCATTAAATACTCTACTTTAAGAAAGTAGAACGCTCTGTTTAAGACAGGCGATTGAGCAAGTAGCCGGAAAACACTGATCGTTTATGACCACTAGTAAGCAAATTGCTGTTGTCAATGCCTGACACGGTATACACAACCTGATTGGGTTGACATTCTGCGATGACTAGAGCACTAGCGTGTTGACATGTAGAAGTGGCATCATCTGCCCATGCCTCCGCTAACCATGCACCCTCCCGCCAGATTTCAATATCCATTGCCTCGGAAAGGGCTGAGTTAAAATTGACACTAAACATGTAAGTGGCATGATAGGGGCATACAAAGGAATAATTTAAACTGTTGTAATGGCCACCAAAATTGCTTCCAACTTCGTTAAATCGGATAATTTCTCCACGACTATACGATGCATCTTCAGTAGCGAATGCTGTAAAGCCAACCGCTTCTTCATTGGGTTCAGCGACTACTCCTAAAACAGAAAAAGCTATCGTAGAGGGTACACCAACCAACCGGTATTAAAAATCCAAGATGGTGGCCATTATAACCTTGAAATAAGGTCAATATCAAAATAACAAATAACTTTCATTTAATCACTATGACAGGTCATCTATATGCGAAGTGACACAGGAAATGCATTATCAAGGTGGCATTAATAGCCGGGCGGATGGGCGGATGGAAGGAGAGACGGACGGACAACACCCAAACTTATAGTGATGTATCGAGGCTGAAGCCCCGTTTTTTTTTGTAAAAAAAGCCATTGTAGAGAGCACAGTCCCAATCACAATTAAAAATCTAAGCTGACGGCCATTGTTATCTCAAAGGTCAAAATAAAAACAATGTGCAACTACTCTTACGATAGTGAGTATTTACCGAATATTACCAGAAACGGATTATCAGTGTGAGAATAACGGGCGACGAAGAAGTACAGCTGTCAGTGAGACTTCAGGATTGTACGTATACTAACCAATTATCGAGTGCACCGGCTTCAAAAATTAGAGAGCTAAATATTTTCAACCAAGATGAAGCGCTCAGCAAATGTTTCAGTAAATTGTCAGAAATATTCTCTGAAATCATATACGCTGGGATCAAAATTCTTCTGTCACCAATAATCTCAATCATATTCGAAGTGATGAACTCTCTGTCTGATACGTGCATTTCACTTGTGACATAATACTACATGACAAGTTCTAATGAATAAATATTGTATTTATACTCCATTACTGAACGAAAAGGAAGCATCAAGTTAATCTACCACGCTCTATCACTTATAAGGAAACCTTTCGTCATTATTTGAGGTTACAATAATAATAATAATAATAATAATAATAATAATAATAATAATAATAATAATAATAATAATAATAATAATAATAATAATAATAATAATAATAATAATAATAATAGTAATAATAATAATAATATTAATATTGATAATAATAATAATAATAATAATACTGAGTTTTTATATACCGATTTTTCAGATAACCTGCTCAAACCGATTTACAATGTGCGCATACATGTATATTTATTTATTTTTCTTACATTTTTTAAACTCAGAATTATTATAATTTCGACATGCCCATATAGTGTCTCTGAAATCCCTGTCTACTGGCACATACGCCTAACAATAATGCAACCCTAACTTTGCATTAGAGGACTATATAGGCACACCGACATCCCTCGGGGGTTTTTGCAAATTGTCATGATTCCTGGTTACGAGCGGGATTCGAACCCGGGCTACAGAATCATAACAGCATGGCTGGCAAGTGCTCGGCCACCGACCCCCTTCAATCAAATTATAGGCCACATTAGCACTTATTCAGTTGACACATGTTTTTTTGCAGGATCTGCTCAGCAGTGACATGAACAACTCGATTGATTTTGATTCCGAGTAGCCATATTTACGCTTGGGAACTCAAAATAGCTTATTCTATTAGAAACACACTTAGAAATAAAAGACTGTGCAAGAAACTTTGTTAAAAAGTAATCTTACGACACCAGTTCCATAAAACCTTACACATGAACATTATCCTTAAACAAAATTTAAAATAAAATTAACAAAAAATTGTAAGATGAGGCGTTTAATTAAATCTAACAATGTGTACGACGAACGAACAGAACGATCGGCAATTGACAGGGGCCACATGACACCATGGGTATATCTAATGGGCTAACGTCTGGGCTAAAGCCTAGTGGAAAGTGTGACGAACACAAAAAGTTTAATTTTTAAATCATGTTGATTAAGCACAAAACTTGATTTTTATTAAGTTATGAAGTAAACCTTAATATACTATACTCTAGTTCAAAACCTTTTCAACAGAAAGCTACGTTTTAAACCGTCATTCATTGTGCTTTGAAATTAACAAGTGTACTTGATATCAATCCATCTGCCATTGTGCTTTGACGTGAAAGCAGAACAAGCTATGCAAAAATGAAAAAATGGCGTTAAGCGGGACTTGAATCCACAACCATTCAACGCCCAACGCCCTATCATTTGAGCTTCTGAGATAATTGGTCAGGCGACTGGTGAACGAGCATCAAGTAAAAGCGCGTTACGACTTTTCTACAATTTGAACCATTTTTGTAATCGGAGGCATCAACATTGTCCTGTTGACATGCAATAAGCCGCTGCTATCCGCTTACTGCATACCGAATGCGAACTTATCAGACAGTTATGCGTTTTTGTTGTTTTTAACAACGGACTTTGTGGTACTGGATTAAAGCAAGAATGGGAGGGTAAGAACGCTTTATGAAGCAGTAGATTTCATTTCATTTCTTTGTAATTTGAAATTTTCTGTTTCAGAGGAACTTAAAATCAACATCAGAAGTGTCAAAATAACCAAAATTAATAAAATTACAACATAGTGACATAACATCTCAAAAATATGTCACCGAAATATTTTATTTTATTCGAAAGCTGTAAGTTCAACCGTTTTCAAGATATTTAGCATGGCATTATAAGAGGGTGATATTGACGTCATAGGTAAAAAAATATAACTTGAAACAAGTTCTCATGGTCAATCATAAATATATCAAATTTCATCTTCATAGCTCTCGCCGTGTTGGAGAAGCTGCGTAGAAGCCGAACATAATAGGGCTTTAGAAAAAGGAGCAAATAAAAAAGCTTTCGGAATTTCCAACAATTTCAATAACTCCCTCGTCTTTAAAATAGCTTGACTAACTTACAAAATAGAATATGCTATTAAACATGACAAGAAAAAGATAGCATATATTCTCAGATGCCTAATTAGGCAGAAAAATGAGTTTCGAAGATTTTAAAATAAACTGTACAGAGGTCAACGCATATCGTTTAGTTTCACTTCATGGAGTTAAAAATTTTGTGGCTGATATTTACATAACGAAGCAGTTTCAAAGCTGAGTGAAATCGCTATTCATTTTGTAATTTTTAATTTGCTGACATGCATTTTAAAAGCTATCTCTTTAGGCATGACAAAAGCATTTTATTTTCGAGAGCAAAAAGTACACAGTTGAAAGTACGAAACTAAAAAAGAAAACCATCAGTTTGTTTCAACATGTACAAATAGGTACAGTTTGACTAATACATTAACAGAACTGCATCAAAATATCAATCATTCTAGTTTTTAAATGTTGGGTTTGTTTACACATTGATGCATTAGTGTGAAATTATTTTCCAGATATGGTGATATCAAATAAGAAGATTGTTAGGTTTAAAGAAAATTCTGCTGTTAGATGTTGAAAGAAATTAATATTTTCATACCAGGAAGACATTCGTAGTAAATCTGCATGTAATCCGCGAGGTAGCCTTCTCGGCACTGGTCAATTGAAGTTCCTCTGTATTCAAATTTACAAGCGGTTTCGTTATTGCATTGGAATAACAATGAAATCCACTCATCCGTCTGAGAATCTGAGACGACTTCTCTGCAATCTAACTCTGTATCAGGTATGCAGCAGTCGCTACACTCGGCTTCATAAACGCCATAGAATGCATCTGTGATGTTGATGCGACGTCCGTCGGGGCAGGACATTATGAGGACGTAAGAAAAGCATCCCGATACGGCTCTCTCGTCTACAGTAAAAAATCTTAACTTCATAAATAAAAATTTTAATGTATATCACGTGGTTTATTTATTCATTTATTTCGTGTATTTTTTTGGCAGCATATGTTTGGACATATGAGTTTAAAGATCTTAGTGTGCATAGTGAAATTGCAAGAATAGGATCCGCAGTGGGTCTAAATTGTAGGAGCACGATTTCAGGTGTGGTGCCATTAAAAAAGTGATCCTTTTTGTGAGGTATTAACAAAACAATAAAATGGAGATTTTATTGATCGCATGATAACACAAGAAAGGGGTTGTATAATTATGTGCATCTGTATAAGATTTTGCGCGAAGATTTTTCGCGCATATGCAAATTCTTAAATATCATATAGTTTTACTTAAAATTGAAAAGTAAGCATTCCAGAAAGTGCTTAAAATATGAACATGCAACTGCATGTTCGGGGCAAAAGCTTGTAAACATTAGCTTAATGTCACTATGTATTATGCTCATTTCACCAATTTATTTTTTTCTGCCAGAACGAGAAATATTTTGAAAAATGGTTTCAAAACAATTGATATAATTTCGCCATTTCGCAAAGACAGACATTTTGAAAATATTTAAAATATGGTATGAAATGCCGCTATCTGTCAATGTCTCAATAATAACTAACCAAAATTTACAAAAGGAACCATTTTTGAAAAAGTCATACAAAATTTGAAAGCAATTTCTTAATAATTGTGGGAAGGAAACAATTTTCACAAAGATTATTGCAGGTCCCAAAACAATGCTTACTAGAAGAGTCTACATGTGGAACAGTCATATCGAATTTGAAAGCAATCCGTTAGAAACCGTAATAAGAGCTGCATTTTGAAAAAGAATATCCAATGAGGTTATCTAGAAAGCCTTTAAACCTATTCTGAAGAAGCGAACCATTTAAAACTGGTACAAACGAAACATTTCAAGTAAATGAAATAATGATTGAAAATAATTAACGGGCTCATTAGAGACACGCTATAAATACAGAACCATTAATCTTTGGTTTGCTTATGTAAACAGCAGAGAGAATGTATCCCAAAGGATCACCGGTCAGACAAGTAGGACGTAAACACACGATAAGGGGGGGGGGGGGGGTACACCAGTGAAAACCAATTTTACAAACTTAAACAATCTGAAGTGAAACACACATTTATATAAAATTTAACGAATCGTCAATTATATTTTGGATAGGAAATATTGATATCAATAATAACAACACAATTTTTGAGCACTAGAATGGTTAAAAAAAACAAGGGCCAGTTATAATTGCATTCATAGATGTGTGCTTCTAAAGTTTTAATTTTAAAATAGACTGATATTTGATATCAAAAATTAAATTTTTGGGATCAAAAAATGATTAACAGATTTCAAAATATAAGTTTAAAAAGTCTCATTCTGAAATAATTTCATCTGAAATAAATTCGTGACGTCAATAAAAGGAAAATTATTGAACTGAAAAATGAAATTTTGCCATTAAATGTTTCATTTTTGCTATCAAGAATTGGATTTTTGATCTCTAAAATCAATTGTAGCGATCAATAAATCATTTTTGATATCAATAAATATTTCTTGTTATCTCTAAATATTTATTTATGCCAAGAATTATTTTTTGATATCGAGAATACATTTCAAAAATATAATTTAGGATAGCAAAAATTAATTCTTGTTAGCAAAAAATGATTTTTTTTGATGCAAAATTCATTCTTAATATAAAAAATCTATTTCTGAGATCACAAAATAATTCTTGATATCAATAATTCCCTAATAAATGTTAAAATGGCATTCCATAAAAAAGAGAATTTTAGAACATAACTCATAAAGGATATGCAGTAAAACCTCTGATCATCTATCCTACAAGAAATCAATGAAAGGGCTTCTTTGTCATTAATTTCAAGAAATTATTTTATCAATGACAAAAACATGAAGGGATCTTTATGTTCCCTCCTCTGTGTATTTGTTAGCTACAAGAACATGTGCGTGTTCTCACCATCCACTTGAGAAGCGACCACAGTCAATGTTTCGATTTCATTTCGTAAGCTGTTGATGCTCTCTTTCTGTATGGCATTCACAGTCTTCTGTTCTGACATCATTTCCTCAAGGTTAAGGACGGCTTCTTGTTGCTTTTCCATTGCATGGTACACGTTTTCAAGCTCTTTTAGTACCCACCCCTTTTGATCATCTTGTACAGGCTCCTGATAAACAATTTTTAAATATTTAGGTATTGAACATTGTAAGAATTGTAAGAGTTCTAACACGCTTCCATGAAAAGTGTTTTCAAGTGGTGCTTTAAAAAGGTTTTACCTCGATTGTATGACGCCTATGGCTCATAGGGAGTTCCCAAGAGAAAAGCTTTATGTGGTGGGGTCGTGACCGTACGGACTTCCCGGGAACAAAGGTACTGGTGCGTGGGGAGGGGGTACCATAGTACAGGGTACACAAAAGGACTAGTGTCCGTTCATCTACACAAACAATTACTGTCTGTTAGTCTACACAACTGTCTCACAACAGTAGAGTGTGAATGAGACTTTTTGATAAGGTTTCTGGATAAGAAATTATTTTTGGATGATGACCCCCCCCTCCCCCATATCAGGTGAACAATTGTGATTTTAGCATATTTACACGTTTCAAGCAATTCTGAATAGTTTTGGTTTTTTACCTTCGGACCACCCCGCTCCCAGGTGAGAAATTGTGATTTCAGCATATTTACACGTTTCGAGCTATTCTGAACATTTTTGGATTCTTTACCTTGGGATACATCCCTTCCCGGAGGGAAATTGTGATTTTAGCATATTTACACATTTCAATCAATTTTGAACATTTTTGTTTGTTTGTTTTTTTTTACTTTGGGACCCCTCTAGCCCCTCCCAGGTGGGAAATTGTGATTTTAACATGTTTACATATTTCAAGCAATTTCTGAATTTTTTTAACCTTTGAACCCCCCTTTCCTCCTACATGGGGATCATGATACAGATTTGGTGACCGAGCTATCTCTGAAATCTTTGTGCATTGGGGCACTTTTCACTGTGAGCTGTATGTGAAGTGATGCTTGGAAAATTGGTTGACAGGTTGGGCAGACCTGTCAATCATCCCAATCATCCCCCAAAAACAGAGCCTGTTTGTTTGTCTGTCTGTCTGGACGCCCGGTTTGCCTTGGTCCTGACCAAAAGTGACCTAGATGTTCGGGCTCTTTTTCTACTACAGGAAACCGGCAATATGGTTAAGATGCATGAACCACGCTTAAAGCCGTGAACAAAAAATCAACAAATCAAATAAAAATTAAAATCCAGAAGTATCCTTCTCTACCTAATGACGTTGGATAGATAGGACACCCCAGATAGGTTTAAATGCATTACAATTCATTTATGGCATTTAGTTAAATATCAAATACACTGAGCTTTGTAGATCTCAGTTGTAGTAAAAAGATTCCTTTTTGTGCTTCTTAACAATACACCAGCAGTCAATATTTTGCGCTTATTTCATACGAGCTCTTGGTCCTGAAAGAAAGGACGGAGAATTTTTTTAGTAGCTGATCTTTCTTGAGAAAGTAAGAATTAAGAAACGTGTTTATTGTTACATCTGTCGCTGTAAGCTGTGTATGGAGAATGAGACCATGGCACTGAACTCATAGTTCAATACTTGACAGGTAACAGGTAACATCGGTTCAACTGGCAAGAGAAAATATGTATGTATATTCTCACACCGAAGTCACTGGCAGAAGCTTTCTAATGTCTAGACCCCCCCCCCCCCACCCCATGTTCAATTACTCGACCTAGGTTAGTAGGTGGGGAACGATACTTCTGACTTGAATTTCAGACCATTCTGAGCATTTTTTTTTTTTGGGGGGGGGGGGGGTTTACATTTGAAAACTTCAACAGGGCATCCACAAGTAATGTGCCGATTTCAACCACTCTTTCAGCAAAATATTTAGTTTAACTTTAAGTTTTTAGTGATGACGTCATTGATGACATCCTTTATCAAAATTTCAAACGAGCATAACTTCACAACTACTGGACCGATTTCCACCATTTTTACCATAGTGTTCAGCACGACTTTATCTTTAATGAAAGGCAACTGAACATTGCGATTTGATATGCGAAGAATGTTGAAACTGCGTTAACACATCAAAAAGCAAGACATGCATTGAATAGTTTATTGATATACTTTGAAGACAGCGCTTAAACTAATAACATTATTTCAATGTTTGTCGATTTACAAAGTATAGTCAAATACGTCTTTTGTTCTTCATGTGTTTCACTCTGTTCCACCTCACTGTCCATATCACTTTCTTTGTCAGTCATCATCCTCCTTATCTAGAAGTTCTTTTGTTTTTTTCGAAGTTGTTTTTTTCTTATAGGACTTTCTATCTCTACCTCCCATTCTCCATTCACTTTTAAAGCATGTGCATCCTTTAAATGTCTTTGAAGACTTTGTTGCCAATGGTAAGATTCGAATAGATGTTGCATTGATACATCCTTTCGGTTGCACATCTTCTTTTCAAATGATAAAAAAGTCTTTGAATGTAAATATATATGATGATAACAACAACCACAACAACAACAGCAGCAATAATGGCAACAACCATTACAACAACAATGGCAATGACAACAACAACCATAACAATGACAACAATGACGACCAGAATGACAATGGCAGCAACAGCTATGACAACCATAACAATGACAATACAATGGCAACAACAATAGCAACAACAACAACAATGGCAACAACAACTATGACAACCATAACAATGACAACAACCATGGCAACAATAATGGCAACAACAACCATTACAACAACAATAATGACAGCAAAGACAACAGCAATGACAACAACAACAACAACAATGGCAACAACAATGGAGCGTCCGGCAATTAAAAATGATCATAATTGTCTGAAACGTAAAACTATCCCATGATCCCAAATTACCAGAAGGGGGTCATCATCCAAAAATGATTTCTTATCCAGAAACTCAACATTCGTCTGCAGAAACAATTACTGTCTGTTAGTCTACACGAACTGTTTCACAACGTTTGTCTACACAAACAATTACTGTCAGTTAGACTACACGAACTTTTTCACAACGTTCTTCTACACAAACAATTACTTTCAGTTAGTCTACACGAACTGTCTCCCAACGCGCACCATTACGTGCCTGTATTCGTGTACGTTGCAGTCTGCTCGCTGATATTGTCTCTTCAGCCGTTTAATCCTGTTTTTAAGCAGGCAATACATTCCCTATGGCCGATTCAAAATTGCCATCCATTTAATTTGCTTGATGTTTTTTCTTTTGATTTTGAGTAAGCAGTCTTTGATTAGAAAGAACTTGAAAAGATTCCTGAGTAATTGCTCTTTGCTAAATTTTTTAACCTTCTAACTAATTGGACCTATGACAACTCGTACTTCTATCTAGTGAATCTTCTTACTAGTGAACCTTCTAACTAGTGAATCTTCTAACTAGTGAACCTTCTAACTAGTGAATCTTCTAACTGGTGAACCTTCTAACTAGTGAATCTTCTAACTAGTGAACCTTCTAACTTGTTGGATGTAACCGGCTCAGAGACACCGGCTAAAAAAACAAAAAACAAAACAAACAAACAAAAAAAAACAAAAAAAAAACATCACATTAGATTATATCTCATCTGGTTTCTAGATCTGAAGAATTAGCAATTTACAGCTCATTATTATGGAATGGGGCATTGCACGATCTATTAATAGGATTCATGTTTTTAAGTTGAATAATTCTTAGGATGATGCTACCATTTTACTAACAAGTAATTTCATAATTTACTGTATTTCAAAACCAACAAGTAGACAGTCTTCGTAAAAAGAAGAAACAAGAATGCCCACGGCGCACCACAGCAAACGAATTTTGAAATTCCAGCGTTTCGGATTCCGTGGTGGCAATGTTAATAACAGGAAAGATAAATTAACTTTCCATCCACCACCCTTTCAAACAAAACATGAAATGGTTAACACTTTGCTCAATGTGCAAAACCAGTGTTTATCGGCAAATTTGTTTCATTTATAATCAGAACTCCATTGAAATCACACTCATCTGTGATCAGATAGCAGCCACTGTCATTCATCCAAGATTCCCACGACCCCATTCCTGGTGACCGACCAATCTCTGAGAACTGTGGTGTGTTGGTGCTCATCGATGTGAGCTGTATGTGCAGTGATACTGGGAAAGTCGATGTGCTGCGCTTATATAGGGACATAGATCAATATGACTGTCGGTCATCCCACGTTCACACGCTTCATGTTGCAGGCATTCCTGCGGTAGCACATCTTCAGCTGACTCACATTTCATTCATGATTTGGACGAAATTCTTAATTCTGAACGCTTCGTGCGTCTCATCTAATTTTTATGCGGTGAAATTAGCCAGTCAGGGAGAGCATATAACAGGCTTTCATGTAAATATGCAAATATACACAATTTCATGTAAAAATACACATGTCACAGTTTGTAAATTAGAAACAAACAACCAAGGTCACTTGAAAGTGCAAAGACATGTATTTGTTTACTGTTGGAAGTCAGTATTCACAAGGGATAATCAAACAGTATTCAGTAAAAGAGCTTTATAAATGTCGTGAAAAAGTAAGAAGTAGCAGAAAAAAGCTACCAGGTGAGCTTTTTAATGCGATCAAAAGTCTTGACATTGCAAGAAAGAGGGGCTGTAGAGCAGGAAAGAGGAAATTAGCAAAACAGAGAATTGATGTGATAACTAGAAAACGCAAAATTGTTAAAGACAGAGGATATGGTGTCAATAAATGCAATATAATCAAAGTAAAATTTGAAAGTTAGTTTTCTAGAAAAAATAACCAACTCAAAGTCGGATTACTAAACGCAAGATCTGTATGTAACAAAGCAGATGCTATCTCGGACCTCATTATAAGTGAAAAGTTGGATATTGTTGCAATCTGCGAAACGTGGTTACATTCAAAAAATGCATTTGTACTTGACCAAATACGGCCTTCTGATTATTCAGTGGAGCATGTGGCTCGACAAGGAAAGCGTAAGGGCGGCGTGGCCTTAGTGTGCAAAAGTACACTCAAAGCCAAACAACGGGAATGCATGTCATTCAACACATTTGAACACTTGATCGTCACTGTCCAGTCAAAACAGAAAAGTTTAACTATTGTTAACCTTTATCGACCACCTGACTCCAGCATACCATTCTTTTTCGATGAATTCCATTCTTTGATGGAATTTTTAGCAACAATGAAGGAACCCATTTTAGTTTTTGGTGATTTCAATATTAACCTTGAAGACAATATTAACTCAAACACCCAGCGATTAGGAGACGTACTTCAGATGCACGATCTCGTTCAACATGTCAAAAGTCCCACACATATATCTGGGAGTTCCATCGATCCCATTATAACCAGGACCAGCGACAATATAACTACAGATGCGTTCGTAGGCCCATTAATATCAGACCATCTAGCAGTGTCATGTTACCTGTCTAGCACGTCCACAACAAATACAAACGTCCACATCTTTTCGAAAACTTAAAGATCTAGACTTCCGAGAAGCCTTACATTCAAAAATGAAGGATGCCCCTGATGGTCGTGACTTAGATCTTTTACTTGAATACGTCAACTCTTCATTGCAATCATAACTTGATAGTATGGCACCACTTCAGATGCGTAAAGTAAATCAAAAAGCAATTCAACCGTGGTACGACGATGACGTTCACGTCGCTAAGCGTAAAAGAAGAGTTATTGAGCGTAAGTGGGCCAAAAATCCCAAAAATGACACTTTAACTAATATGCTCAAATCCGAGACACAGGGAGTGACAAAAATGATTGAAATTAAAAAGACTCTTTTCAACAACAAAAGAGTCACGGAAAACCAAAACAACTCAAAAGCCCTTTTTCGGCTCGTGGATAGCATGCTTGGCAGCAAAAGCCCTGTTATCTATCCTAGTGACAAACAACTGGCTGACGAATACGCGAGTTACTTTAAGCTCAAGATAGAACTCATTAATGAAAGGTTTCACAACTACTCACAGAACTCATCATGTCTTGAGATAACTCCCGAACCCAGGTGCGTGCCAGACTTCGTATGCATCTTTCCAGCCGCTGACACCCGAGCAGTTAAAGCGGTACATTCTCTCGGCTCCTTTAAAAAGCTGCTCACTTGACCCAATTCCCACATTCCTTTTGAAAGAAGTCATTGACGAAATCCTACCACAACTCACAACTATTGTGAACGGTGCCCTCACCAAGGGGTATATGCCAAAAGCATTAAAACAGACCATAATTACACCTATTCCAAAAAAAATCAAATTCATCTCAGTTTTCTATTTTCCGACCTACTTCAAACCTCCCCTTCCTTTCAAAAATAATTGAACGTTCTGTGGTTGACAAATGGAAACTCGAAGAGCCGCATCAGTCTGCCCACCGAAGTACTTTTAGCACAGAAACGGCTCTTTTGAAAATTACTAACGAATTACTTCTGAACATGGACAGCCAAAAAGTAACATTTTTGGCCGTCTTAGATGTGAGAGCCGCGTTCGACACCATACCACATCATCTGTTTATCGAACGCCTCAAACACACGTTTGGCATATCAGGACCAGCATTAGCCTGGTTTCAGTCCTACTTCGAAGAACGTTATCAACAAGTTTCAATAAATGGAACTTTCTCCGATCGTTCGATGCTAGAGATAGGGCTTCCGCAAGGCTCCGGTGCTGGGCCGTTTGGATATAAGGCGTATACGAAACCCGTTGGCGACCTCATACGAAATCTCTCACTGCAAATATTGTTTCATATGTTTGCTGACGAAAGCCAGCTTTGGAAGTCGCTATGTCCAAACTCCACTGCTCTCAGGCAAATGTTAAATCTGACCTGGAACAATGCATCGGAGTGCTTTCAAACTGGATGTTCGAAAATCATCTGAAATTCAATGAAAGCAAAACAGAGTTGCTCATCATTGGACAAAAGCCCCACTTGGATAAAATGACATATGACAATATCGGAATAGGGAACGAGGTCATCCAGTCAAAGCCACATGCAAAGAACTTGGGTTTAATACTCGACGAAGAGCTGAATATGAAGAAACAAATCAATTCCGTCGTGAAACAGTGCAACATGCAGTTACGGATGTTGTGGTCCATTCGGAGGTTTTTGTCTACAGAAGCGGCAAAAACCTTAGCTTTGTCCCTGGTGATCTCCTGGTCGGATTACTGCAACAGTTTGTACTACGGTCTTCCAAATGTCCTCATAAATGAGCTCCAAGGTATCCAAAATTAAAATTTCGCTTTGAAAATGCGCAAATCTGACCATATCACACAAGCACTGAAACATCTTCACTGGCTACCTGTGCGATATAAGATACATTATAAGGTTGCACTTATCACTTACAAATCGCTCAATGGACAGGGTCCGAAATATCTAAAGGATATGCTTCAGCTACAAAATTCGACACGTACCACCCGTTCAGTGTCAGACTATAGGTTGCTAGTCCCACTTTCCAAACTAAAATCAGCTGGTGATAGGTCTTTTAGTGTAGCGGCCCCAACCGTTTGGAACTTTTTAACCTTACACATCAAGACATGTAACTCAGTAGTTGTTTTTAAAAAGCTTTTAAAGACTTATTTATTTACCATAGCATATTTTGACTCAGAATAGTAATTTAAATGTTCATAAAATTAGTATTACCAAACTCAGCATTAACGATTTTTATAGTAATAAGCTTTAATTAAACATATTATATTCAGTGTTGAAATGTGTATTATATTGTGAAGCGCTTTGAGCAAGAAATTGATAAAGCGCTATACAAGAATTTAATATAATAATAAAATACTGATGGTGGTGAAACGCCTGAAGCAGGAAATCATGGTTTCACTCTTGAGTTCGTGCTTACGGGTGACTTAAGAGTGGATTTATTTGAGCAGCATCATTACCTTCCCAATGGCATGATATAAAATTGCGTTTGTATAGGCAAAAAGATGAATATTTATTAATGGCTGCAAATGATACCTTTAAGGCAGAAGTGAGAGAAGTATTTTTACCCATTCGCAAAGTTAGGGCTAGTCCATGTATTCATCTAGGACATACATATGCATTGATAAAAACTAATGCTACTCCTTTCCTATTACCAGAACAGATTATTAAGTTTTAGCCATTCCCGCTGGATTTCAATCTTTTGTGAAAGATAATACCTTTTTGGGTCAATTACCAAAACCAAATTGAATGGCGAGAAAAGCTCCACTATAAAACGGGAAGATTGGGCTAGAGGTTATGTTTTATTTCTTTCGACGTAACACCTGATTATGGTTGGGATGACCATTACGCCCTTATCAAGCATGAAAATCTGTAGTCAAAGACTTTGTATATAGACATTATAAACAATTGTTCTATTTAACTTAATCTGTAGTTAAGTGATATATTATCTAAATTATTAGTAAAGTCATAGTAGTGTCATTTCATTTTAATGAGTCACTGGAGAGCTCCTGGGGATGATTTTAATTCACCCGTAAACCCCTTCTCATTTTTATTTTCATTCATTCTTAAGCAGGGTCCCTGGTGATGTGTTAACTCACCCGTAAACCATATAACATATATATTTATATATCATATATTGTACTATAATTAAGTATTGTGTGTGGGTGTGCTTGTTTATTTAATATAATAAATCACAAATATTTTACAATTGATTCCATGAAAAAATTTCAAATAAATATTATGATAACACATGTAACATATCAGCCCACTCACAAGAACATAAATCGCTATAAGTATTATAAATGTTATCACTCCGTTTATAAATGCCATGAAAACTGACAAAGCATTGATTCAAACCAATTACTTTCCCATGGTTTGATAATGTAACTTCATTTAAACCTATCATACTCTTTATCATAGTCCACATATTAGGTGTAAAGTCATTTTTCTTGGAACCACGTATCAATTGCACCTGTTCATTTGATTCAAAGTCAAGTTTCAAGGTCTTTCCAATGCATTATAAACTTGACTTTTCTTTGAACCACGTATCAATTGCACATGTTCATTTGATTCAAAGTTAAGTTTCAAGTTCTTTCCAATGCATTATAAACTTGACTCCAATGCTCTTCATTGAAGGTGATGAAATCATTGCGACCGGTAAGCTCGTCATACTGTTAAAACTGTATACAACGTCTACCGTCACGTTCAATGACTCTCGCTTTAAGATCTTCTTAGACTTGTAGATAAAATCCTGGTATTTGTAAGGGTTCAAAATAATCCTTCACCTTCATCTTCAGGAGATAGGTATAATGTAAGTTCCACATTAACAGATAGTCAGTTCACCCAAGTAATCAGAGATAGTTGTACATGAGTTCTACTGAACCATCTTCTGAATGTCACAGCATTTATACGCATCAATCTGGTGAAGCACGTGATCCACTGACGTCATTTGCTTCTTCGGCATTGGCCCTTCTTTCAATGTCAACAAAATTCCCTTCTTGGTAGGATATAACCACCAAGAAGCATCATCTGTGATATATTCACGAATATTTTCACCATCACTTGCTGTTGATATTTTACCAAGTTAATATGTTTTTCTCCAGTAATGGGTATCATAACCGGTAAATCATCTATACTCATCTTCTTCTTTATAGACTCCATTTTTTGCTTTTTACACGGTGGCATGGTAGCTGGTAACTCTTTTCATCTTTCTAAGCTGTGGCCACCTGTGAAGTGTTTTTAGTGGTAGTTACTTCAACTCAGCCTTAGACTTTGCTGTAGGTATTGTCTTTGATTTTGCTATAGGCTTTGGTGTATGCTTTGCTATGGGTAGTCTCAGACTTTGCTGTAGGCATTGTTGTAGATGTCAGTTATTGTTCACTCACTGCAAACGTGTTCACACTTGAACAGTTTGATACAGAATGATTATTATGTCTGAGGGTGGGCGCCTTTTGAACTCATGCTCTATGAGCTCTGTAATGTCTATAAGCTAACCATCACCAAACACATAGCGCTTGTCATCAAATGGTGATAGGGCAGTTTTCGCAATCTTCTCTGAAAAAAAATTAATGTTTATGACTTCGAATGATGTTTCCCACGACATATGGCTGTTCTTCCCCAATAAACTATTTATGTATTTGCCATTTGTAATTCGCCTTAAATGTAGGCTTAGCCACCACCTTTTTGAAACGTTTCTCATTGTGATCCAATTCCATATTGGTTCGTTTCCTCACATTTTCCCTGGTTCTGCCAAATATGGCATTGTTCATCAATTTATAAAAGTCTTTTTGAAATGGATTTTTCTACAACTTTTCTCTTCTGTATTGATATCTATGTATTTAGCTAACCATTTACTCTGCTGAAACATGACGGCTCAATGCACCTTTGTCATTTTCAATTCAAGAGATACATATTGCTGCGAATTTCGATAATGTATCACTTGCTTTCCTTGCCATTGAGATTTGGGAACCAACTTTCCTGTAGATTTACATTTCAATCCCAACTGCTTTCTCAGGTTCTGACTATATTCGGACAAGTCATTGATTTGAACAGTTTTCTTCTCAGGAGCCACTGGATAGTCACTATGCTGATCATGAATTTCATCCGGGTATATGAGATCTACCTCTAAATATATCCTGTTTCAGCATCTTCACTCACTTTCATGTAGTCCAGAGATTCTGGATCTTCTACACATGTATATCCACATTCTGGCAAACTCTGTGACATACTCCACCAATAGAGATTGTTAGCATCAAAGTACATGATGTAGTTTGTTTTCGTGGGCACATCATAGTCTGGGACGTAGGGGTTGTTGGAATTTGCATACTTGTGTGTAATCACTGAAATACCTTCTAGATCGCGCAAACTTTGCTCTACCATTTGATACATCTCAATGTTATCTATCAATTCCAATTGAACCTTAGTATGTTTCAGTGTAGCGTCCCATGTCAAACCTGGTGCTGTATCTTAATAGGCAGGATCCGAGTAATATCTGCTGGGACACATACTTCTAAAATTTTCAAATATATCTGCCAAAGCAACACATCTGTTTTCAGGTACAGGTCATGATATTCTCCATTCCAAAACACGTAGTGGATAAGCAAAATTCTCATCACTAATTCCTTCTTCTGACAGTTGGCTGTAAAAGCCTTCTTGTGGTGGAAGCTTGGTCGCTACAAACTTGAGGATTCATCAACATAGTGATAGGGATATACTCTTTTTCTCAAAAGTAACTCTTGCTGGTGATTGTCATGTACATGAGCAAACACATTCTGAAACATTTCTTTGACTTTAGTTGGCTACTAATTTTTGCAAGGATGTTTCCATGAACTGGTTTGAGTCGATGAATTTCAGATGCTCATGGTAACCGCAATGTACTTTTCAACATTGTTGGGAATGACTGACAGCCTCATCTTTTTTATTTTCCTATACTCTCCACAAGAAGATGACTGCCGTATCCCCGTAGGTTGTGGAATAGGACAGGGATGGTGAATGAATTCCACTTTCCTTGTTAATCCTTCCTTAAGCGAAATTGTAGGTTACATTCACTTTAGGCTGCTCCACGGTATTTTCCACTCATGTGATCATGATCTCGTAACGATCCACTCACAACAGGTCATGGCAAATGTAACAATGAGTAGAGCTTGAGCAAACTGTTTCCTATCCTCAGCAGTCATTTCAATGAGTTTTGGTTTGCTCAATCGATTCACAAAGTCATCAAACATTTTCTTTAGAAATGTGTGAGCAGCATTGTCACCACGGTAAAACACAGGATCACCCTTCTCATTTTGACTGACGACAACATAGGCAAAATTATTAGCCTTATGGTGTTGCTAACGATCACCTTCTTTTTTCTCTGCACAACATTCAAAGTCAGCATAAATGACAAAGGGTGCTTTTTGTTGCTTTTTGCAGTGCTCTTGAATTGAATGATTGGATCCTTTGGAAATCGTTGTCCTCCATGCTTCCCACAGACTGCACGATGTTTCTCCAAAAGGTCTTGCCGCATAACTCTATGCAGACAATTGAATCAGTAAAGCGTTTTACAATCAAGTTTTGTACGATCAAGTCGTGAGTCGACTAAAGTTCTCAATCAGACAATAATGTTTCTTCTCATCGTCACTGATAAGCAGTAGGTTGACTCAGAGTCACTCTCTTGTCGACTTATGCTACTCATGTAGATGGGTACCACAACTTGATTTTCCCAACCAAAACATTGACGGAAAATGCATTTGACGAATCGTTATCAATATCTATTTCATTGACTGCTGTAAAAGTCTAAGTGCTCAGATTAGTGTTATCCACACGTTCTACCAACACTCCCTATTCATTTTTTGCTATTTTCTTGAATCGAGCTAAAACGAAAATTTTTCATTTTATTTCATTGTCTAATCCGTCTTTCAAATGTCGTGTGATGCTATTTTTTTCTGTCGCATTTCCAGTAGCAAGTCAGATCCAATTTCAGGTGTAAACACTTCTTGATGTGCCAAGGCTTATTCTTCTACCTTTACCTACTTGTATTACATTCTTCTTTGTTTGTGTCTCAGCTTTTGTCTCCTTTGGTTTTTTGCAGGAGGTTGTTCTGACTCATCAGCTAATCTTTTTTTACGTCTGTTCTGCATTAGTTTTGTACGAGTATTATCACTTGTATGACCTGCATATTGTTTAGCATTGTTGAAAATATGTAAGCAAAGCCGGCAAGTAATAACTCCTCTTTCTTTACGAAATCAATTCTTGGTGCGCAATGTTCCAAAAAGTATGTAAGTCATAAAGTTGTTCTGTCGCAGATTCAAAGATAACCAGTTCAGCAACATAAAGTCTATATAGATCCGTTTAAAATAACATTCATCCAAATAAAGTCTTGTTGAACATTTTGGTGAAAAATGGTTGAAATCGGTCGAGGTAGTTTTGAGGTTATGCGCTGTTGAAGTTGGGCATGTCTGCCTTATATACTGTATAACCATGTGGCCATAAAGGGGGGGGGGTGGGTTCAAAAACCAAAAATGTTCAGAATTGTCTGAACGTAAAATATGCAAAAAATTTAAATTGGGGGGTGGTCCGAGGGTCAGAAATGTTAAGAATTGTCTGAAACGTGTAAATATGAAAAATTCCTATTATCGCCCAGCGGGATCAGCTGAAGATGTTCAACCGTGGGAATGCCGGCAACATGAAGCTTGGGAACGTGGGATGGTTTACAGTCATATTGATCTATCTCCCTATATAAGCGCACCTCACTAACTTTTCCATTATCACCGGGAGGGGGAGGGTTTATCCACAGCCGTCGTCTTATACCTACTTCAGATCTCATTTGTAATCAGACCTCATTTGTAATCAGACCTCATTTGCAGTTGATTGTTATAGAAAAGCTAGACATTTCGCCACTCCTTTTTGTTGAGCAGATAGGCACAAATTCAGTTATACACGATTTAAGTCGTATGTGGTTGGTGTTAGTTTAGTATCAGTGATGACCGTAACTACCTTTTACTCATTTTTAAGCATACTGTACTTAGATTTTTGCTAAATACGCTGGCTACTAAAGCACAAATAAAAAGGAATATAAAAGCATGGATTTTGCTGTTGTCAAAATCGTACTGTTGCATGGCTTACACAGCTCTATCTATATACTACTGCATGGATTGCCCCAAGAGATAATGGTCTTTTTCAAAGCGTTAAAGGCACATTTTATTTAACAATTTTTATCTTTCTTGACATAGATAAAGGGTATTCGTGAGCATATTCTGCTATTGTGATAGCATTTACATATAAATGTTTTCCTTCCTCTATACAACGTCCTTTTCCAAAGTCTATATAATGTCGGGAGACGTTTTTCGACTTATATTTCCAACCTATTAGCAACGTTGATTAGACGTCGGATAATAGACGTCTATCCAACGAGGGGGATAAATGTTGTTTAGGTTTCCATAATCAACTAAAACCCAACGTTGACCCAACGCTGTTGCAATGTCGCAATGTTCACTGGGTAGTTGGTTTTAGCATTAGTCTAATATCACATGTTCCCGAGTTAGAATCCGGCTAGGGCGGTAAGCAAGGTACTGAGATTCGCTCCCTCTGCTTGAGCTAAGCTGATGCAGTGGGTTATCATGGAATTCATCTTTAAAAAACTGGTTCGGGGAGAAATGTGTTTCCCATCAGTTCCACAGCGTGTTCCTTCAGTTTTTCAGGGCGATTTTGTGACCCAAACTGGCACAACAATAAAACAATATTCACTTAGGTATAGTTTAACTTCACTTCAACCAGAATATACTGGTAGCTTCGTGGCTTCACAGTCGGAAACTAAATTCATGAAGCAAACTGTATTCGTCTGTGCTTTTTGCTAGTGATGCTTTTTTACTTTTTTCTGGTTTTTTCAAGACATTTTGATCATGATTTTGATTGAGCTTTCATTCAGAACTTTCAAATTTATTTGAATGATTATGTCCAGCAAAAACAAGTTTTGTTTTTCACTATGTTTGCAAAAATTAGTTACCAAGCAGAAAAAATAATATAAAAAGTTGATACTTGGTTAAGTTAATCTTTGTTAGTAAAATACTGATATTAATCAAATGTACTAAAGTTAATGGTATTAAAACGGTTTGAATAGTTAAATATTCACAATAGTGAACTTATTTCATAGTATTAATTTTATTATAGGTTATTATGTAAATATATATGTACTCCAAACGCACAACAATTACTACTGTCAGTGTTTTTGGTGTTCTTTCTACGCTTAGCATAATGCTTCATACATGTGGAGACTTCCATAGCCACAGGCTACAGTCAAAGCCCGGGTACATTCTAAGTGATCGCGCAGATCAGGTAAGAATTGTCGATATTCTCCAATAACCGTAGAAGTGACTATCGTTTTATCAGCTACTACGGTTTATAAGTGACCGTCGTTTTGTAAGTGACGATCGTTTTACAAGTGACTATCGTTTTATGAGTGAATATTGCCTTGTAAGTGATTGTCGTTTTATAAGTGACTATACTTTTTTTAATAACTGTGATTTTACAGCAAATAAGTTCTTAAATAAAAACATGCTAATACATCGTGGTGAGAGATCATCTCAATGTTTACATTTATCAAGGCACATTTAGGATGGGTCTAATTGTTCAAATTTCTTTTCTCTTCCCAGGACCAATGAGCATACTATACATATTTTTTTTACTTACCTCGGATAATACTCTGGCTAGTGCTGGTGAGGCACAAGCCAAAACCAATATAAAAGCGTGCATTTTGCTATTGCCACGAAACGTAATGTTGCATTGCTTACATCTTTAGCCCTATATACCACTGAACGCTTTGTCCCAAGAGATAATGGTCTGTTTTTATAGCGTTTACCATAAGGCACTTTTCATTTAATAATTTTATCTGTCATGCTACAGATAAAGGCTGTTCGTAACCATATTCACCTCCTACCTATTATATAACTGCCGAAAATGTATCATTTCAATTTTTCTTAAATCTGTTGTGAAATATTGCATCGATTTGAGAGTCAAGTTTTATATCTAGCAGAGAGCGCCTTTTCTAAACCTTTCTGTTTGTATTTAGCGCAAACTTGTGAGTTTAACTGCGCTGAGTACAAAAAACATGTGGCTTTAGGAGCAAAATGCCAAACAATGACCAGCAGCCGCTTACCTACCTAGGCGAGTAACGTATTTTATTTTGAATTTATGATCCATATTTAGGGATAAGCTTACGTGGTATCTGCTCTGCCTTTTAAGTTACAAAGGGTGTAATAAATGAGTCGTTTTTATATTTTCCATTTCGGATTTTGTTTCATATTCGAAACTATAGGTAAAAACATGTGGCTTTAGGAGGCAAAATGCCAAAAAATGACCAGCAGCAGCTTAAATGACCCACCTAGGCGAGTTACTTTTACATTAAGTATACATTTGATCCACTCAAAGCTGGCGGAGGTCCAAATAGTTATGAATTATATTTATGACTTGGATAGTGAATTAAAGTGTGTAAATACTGTAAAACGGTATTTATAAACTTGATGCAGTGAGCACAATCTGTAACTAATCGAATGTACAGTGCTTGTGCTGATATTTAGAAGTATGTAACAGTCAACAAACAGCAAGACACCCGTAATGTGTAGAAAATTGACAATACTGCTGGGATACCAAGCTGTGTGTATATAAATTATCACGGCGGACATTTATTGTGAAGTTTGTTGGGATGCTTGAATAGCCAGAATATTTTTTCTGTGACCTTTAATACACTAAATCAGTGAACTGGTATCCTGTATCAAAAATTTTCAGAAAAATTGAACATGAAATGATCATGACGTCACAGGTAAAAACCAGACTACTCCATGTAAAAAGCTGCATCTCGACATTCTTTCGAGACTTAAGCTGCAATATGATTTTTTCAGAGAGTTGGGTTTAAGGATTTCATTTCGTCATTAAGCATACATGCCACAGACACTAAGTCAAAACAAAATGCTAAGCAAACATTTACATCTTCGAACTGACAGTGCATATTGTCAAAAGAACGGCTTTTCAATTTGCACAAGTTTATTTATCATGCTCTTTGGTGCCCACAATGAACAAAATTATGGGTGGCTTTGAATAAAAAAGTAGTAGTGGCTTTAAAATCCCCTTGCTTTGGATTGTCAGTATACGAAGCGATATGCTACAGAACTACAGTCTATCCTCGTTATACTGCCATCATTTGTTCCATTGAAATTATGGCGTTATAACGAAATGGCGTTATAACGGAAAAAACCTTAATTAAGGAAATGTTTATTGGTGTTTTTCTTTTTAATAATCCAACACACCATATGCTGTTTTAAGTCGTTATTTAAAGTGCATGCAAGGACACAGTTGCTTAATTTCAAAAGCAGTTATTTTCGTTTACTTCAGTTTTTCATTGATAGATTCACTTTTTCTTGAAAAAGTCTAGGATGGATTTTTGTTTTGCCTCTCGTGTTGATATGTTTTCGATGACTTGTCCCAGTTTTAAGCAAATGCTTATATCATCAGAGCAGGCTTTGCTTGATGATTCCAAGTAACGCAAACGTGTCTAATGTGTTGTTTGGCTTCAAAAGCTTTTGGTGATTTTTGTGAATATCCTTCTGCGATTTCGTCATGAAATGCTAAGCCTAATTTCTGTTCAGCAACTTTTTCATGAAAATTTGAACTTTTATCTGATTTACATAATGACACTCTGGGATGCTTCCTAATCCAATGTGATAACAGGATGGCCACAATGCCTTTGTTCTAGCATTCATGTTCACACTATTCATGCTGCTTAAGTGTTTTGTCATGGTAATAAAATCAACAACACAAAGAGGTAGAGCCTTTGACTTGGGCTTCTTGTAAAAAAAATCTCCAAGTAAAATTGATGGCGGTATAACGAGGTAAATTGCAGTGTAAATCGCATTTTGGGACAGCAAAATGCATGGCGGATGCCGTTAGGCGAATTTGGCGGTATAACGATTGAATGCAGCATTACGAGATGTGGCCTGTATTTAAACAGCCCTTTTACTTCGCAAAAGCTTAGAATTCGCTTATCTCCACTTTTAGATGGGTTTCCCTTTGGTTAGATTTTCCACACAATAGAAACTTTTTTCTTGCTAATAGAATGAACCCTATCCCGCCTTCCATCCAGCCAGCCAATGAGAATGCAGATAACACAAAGTGCTACGTCACTGAAGCTGTCAATCATTCCCTTTTAGTGTGGCGTTGTCAACACACGCCATTCTGTGTGCTCCGCAATATTTTGGAAAAAGGGATCTAGTTCAAGGTGCGAATTTGCCTTTAGTGGCTTTATTTCTTATCTAAAGGACTAATTTTGCTTGTGTATTTGTGTGGATTAATTTAGCCCAAGATTAAGCAAGGTTTTTAGCATGTTGTACTTCGGTCAGGTAGTTGGTGAGTTTACACGGAACGGTGACACTTTCCCCAGTCCCGAGAAGTGTGCCTCTCTTCTCCACAGAAGTCTACAGGATCGAATCTTTTACTAGTTTCCAGCACACAGCTTCTAGGAGTTGTTTGAGTCTTTTCAGTCTGCTGTGCCTGCTAAGACTCGAGGCCTTGCCTGGTGTCTGTGTCATCGCGGCATGACCAGGCATGGGTTTGGCTATTACTCCTTGGAACTGGTCAGTCGTCTACCAGCAGTGGTGTATTTCTGACCCCAGTTCAGGAGGTAGAAATGCTTTTCGGCGTTTTCTAGCGGTTTTCCGGCGTTTTTGGCGTCGATACCCACTCGGGGACCGCAGGGGACCGTTATGGCTATCCCGTACCGTACTCGGTGCACTGATCCCATCTTAGCCTTGTGGCCTATGGGATTGGAGATTCCGTGACGGGCAGGGACCATTTCGCCCACCCCCCAAGTCCCATCTTGGTCGCGGTACCGGGGACTTAGGCCCGTAACGGGTTCTTTCCCCTGACAGGGACCGTCATGGGCACGGGACTAAGTACCGAGACCCATGGGGGGATCGGGCCTGAAGCCTCTTTTGGTCACGGGACCGAGGCCCACGTCGGGATTATGGTACTGGGGCCCATAAATTGTGCCCATTATGGTCCTCCTCCCTAGAAAGCAGCTAGAAAGCATTGCTTTCGGTCGGAGAGTCAGAATTTATTCTGGTTCAGTTGAAAAAAAAAAAAAAAGAAAAAAAAAAAAAAAAAAAAAGAGGTGATTAGCGCCAGCAACGCTCGGTCACTTGTTTAAGTCGCAGTAACTCCGTCAGTGTTGCGTTATATATATGTCTACTTGCAGAATCTTGTTGCAGTCACTTATGGCTTCTTTTCTGCTTGTCTTTCAGATATGACAGAGGCCACCCTGCGCTCGCCTCCTAAGCTACTGCAGTGTCCCCACCATCCCTCTGCGCCGAATCCTTATACGGTGTGCGATCGGTGTCGGAGGAATAGTGGGTTGCCCCTCTGTGACGAACTCAATACGTGCCCAGAGTGCCAGGATCTCACATCAGACGACTGGAAACTGGTTTATAAGAACAGGGCACGAAACGACCGTAGACGGGATCGCCGTCGTATTCTCTCTTCTACGCCGTTTATCACCCAGGACTTTGTTGAAGAGACAATGAGGAAAGCCAACTCAGTTATCCTGGATCAAGTCTCCACCCCGGTTAGGATAGACTTAGGTTCGGAGTCTGACGTGCCCGTGACAGGCAAAAAAGCCAAGAAACTCAAAACCAAGGCCTTTGCAGAAACGGTAGCCGAGGTGGATATCCCTGAGGGAGGGGAACGAGAAGTGCTGCGGAGAGCGTGGGCATCTTCTCCCCCCACAGTGGCGATTCCTCCAGTGTCTGAAACCCAACCAAAGTCTCAGTCCCCGGAGCTAGTGACGGTCACTCATACGGCGTCGGGAGCCTCGTTTACAACGGCGGCTGGTCAGTTGGGGATCCCGGCACAGATCGAGCCATCTCCCTCTACCCAATCTCCAAACCTGGCAGGGGAGTTTTCAGCCTTTTTAGCGTTACAAACTCAATTGCAGAAACAGCTACAAGACTTACAATTGCGTCTCCAGAACCAGGAATCTACGCCGATTCCGAGAAAACGCCATAAGCCATCGGCCACGATCTCTCGTCCCCCAGAGGACCGCGCTTCCTCCCCGCTCCCACCCCCCTGCTGGCACGTCGAAATACACTGGCAGAGTCGGGCTCAGCTAGTGATGAGGATTCCTCGGAGATCCCACCGTCGGGACAAGCGTCGAAATTGATTCAAGAGGATGATGACGACCTGCAATCGGTTACATCGCCCCTCTCGGCAGTCCCTCTCAACAGAGAACGGGAAATTTACACACCTTCCGGGGAAGTACCGACTGATCCATCCGCAGATCAGCCAGGGAACGACAGTGGTCGGGATTCGGAGGAGCAAGAGTCCGAGGGCGAGGAGTCGGAGGGGACGACAGATGACAACCCCCCCTCTGCCCACTTCCGCCTCCCCTTGCGAGAGATGGATTACATTAGATCTCCGGGTAGCGGTCAGAGGCTCTGGAAAGATCCTGCGGCAGCAGGCAGGCGCCCCATCAGGACCCCCTCTCCGCCGGACCTCACCCCCGCAGTGAAGAGCCCACACCCTCGGGAGCGTCATCTACCATAGCCCCCGAGGACGTGCCGTTCAGGGATGCTGTCAAGGAAATTGCGCGGCTGGCTAACGTCACCTTTGGGTCGCCAGGCCTCGACAAGGAAGATTCCCCCATAAGAATGACCTCACAGACAGTGTTGCCCCCGCAGGACTCGTTTGTAGCACTCTCGACCAGTGAAGGGATTGCCAACGCTATCACAGTCCGTACCAAAGAGTTTAAGAAACTTGACGCCAGCGAGGGCCGCACTCTCTCCCGCTTTCACGCATCTAAGCACTGTGCAGTGAGACCGGGCCCGTACAGGTCCTCTGATGACTTAGTACCCCTGGAGGCACTCGAACAGCCGGCGAAGAGGACAGTTTGGATGCCATCGGTTAGGAGCGATTCGGACATCCCATTAGTAGAGAAGGATGCTAGGACCATCGAGTCTTCCTCCCGTCACATACTCAATATCATGTCTTTCCAAGACCACACCCTGAAAGCCTTAAAGACACGTTGGGAGGGCCTACACCTCGACGATCCGGTGGCCTTTAAACTTCTGGAATGCCTCGCTCTAGCGACTAGAGATGTAGTCAAACTGTCCACCTTCCTCATGACCTCCATGGTATTCCTCCGGCGGGATGCGTTTCTCCAGCACTGCTGGTCTAGCGTGAAGGGACTGAGAGACCTGCGGCATGCGCCCATCCTTGGACAGAAAGAACTCTTCCCCCCGGCGGAGGTGGAACGTGTGAACCAAGAAAGCCGCTCTCTCTCGCAGGATTACGCACTCATGTCTCGTATGTCACGAGCGTCTTTCCGGCACCCGCCAAAACGCAAGAGACCATACAGGCAGCCCGCGGATCAAGCGAGACCCAGCACGCAGTCACAGCCTCCTCCTCCCAAGAAACAGAAGCCGAACAACGGCACCAAGACGGAGGGGCAGTCAGCACAAACCTAACAGGTAGCAGCCAACCAAAGTACCGCCTAGAGACTCCCTGGTCTCCTGGCGATACTTTTCTAAACTCAGAAAACTTAGAAAATTTGTTAGCCTTGAACGCATCCTTTCCCGTAGGAGGAAGGCTAGGCAAATTTTGGCAGAAATGGGCAGAAATGGGAGCCCCCCGCCGCGTGGTCAGATGGTTGAAGGTCGGTTATCCCCTACCGTTCAAGCGGGAGGGGAGGGGCCTTCCACCGTCTATCCCCCTTGCCCACAAAGCCCCTCACTCCCTTGTCACCTCCTACCCGCGGGACTCAGAAAGGGATGTAGCCCTACAGGAAGTACTCGTAAGTCTACAAGAAAAAAGGGCGGTGGAAGAAGTGCCAGAAAACCAACCAGTATTTTTCGGCAGGGTTTTCTTGGTTCCCAAAAAATCGGGGGGTTGGAGATTGGTCATAGATCTGTCAGCCCTAAACGACTTCCTGCAGGTAACCTCCTTTCAAATGGACACCGCTCAGGTCATAAAGGAAAGCTTGCAGGAAGGGATGTGGGGCACATCCATAGACCTTTCAGACGCCTACCTCCACATTCCAATGCATCGATCAGCGAGAAAGTTTCTAGCCTTTCAAATAGGCTCAAAACGATTCTGGTTTCGGGCACTCCCTTTCGGCCTCTCCACGGCCCCGTACGTATTCTCAAAAATTATGAAAGTACTCAAAGCATGGGCCAGGTTAGAAGGTATGCTCGTATTCCAGTACCTGGACGATTGGTTTCTGGCACACACAGACAAGGGCACGGCCCACCGCCAGACCCTTGCACTAGTGCGCAAAGCCTTACAGGTAGGTTTAGTGGTCAATCTCCCCAAATCGGAACTAACACCCAAGCAAGACATCGTCTTTCTGGGGGAAAGGTGGGATCTGGTAAGTGCGAGAGCTTTTCCTACAGCAGAAAGGCAGCAAAAGATCACGCAGGGCATACGAGGGATTCAGGCAGGGAAAAAGGTAAGACTGCATCCCATGGAGTCCTTGCTAGGTCTCTTAGTGGCCACGGAACGGACAGTTCCCCTGGGCCGCTTACATTACAGACCTTTCCAAAGACAGGTAAGGAGGGCCCTCAGACAGGGGAGGCACCCTCAGGCAAAAATGACCGTGTCGCAGGCTGCCCTGGCCTCCCTATCCTGGTGGACCAATCCACAAATCCTAAACAAAGGCACACCCTTCCATCCCCCACCCCCGGAAATAGAACTCCAAACGGATGCATCCCAAGGGGGATGGGGTATACATTGCCAACGCCAGATGTGGAAGGGCAAATGGCCCCCCTCTTTCAAAAAGTACCACATAAACTGGCTGGAACTACGGGTCGTGTGGATAGCACTGAACAGACTGTCCGACCGACTCCAAGGCAGGAGTGTTCTGTTTCTCCTAGACAACTCAACAGCCGTGGCATACTTAAACAGGCAAGGGGGGACCAGATCCCTCCCTCTATCAATATTGACCTACAAGATCCTATCTTTAGCTCGCCAATCTCAAATCACCCTCTCAGCGCGTCATTTGGCGGGAAAACTCAATGTACTGGCCGATTTAGCTTCCAGAGTAGGCCAGGTAATCCACACGGAGTGGTGCCTAGCTCCCCAGTCCTTTCAGTGGGTGACGATCCAGTCACCATGGGGGCCCCCCACGCTAGACCTGTTTGCCAATGCAGTATCAACACGTCTACCCAGGTATGTCTCCCCATGCCCGGACCAAGCAGCGTGGGCAATAGATGCCCTCAGCTGTCCATGGCCACTGCAAGAGGTACTCTATGCCTTCCCACCACAGGCAATCCTCTCCCAGGTACTACAACGGGTACTGGACTTGGGCCCACGAGCCCTGCTACTGGTAGCCCCGCGGATGCCGGAGGCCCCTTGGTTTACCTTGCTCCTCAGGTGCAAGATAGTCAAGATGACTCCAATCCCGTGCCACAGAGAAATCCTATTCCAACCCCATTGGCATCATTTTCACCCAGCCCCTCACCTATTGAACCTACACCTTTGGTGCCTGACCAGTCCTTCCTAAAAAAGAAAGGCTTCTCGCAGAACATAGTAGATAAAATAGTGAACAGCCACAAACAATCTACTGCCAAGGTGTACAGGTCTCAATGGAACAAATTCGCATCCTGGTGTAATAAGTCTAAGCTAGACCCATTCCAGGCCTCTCCTTCAGTGATAGCAGATTTTTTAGATCACCTATTCACAAACGAAGGTTTAAAGGTAAGCTCCATTGAAGGTTATAGAGCAGCCATAGGCTCCAGGCTCAAGGCCTCTAAGGGCTATGACCCAGGGGATGACACGTCTATCTCTCAATTGATTCGTCATTTCAAGGTAAACTCTCCCCCTACTCCATCGAACGTTGCACAATGGGATCTCTCCCTAGTACTGAGGTACCTTCAGCGCCCAGACATTTTTGGGAACGATGTAATCTCAGCCAAAAATGCTACGGTAAGGTTTACTTTCTTGCTAGCCCTCGCTTCCGGCAAAAGGAGGAGCGAAATACACGCCCTAGACAGGACGGTAAGCAAAGAGAACGGGGAGTGGAAAAACGTCACTCTCGTCCCTAGGGCCGGCTTCATGGGCAAAACCCACATCATTACTCATGGGATGGGCACTTTCAGTCACATCAACTTACCATCCCTACCAGAGGAACAGATCTCTGAGGACTTAGTCTCCTTGTGTCCCGTCAAAGCCTTACGTCTATACTTAGAACTTTCGGAGGTATATAGGTCAAAAAATCAAAAAGCCCTTATTATCTCCTATATGCCCAAGTTCAATAAAGACCTCTCTAAGCAATCTATTTCAAACTACATAAAAGGGGTCATTATGACAGCGTATGACCAGGCACAATCAGACACAGTCCTTCAGTCAGAGTTAAAAGTGAAAGCCCATCAAGTCAGGCAGGTGGCAAATTCGCTTAGAGCACTACGTAATGTGTCGTTGTCGGATATACTTAAAACAGGTTGCTGGGCTTCTCCCAATTCCTTCGTTAAGTATTATCTTAAAGACTTCTCCCAAGATGAACTCTCAGGCCTCTATTCTCTGGGCCCATTCATAGCTGCGGAGACGACCATTACTAACTAATTGTCAATCTGTTACAGATCGCCTACGCCCAGACCCAAAGGCAAGGGCAAGCAAAAAGGAGGTTATGTCAAGAACCGTGCTACCAACCACTTCAAGCCCAAGAAATAACCGGTGCACTACCCCGCTGGACATACCCTTATCCCAGTTCGGCCGACTTCACGTCGTCGGCTACCGTATAGACCGTCGGACTGTTTTTTTTCGGATTCTAGTTTCTCGAAATTATCCTAGAACTGATTTAGTGTCATATGATCACTGTGATCCACACCCTGGCCTCAGTATCTTCAGAATTTTTTCTTGTCTCAAGGAAAAAAAGGGGGGGAGACGCAGTTCTCCCCGACCCAGCGTTCCCGCAGTCCCGGGCCTTACTGAGAGCCCAGAGGTCATCAAGGGTCTGTGTCACAGTGACCATGTGACCAAGGCCCATAGTACCATTATGGGCTTAGTTGTAAAATCAACGGCATTTAGTGATTTTTATCACCAGGATTGATTCCAATCCTAGTTTGTGAGTGTTCTAAGCTTCTAGTCATCTAATTTTCTCGAAATTGCCAGTCAATTTCGCAAAAAATTTAAGTTTTTAAGTGGTAATGATTTAGAGCAGTTCTAACATTTACCCAAGGTCTTAGAATATTTAGCATGCTTTTGTAAGACACAGTCACTTGTAATTACACTGTGTCAAGTTTTATTTTTCATGGTAGCCTTTACAAGGTTACGATCTTTTTGTTAAGAAAGAAAAACAATAAATCAGTATTATTGTTATCTTCTACTCAGAGCTTAGAGTATCCCAGGTCGGGATCCATCCAGTGGGAGGCAGGAGGGGGATGGTAAAGGATACTCAGTCAGTCAGCATAAAGTTTATTCAGACTTTATGACACCGTTACTTAAAATTTTTTCTATTTGTTACCAGATCCCTTCATGGGCAAGGAGGGTCCCCCTCCTTTACCCGATCAGGGTTGTTTGGAAATCAAATAAAGCAACTTTCTTAGATTTGGGATTTTATTTAACTTCAATTCTATCCCATCTAACAAGTTTATTTCGCAAAACTCTTTCGAGTATTTGCATTTTGCGTCCTTTTTTCACGCAATTTCTTTAGAATGGCAGGCTCCCCTGCTCCGGACTTTAGTCCCATCTAAAAGTGGAGATAAGCGAATTCTAAGCTTTTGCGAAGTAAAACTAACGTTTTATTTCGTAAAACGAGCTTTTACGAGTAAAAGCGCAATTCGCGTTCTCCACTTTTAGTATATCCTCCCTCCCATCCAGCCCCTACAAGCCTGGGTGAGTTGACACCACCTATTTTGGGCTAAAAGGGAATGATTGACAGCTTCAGTGACGTAGCACTTTGTGTTATCTGCATTCTCATTGGCTGGCTGGATGGAAGGCGGGATAGGGTTCATTCTATTAGCAAGAAAAAAGTTTCTATTGTGTGGAAAATCTAACCAAAGGGAAACCCATCTAAAAGTGGAGAACGCGAATTGCGCTTTTACTCGTAAAAGCTCGTTTTACGAAATAAAACGTTAGATATGCTGAGATCATTTGTGATTTGAAAAATACAGACCACGCTGTTTTCGTATTAACGTAAGAGCATACTAGAAGACAAATTGTTTAGTGACAGTTCGGCCCACTCCAGCTTCCACATCCGATCTAACTTCTACTTATTACAGAAACGTTGAACAAAGGAAGGCTTTTTTCTCCATTGTGAAGTAAAATTCTAAAGGTAAAGTTTAGACTTGAAATTTTTGAGATCATCCCAAACATTGTACATGAGGCTTGTCTTGTATTTCAGCTAAGTTGTAACGAACCCATAACTGATAAACGGGCAATAAGTGCGCACATTGCGTGACTCACAAAACAAAAATAGTTTTATCTCAAATCATTCGTAAGCGCCCCATTAGTTTATCCCTGTGAATGTGGATGTTCGTGTGGATGTGGCAGGGGCAGATTTGTGGGCGGTTATCACTTCCTTATTCAGGAGTACATGTCACTCGGTGGGTAGTGTACAAGTATCAAATAATGCCGCTTCAATTTTATTCTCTTTTACTGACCATCCAAAAGTGTATTGGGCTCGAGATATCTCTCAGTTAAACATTGAAACATAATGGATTCAAGAATGTCCCGTTAAAAGCGAAGACATTCTAGAGGTGAAATGAGTATGCTATCAATTTTGACAAAATATAAATCAGGACCTCCTGTAGGGAACACTGCTATCAAACCTGTAAGCAATCGGACACTAATCGGACAAGCAGCACTCTTTCTGTTTTTTTTTTTCAATTAATCACTTTCTTGCCAATATTTTTGTCAATTGTGGCCTAATCGATAACAAAATAATACAATCTCTCTGAAGATCTACCTGGGATATTTCCTTGAAAACGATTGAACCATAACTGCAATACGAGAAGTATTTGGGCTTTTTGGCCGTTAAGTAGGGGGTGAAAATCTCAAACCGATTAACAGCAATTTGTGATTTGCTGCGATTTTGACCCTTATGGGTTAAACAAGATACGCACGGTGAGAATCTTCTGGGGAATATCCGTACTTGTGCGCAGAGTAGCGATGATCTGGAACAATGTTTTATCAATCGTCCAAAATTTGGCAATAACCCATCGACGAAAACGTGCATGTTTGCGACATCTAATCAATGTTGCAACAAAGATGCTGATTTAAAAAAAGAGGCCGAAGAAGGTATGTGGTTTGGTGCTACCAAAACAACGCTTAAACAACAAGGTTTTATTCAACGTTATGTCAAAGAGGTTGATTAGGCATTGATCTATGATCGCGATCAATCACAATCAAATTCTGATCAGATTTAATGTTGCGGTTTGGTTGTGTCGATGCACAAATCGACATTAGACCCATATCGGAATGTTTACTTATATAAAGTATTCAAAAGCTGAGTTGCATAGAGTGTCGTTGCTACTAGAATCGTGCTATTAGTTTTATCAAAGGTATCTGATGTTTATGTCCTTAGGCTCGTAATTTATATGGTCCCAGGTGTAACTTTCAGTTCTTGGTAGCGAGAACGGCCCAGTGTTATCTGATAACAAATTTATAATTAACTGGTCAATTTATAATTTATAACCATGAGATAAGAGAATAAATTTGATGGTGTAAGAGTGATGTTATATGTCGGTATAATTAGCATAATTCTGAAGCTAATTACAGACTGTTGTGTCTTGCTAAATGTAGAAATATCAAAAAAATGTGAAGACGCTTTATTTGCAGTCAGGATTTTTATTACATATTTATAATTGACTAGAAACATCATCAATAAGCAATTTATATACAAACCATGGCGTCAACATCCTAAACAGCTAAATTACTGTAGAACCAGTAGTACTACGATTCTGCTAGTTCTTAGTACTTCATAACGCTGCGCATTTACGTAACTTTGGGTGAAGAGTCCAGGGGCTGGACCAAAACCGCGGAGCAGACGCGGTCCGCGCGGAGTGCCAGTTTTGTTTAAAAGGGGATAATCTTCACTGGGTACTCCGCGATTCTCATAAAACGGGGTAGATGGGTTATTTCGGAATTACTCTCCGCGTTTGGTTAAAAAGGGGTGGGAGCATTATTTCAAAATTAGCACTCTGCACTTTGGGGTCGTTTTAAAAATCATGGACACACATGGTGGCCATTTTGGTGCAGGAGCGCCTCCCCCCACCCCCCGAGTAAAGAGTGTCTATATTAAAACACCTCAAGTGTACCACAGGCGTATCATTTTGATCAAGCCAAAAATCAGAAACAGGAACACATTGGTTTAAAGAGATGGCTTCACATATATAATTGTTACTGCGAGACATGATACTTTTAATCTAGCGAAAAAACATCTCTATGGTGCATTTCTTTTACAGCAAGCTTAAAAAATCGTAGGGAATATCACTTTAGTTATTCTATTCAAATTGCAAGCAATTGTCATTGGGTTTAAAGGGAATCTGCAACAATTTTGTTTTAATACCTCGCATGTGCAACCATGTGACACAGTGCTATAATAATAGGATATAAAAAGCAATGGTCACCGGACTTTTATGAGAAATAAAACAGAACTAAAACGACTCAGGATTTCTTTCGGTTTGTATTGATAAGAATGGCAAATAAACACATTTTGAGACTAATTCCAATACAGAACGACAACCTGCAACATTTTCCCTCCCATATTGTACATAATTACGCACTGATCATGCCAAGAGATATCAATACACACTTTCAAGCTACTGTACTCCAGGCTTATAGGCAACAGGGTTCGAAAAAACACCATTTTTATTGGAAAAGTCCACAAATTGTTGCCCTGATCCACCCTTTTTCGCATTACTGAACCGAGCACACCGTTGTCTGACATTGGCGCTGCTTTGTGATCCAGTCTAATGTTGCCAAACAAATTGGGTGGCCAGTAAAATGATTTTCGAACTCTGATTACCCAATAACTTTGCAAAGGGTATAATTCTGGCGCCCCACGACTGATAGCAGAAAATTTAACATTTCAGTTTATACACAATTTGCAAATTCTGATCCTGATTCTAAATTCACTCGCTAGATGGCTCAGAGATAGCCGCATTCCTCTTTAAAAGAGCATTTTGGCCAAAGTTAGCAATGTCTAGACCCCAGGGGGGGGGGGGGGGGGAGGGCCACTTGGTATCACCTGTGTTACCATTCGTGTCCCCCCAAAAAATTGAGGTCAGATGTCGTCCGCGCGGAGTACCAACTTCGTTAAAAAGGGCTGTAAGGGGCAGGGCGTAATTTTCATCCAGTACTCGGCGTTACCCACAGAAAGCTTGGGGGAGTATTTCATAACTGTACTCTGCTTTTCGTTTAAAAAGGGGGTGTTATTTCTACCTGGCACCACGCGTTCAGGGTCTCGTTTTAAAAAGTCGTGGACAGTCATGGTAACCAGTCGGTACCTGAGTGCTTGCTAAACCGCCCTCCCCTCCCCCCCCCCCACCACCGCCCTCCCCCTGGATCTGATTTTAGCACTTTATGAGCGATAATACCCAGTTGCGTGCAGCACACCGCGGCAAATTAAGCGCCAAGTCGTTTCACAGATGTATTGAGGAAAACATTGGTTGAGATAGCATATGAAACGGCGTTGAAGTTCATTTTATGTGTAATCGGAACAAAGCCAAGCTAGAAGATGCGTGAATTCAAACAGTCACACCAATATCAACAATGACTTAAACGCTCATTACAATACAAACCATTGCATTTCTTTACAGTGTTAATCGCTTCGCAATGCGTGGCTTCGTGCGTCTCCTGCCACAAAATCTGGTGTGAGCTAAATACATAAAACTAAAATAGTAACGCAAAAGTCTCGCAAAAAGTGGAAGACAAACAACTGCAGATCAAGTGCACTACGACTTACTAATCATATTTATCCCACACTGCAACTCACAAGCCACACGCTACTAAACGAATTAGAGACGTAAACATTTAATACAATCCTGTAAACGATCTAAGTTATCCGGCGAATTCGGGCGCTGGAGCACCTTTTGCTCCGAGGCCTGTAATTTTGAAAACAGAGCCTGTAAGGGGATACGCCTCTAGTTCGTCTTTTCCCGCTCCTTTTACTCCACACGTGACGTACATTTCGTCATAATTTTTCCCGCCAAAACAACAAGAAGTGGCACGGACTGCTGGGATAATTACTCCACCTATTTCTTGTCCTAGAATAATATAGGAGTAGTAGGGAAATGGGCGTCCGAAAACAGGAAGTGACGTCATCAGACCCCCCTCCCCCTCCCCCCTCCCCCCTAGGGGTCGACTGTCAGAGGTGAGGACCCCCCCCAGGGGTCGACTGTCAGAGGTGAGGACCCCCCCCCCCCCGGACTGAGAAAATTTTGTGATTTCAGCATAGTTATCCGTTTCAGACCATTCTAAGCAACTTTGGTTTTGAGGACCCCCCCCCCCCCCCAGGACTGAGAAAATTTTGTGATTTCAGAATAGTTATCCGTTTCAGACCATTCTAAGCAACTTTGGTTTTGAGGACCCCCCCCCCCTCTTACTTAAAATTGTGATAACTTTCGTTATAGTTGACCGATTTGTATGAAAATTTCACCATTTTATTCAGTGTTATGTAAAGTTTTGCATAATTTTTGGAAGATATTGTTCAACACGTTCAACATGTTCAACAAATTGTTCAACATGTTGAACATGTTGAACATGTTGAACAATTTGTTGAACAATACCACGACCTAATATCTTCCAAAAATTATTCGAACACGTGTTTTGAATGGGCTTGCCATTCGAACACGTCTTTTAAATGGGCTTGCCATTCGAACACGTCTTTTAAATGGGCTTGCCATTCGAACATATGTTTGAATGGGCGCAGTTTTCCTACATAACTATCCACATTTTCACTTCCCATTTTCCAACAATCAACCCACCAACCAAGTGGTAGAATTGTTTGAAACGTGAAAAACTAAATTTGTTAAAGTTGGTCTATAACCACCATTTCTGCACCACTATAACTTTAGAATATTTGAATAAGTACCATGGTAAAATGCTAAAACTTATTTTATATATCATATGTTGTCAAAAACTACATTGGCTAAGGTTTGCACCATTTTCCAACTACTATAACATAAAACATAACATTGGACTTAACGTAGGGAAAATCCCATTCCTTCTCAAATTATTGATCGTTCCCACGCTCTGAACGAGTGCACTCTGAAATTTATTGATTGGTTTCCCCACACTCTGAGACCTTTCATGTACTTATTCCTATGCTGTGTGTGCGTGTGGTTATTGTAATAAAACCATTGAAATATGACTAATTAAATATTAGCATAATAATAATAGTGAAAATAGACATAGAAATATGGCTATTATGTTAAAAAAAAGTCACAGAGAGTCACATAATGTCATAGATTACATAATGTCACAGTCACATGTTGTCACATAATGTCATAGAGTCATAAAAACCAAAAACTAAAAGTTTGTCCAAGTTTTTCCAAGCAGAACAAAAAGGTCTGCTTTTATACTACTTCGATGCAATCAAAATATGGTGTGTAACTTGTTCAAACTCGTTAAAATTGCTGACTCAGCAGAATGTCTCACATACAGTTGTAGAGCTGTACAGCAGAGACATCCAGCGGTCAAGCCAAAATGGTATTCATCCGCGAAATAACACAAGAAATAACTGAACAAAATGGTGAAATTTTCATGTAAATCGGTCAAGTATAACAAAAGTTATCCCAGTTTTAAGTTAAAATGGCTACATGCTATAAATATGCATACAGCCAGCTGTGCAAATAGCCCATGACTATGTCAAAACTAGATAGAAAACTGAATCAAACAGCGAAATTTCCAGGTAAATCGGTCAAGTATAACAAAAGTTATCCCAGTTTTAACTTAAAATGGCTACATGCTATAAATATGCATACAGCCAGCTACGCAAGTAGCCCATGACTATTTTATAACAAAACTTTACATAACACTGAATAAAATGGTGAAATTTTCATACAAATCGGTCAACTATAACGAAAGTTATCACAATTTTAAGTAAGAGGGGGGGGTCCTCAAAACCAAAGTTGCTTAGAATGGTCTGAAACGGATAACTATGCTGAAATCACAAAATTTTCTCAGTCCTGGGGGGGGGGGGGGGGTCCTCAAAACCAAAGTTGCTTAGAATGGTCTGAAACGGATAACTATGCTGAAATCACAAAATTTTCTCAGTCCTGGGGGGGGGGGGGTCCTCACCTCTGACAGTCGACCCCTTGGGGGGGGGGGGGTCCTCACCTCTGACAGTCGACCCCTAGGGGGGAGGGGGGAGGGGGGAGGGGGGGTCTGATGACGTCACTTCCTGTTTTCGGACGCCCATTTCCCTACTACTTATAGGAATATTCAAAATGAAATATGAAAGGCTTCCTGTGAAAGGAAAACAGAGACTTATATTAGGACTTATCTGAAATCATTGTTTCCTATCGTTCAGCCGTTCAGACAAGTTACATGATGTTTGTGGGGTGGGGGGGGGGATTGTTATTCTTGCAATTACTTATATACTTCTTTTGCATAAAGTGAAGTGTTTTTGATGTGTCACTAGTTAATTGAACATACTAAAAACAATATTGATTTGTATCATATAAATATATTCATGGGCTTTATACTTCAAGTTTGCCTTCTGTTGAAAGCAGCAAAAGAATTACCTGTGCTCGGGTCAAATCTGGCTACTTTGTTTGCAAAGAAGCTGGCTACCCACAGTTTGCCCTCCTGGTCTATGCACATGCCATCGGGGAATGCTAAACCATAACCACATGCCATTTGTGTTTTAATCTGTGTTACATATATCAGGTCTGATAATTGACATTACATTACAATCACCCTAAAGTGTAAACACGGATATTAAACTTTATCCCACATACTTAAGAAGTATTTATTTTGTAAATATAATATAAATAGAATGCATATTAATATATAGTTTTATAAAATTTGAGAGCTTATTTGAAAGTCTTTAAAAATAAGCTCTGCAGTACTTAAAAATTCTACTTAATTTTATGCTCGTTCAATTTAAAACCTGACATAATTCCTCTCCAAACCCAGTAAACACTGCGACGTTGATTAAGTTGGGCAAGAGTCGCACCCAACGTCAAATTAACGTCAGGTTTTAGGTTGCTTATGGAAGTCCAAAATGTCTACCTGCCAACATCGTATAGACGTTCTATGGACATCAGTAAAATATTAATCTAGAATCGCCGTTAAGACAGCCACAATAATAGTGCTGCCACCTCTCCACCACAGTAGCCCAATCCTTGGCTCATCAGGTCACGCATGATACGTATGAAGTAGATTTCTGTGACTGTGCTTCAAAAGTAAGTGTTAAAAAACTTGCCGGCTCCCGAAATTCTTAAAATTCACGTCCTCGTCTTTGGTCTACTTTCAAAGTGACCTGTCATGGCCGCAACTTCCGGAGAGCGATAACACAAAGAAGTTGTTTTTTTCTTTTGGCTTTTGAGTTCGACTTCTACACAACGTCGATTTTTCGACGTCTGTCTAACATTGATTTTCCGGTGTCTATTCAACGATGCACCAAAGACGTTGATTAGAGGTAGGAGAAAGTTGAATTTTGGTTGACCAAAAGCAACGTCTAAACAACGTTGTTTGCTCAGCATCTATCCAACGATGTGTCAAAGGCGTTGGCTTGACATTGGTCATAACCAAAGAACCACCGGGGTTAATGTGATTTGGTCGGGTCGACGTCGCGAGCTCAAATCAACGTTTTTGGACCTTAGAATGTTAACTGGGAACTTTATAGGGGCTGTGTATTTTACCTTTTTGGGGCATGGCGGGTATTTTATTATAATCGATTACCACTCTTCTGTTACCTGAAAATGAAATTTACAAAATAAAAAATATTTTTTACTGATTTTTTTTCACAATTCATGATATGCATTTTTTAAGTAAAAAGATAATTGCATATCTATTTAATATCTTTACTACGTTAGAAACGTAAACGAGATATACTTAATGGCAAGTGTATGAAAAAATATATAGAAAAATGTTTAACATTTCCTGTTAAACTGTGGATATCTTTGAATTCGGAAAGTAAAAAAATCCTTTCATGCATGTATTTAGCTGTGACATTTTTGTCGTGTACTTTTCTTAGTAGTAACGAAACTGTTATGTAATAATCTTTTAAACAACGCGATATATTTATTCTATTTGTTTCCATTTATTTAAAAAAACTGAAAGCAATAGTTATCGTGACTGATAAATCTAAGTCTAAATCATACATACTGAGATTTCCCCTGGATAGATCGAAGTCAAAGGCATATACTTGTCTGGGAGTACTGTCCACAAAGTACATGATACTGTTATCCAGGCTCCAGGCTAAACCGTTAGATATTTCACATTTAGACACATGCGATTTCACGGTCTTGTCTTTTTCCATGGAAAACAAAGAACCCATTTCTTTTTCAAACACACCTGGTTCGAGTTCAACTCCCATTGTACCTAAGGATTATAAACAACATTTCGTACATGGCTGTTTAAAACGCTGTAATCTGATTGGTCGATTCTCTAAAGCCAATAATTTTTCAGTGTTGACCGGAACGGAAATATGAACAGACATTTGTAAACAAAACGGCAGCTAAGTCATGTAACAAACTACATATTGACGTATGAAGAGTCAATGTATATATTATTTATATATGGATGTATTTTGGACCAATTAAAAAATGTTGATCGGAAGAGCAGCTTTCGCTCTGCTCAAACAAACATAACCCTTTTGAGGGAGTGATCATTTGGTGTATCGGATACTTGCCTGCCCATAACCTGCCCGACGCATCACATTTAGCATCATTGAATCTATTCCGTGTTCCTTTGTCAACTTCACCAAGAACCTGATGAAAAATGAACGATGTTCCTTCGTGAAATGTCAAAGGTAAACGTAAAGGATGAAACTTCTTCTAGCAGACAAATTTGATAGAAGGCAACGTTATTTTTAGAAAGACAATAAAGGGACTTGCTGGGCTTACAATACCCCTAAAATGTTACCAAAATTTTAGAGGATAACTTTTGTTTATACGGCAGGCAGTGGGAAGTTCAGGTCCTTAGGATGGCATCATAAAAGGTGAAGGATGAAACAATATAATAAACAATTCTATATAAAATTGACAATCACCTCCATGTTTCCAGTGTCAAAATCCAGGGCTCGTATTTCGCGACCATGCCCTATGACGTACCCGCCAGAGGCTCGCGGCACCGCAAAACTCACTGTGTCGTCTGTAAGTGTGACGTCATAAGAAGCTCATTGGCTGTTTTAGTTCAGCTTTCAAAAGAACACTTTTAGTGCGTAGAATTTTTTCCTTATTTTCTTAAACCTCCAAACAAGTTGATGACGTCATTCTTTGTAATATTTTTCTTTAATGCACCGTTGTTTGAACATTATACCCTGACCTGGGCAAAAGCGTCCAAGGAAAGTTGTCACTTCATACTAAGATCGGAAATGAAATAGTCTAAATACCGAAGTGTTTCTTGCTGTCCTGGCCAGTGGTGGGGTCATAGATGTGCATGTCTCCTGCCATGATGTCCACATACACGAGTCGTTGTGTCTTCTCCTCCCAGTGCGGGCCCTCCCCCACGGTGTGGCAGATATTCTTCAGCAACACCGACACAGACATCCTGGCAAACGTGCATGAAAGTGTATTTAAATCTAAGCTGGAACGAGCTCAGGATATCAGAATACTGGCAGTGATAATAAAAAATAAATAAAAACCCTTCCACCAAGTTGGCTCCTTTTTGGAAAAACGCCAAAGATTTACATTGAGACACATGAAATGCCCATATTAAAGGAATTTAACATAGATGGATATTATTATATAAAATATTGATATGCGAAAAATATATAGTGGACAACATCGTTTTTATATATGTCAGACACCAGGCAATTTTCCCTATGATATATTTTAAAATAAACTTACCTTTGTTTTATTTATAAACTGTCTAAAATGAGCAATCCAAAATTTAATTTGAATAATTTTTGGCTGCGGAGACTGACTGGTGACGTAGTGTCAGATGAGGACACCTTCGCTATCAAGACCAATCAAGTGTAATCAGAAGTGCAAATCAACAATGCAAAAGTGACAAAAAAAAATAAACAAAAAACATCAAGTCATAAATTATACTATGCAATCAGAGGCACCAACTGATCGCGCTATAATAATGCTTCTTAATTTACAAGATATTTCCCTGCACTTTAGGTAACGTGACCAAGTGGTCGCTTTGCACCAGTTTATCATTTGAGATTTTAATTGCGTATGAAATATGTTTATTTCAAATATTTTGTGATGAACTGCAATGAAAGCGGGGAAAGATGGAGGGGGTTATAATAATAGTAACGATAATGTTAATAATCCTACTACTAGTTATAACAAAGGCAACAAAGGGTGTGGCATTGCTCCTCCTCTCCAGATCTGACTGTGATCTGACTGGATCCGCTCCTTATCTCAACATCTCTTTGATCTTTCGTTTTATTACTGTCCGTGCCAATGGAACGGAGCTCTATCCGTAGCACTTTGTTTTATGAGCCCTAACTTGGCTGCTGTGTTTACAGGGTCTTATTTAGATGAATGATAAAAAAAGGAGGGTGTTAAAGGAACTTCACAGCAGACAAATAAAATGTCTAGTGCGTTTGGGTTTCACGACTTTTTCGTTTGGTGTAACTGGCGTAGAGTTCTGTCTGTGGCCACACACATGTAGCAAGCGGACGTCATAGTTTGTATCGTGCAGTGGCTGCTACTCTAGCCACTCAAAGATATCTAGATATACTTCATATATCACAAGGTTATGCCCTTCTTAAGGAATATGTCTACACACATAAATGAAAAGAAAAATCCGCGAAAAAGGTGCTCAGCAGCTACGTTTATTTTTAAAATATATAACAACCCTCGCGGATTCGTTGGGGTTCCCGTAAAATGCTTGCAAAGCCTCTTACTTTGGGGGAGAGTAGAGGGGGGGGGGGGGGAATTAACATTCGTGTCAAAAACTTTCAAGACGACCATTAAATGAGGAGTGCTAGCTCAGTTTGAAATGACACCCCTGTTTTTTTAACCAATGCTGAGTGTAGTTTTGAAGAACACGCGGAGTACTGAATGAAAATTACTCTCCCCCCGTCTTCAACGATAAATTGGCACTCCGTACAACGAAATCTGACCACCAGTTACCCTCCTTTTTCAGTGTTTTTTAACATGCATGGCACCACATACGATACCAAGTGCCCCCCCCCCCCCATCTCCACCTAAATCGCCTCCAGGTCATTTACATGAAGATTTTTCAGCCCACTTTGTTTTTTTTAATACGATTTCCATTCGTTAACAGCATATATTGGTCAATACCTTTCATTTTAGAATCACGTTAACGTTAAAAACCTACGAGCGTCTGAGAAACAACTCTGTTTTGACGGCGACTTCTTGAAACATTTTTTTGTCTCAAACATATTGAATCTCCAGAATATGGGGGAGCACTTATGTACCAGCTGGTTGCCATGCCCGTCCGTGACGTTGTAAAACAACCCCTAAACGTATGGAATGCCGTTTTAACATTTAATGCTTATTTTTGATATCAAAATATATTTAGAGATATCAATAAATCAATGTAGATCTCATTAATTTATATTTTGCTATCAATAATTGAATTTTAGATGGCAAAAATTTATTTTTGAGATCAAAAAATCAATTTTACAAACCTAAAAAATCTTACGGGAGACACATATTCACATAAAATATAACGAATCGTCAATTTAATTTTGGAGATGAAAATTTGAATTATTGAGATCAATAATAACAACACAATTTTTGATCTCAAGAATTGCTTCTATTTTGTACAGTAAAAAATAAAAATAAAGATTCTGTATACAAGGACAGCCATTATTTATTTACATATGCGTGTTTCTGAATTTTTTATTTTAAAAAATAGACTGATATTTTGATATCAAGAATCAGTTTTTGAGATCAAAAAATCGTTTGCAGATTTCAAAATACAAATTAAAGAAGTATCAGTCTGAAATAATGATATCTGAAATAAATTCTTGATATCAATATATAGAAAATCAATTACTGAGCTCAAGATTGATATTTTGCTCTCAAATATTTCATTTTTGCTACCAAGAATTGAATTTTTGATCTCAAAAAATCAATTTTAGATATCATTAAATCATTTTTGATATCAATAAATATTTCTTGATATCTCTAAATATTTATTGATATCAACAATTATTTTTTGAGATCAAGAATACATTTAGAGATATCAAAAATACAATTACAGATAGCAAAAATGAATTCTTGATATCAAAATATGGATTTATTGAGATCAAAAATTAATTCTTGATATCAATAACTCACTAATAAATGTGAAAACGGCATTCCATATAAACGCGGAGTGCTAAGTTTGAAATAATAACCGCATTTTAAACGAACGCGGGGTGAAATTCCGAAATACGCCCTTTTGTAGGAAACGCGAAATACTGAATAAAAAAGACTTCCCTTTTTAAACGACACTGGCACTTTGCGCGGACTGTCTCAAAATTATCCCCTTTCTCCTCGTTTTTTAATACATAAACATGAAGTGACCCCCCAATGAGTTGTGAACAAGTGGTTTCTAGCTGACACTGCCATGAGGTCGAGGTCAAAACAATCCCGTCGAGCCCGGAACATAATTAACCTCCTTTCTCATGCAAGATCCTTTTTTTAAAACTGTGTTGATATTTCTTGTTTTGACAAATAACATTACCACCCGTTAAAGACAAAACTTTCTAAAATGCAAGACTGTGTTTGGAATAATATCAGCGGCCTTCTTGACCTTTTCCTATTCAACTATCCAACAGACACGTTTTTCCACTCACAAATATTTCAGTCCTTGTCAGGTGATTTGTTTTCACATTCGTGATCATGACCCAGCCAAATGTAAAAAAAAATGTTTTTTTCCCGGAGAAGAACGAACTTTTTCACAGTGGTCAGCAGAAAGAGAGCAGGCATAGTTTTGTAAGCTACGAGTTCAGCCTTGTGGTCGTTAAAAATTGATTACAGCAGTGTTTCCACAGCGCAGGCCACAAAAAGTGTAAAAAACAAGCATGTCCAAGGACATGACCCAACCGAGTTACCAAACAAGGAAAGAGAGAAAAACTCTGATATGAATACTGTTACCCCAAAAATGAAGAACTTCGCTTCTGAACGTAACTTTTTCATAATTTTAACGAGTTTTTCCCGGCGAAATCTCAACACACACACACACACACACACACACACACACACACACACACACACACACACACACACACACACACACACACACACACACACACACACACACCACACACACACACACACACACACACACACACACACACACACAAGCACGTCCAGGAACATGGGGAGCAGCCCATGCATACTATTAGTAGTTGGAAAACTACAGTTCTGGAACAGGAGTTGACGTCATAATGGCGTCACATAGACTATTTGTATAGGTGGTTATAAGCATAATTGAAACTTTATAAAAAAGTGAAAAAGTGAGATAACTTTCGTCATGGTTGACTGATTTGCATGAAAATTTTACTGTTTGATTCAGTTTTATATCTAGTTTTGACATTAAGTGATGACAGGCTTTTTACACAGGTGGCTGTATGCATAATATTGACATCTCGCAATTTTAACTTTAAAAAAAGTGAAAAAGTGGGATAACTTTCGCTATAGTTGATCCATTTGAATGAAAATTATACCGTTTGATTCAGTTTTATGTCTAGTTTTGACATAAAGTATCACAGGCTATTTGCACAGCTGGTTGTATGCATAATTTTGATATGCCGCCATTTTAACTTTGTAAAAAGTGGAAAAGTGGGATAACTTTTGTTATAGTTAACCGATTTAAATGAAAATTGAAAAGTGAAAAGAAATTGAAAAGTGTCTGTTGAACCGAAAGGATGTATACATGCAACATTTGTTTGAAATCTTACAATTGGCCATAAAGTCTTAAAAGGCACTTAAAGGATGCTCACAGTTCAGAAGAAGAATTGGAAATAGATATGGAAACCCCTGTAAAACCACCTATCACTGAAACTTTAGATGAGTCTTCTATGGAGTCTTCTATGGAAAGTCAAAGCGTTAACAGGACTGAACAGAATGCACATGCTTGTACAGAATGGTTATACAACAGGCAAGAAGTTTTGTCCAAACATATGGAACATTGTGGTGAGGGTGATAATGACAGCAGCTCTGAAAGTGAGTCAGAAACAGACTCTGAAAGTGAGTCAGAAACAGACTCTGTTTGGTATGATATGGTTCAAGAAGTCTACGATGAATATGATACCAAATTTCAAGAAAAGGTTTCAGAATATGAAGAACAAGGGCTTGAAGATGCGCGTGAAATAGCAAGTGATGATTTTCGACCCATTTATAAGCGTCGACTTAAACAACTGTTTATGAGACTATTCAAATATACATAACGTCTAAAACAAAACGAACATTATCAAACCATTTTAGAAGACTTTAATTACTTTGCTGATGAAAAACATTACGAGTATTCAAAGGCACTAAAGTCGGCTATAAGAAGAAATGATGCATTCTTTGAAGAGCTTCTAGATGAGGAGGAGGAAGATGAAGGCAGCGACGAAGAAAGTGATATGGATGAGGACAGTGAGATGGAAAAGAGTGAAGCAGATGAAGAAAAATAGACTTATTTGACTAAACTTTATAATAAAGACGTTGTAAATCAACAAATATTGTAATATTGTTATACATTTAAGCTGTGTGTATTTAAGTGTATTAATAAAACTATTCAAAATATGTCTTGTTTTTTTCTACACTGGCTGCTATTGTTGCATCAAATGCTTGAACTACAACATGTTGAACAACAACTTGTTGAGCAACAACTTGTTGAACAACAACTTGTTGAACAACATGTTGAACAACATGTTAAACAACATGTTGAACATGTTCAACATGTTGAACATGTTGAACATGTTCAACTTAGCCAACCTGTTGAACATGTTCAACTTGTTCAACAACATGTAGAACATGTTGAACTTGTTGAACATGTTGAACAACAGCTTGATGAACAATTGTTGTACGACAACTTGTTGCGCAATTGTTACACAACCTGTTGAAAAAAAAACTTGTTGAACAATACTAGAACGTAATATGTTCCAAAAAATAAAAAATAATTCGAACACGTATTTGAATAGGGGCGTTTGCCATTCGAACACCGTCTTTGAATGGGAGGCTTGTCACTCGAACACATGTTTGAATGGAAGGGGGGTGCTTCCCATTTGAACACAATCTTTGAATTGGGGGTATGCTTCCACAAAGTGTTTACAGCCACCTATGCAAATAGTCTCTATAATCTCTGTAAACTAGACATAAAACTAAATCAAACGGTGAAATTTTCATTCAAATCGGTTACCCATGACGGAAGTTATCTCACTTTTAAAGTTAAAATTTGAAGGTGAATCAATTATGCATACAGCCACCTGTGCAAATATCCCTATAATTACTGTAAACTAGACATAAAGCTGAATCAAATCGTGAAATTTTCATTCAAATCGGTCAACCAAAACGAAAGTTATCTCACTTTTTCACTTTTTTAAAGTTAAAATTTTAAGGTGAATCAATTATGCATACAGCCACCAATGCAAATAGCCCATGACTACGTAATGTTAAAGTAACATATAAAACTGAATCAAACAGTAAAATTTTCATTTAAATCGGTTAACTATAACAAAAGTTATCCCACTTTTCCACTTTTTACAAAATTAAAATGGCGGCATATCAAAACTATGCATACAACCTGCTGTGCAAATAGTCCGCGATACTTTATGTCAAAACTAGACATAAAACTGAATCAAGCGGTAAAATTTTCATTCAAATCGATCAACTATAGCGAAAGTTATCCCACTTTTTCACTTTTTTTATAAAGTTTTAATTATGCTTATAACCACCTATGCAAATAGTCTATGTGACGTCATTATGACGTCACTTCCTGTTCCAGAACTGTCGCTTTCCAACTGCTATTATTGAAAAGATTTAATGAAAAAAAAAACAAAAAAAAACACATCAAGAAAAAAAAAGTAGTAGTTGGTTTAAAAACCACGTCAAGAACTATGTAAAGTGCATTTAATTCGAATTTGCATGGAAGCTACCCGAAAAGAGATGTTGGAGAGGTTGGGTTTTGACGATTCACGTATTTACCGACATTTACACAATTTTACGAAATTTTTAAAATTCCACCATTTCGGCATTTTTTGTCATTTGCGAAAAAAGCAAAGTCCAGGTGGAGAAGCACCTAAGAAACTTTCGATTAAAATTTTATAACTATTTCAAAAAAGACTGAGAGAAATTAATAATTTGACAATTCAGTTATTTACTACCATTTATTCCAGTTTTAGCCAAATTTCAAAATTCCGCCATTTCGGCAGTTTTTGGCGAACCTCAAAAAAAAAAAAAAACAATAGTAATAGCCTAGTAAGCGAACACCTGGGGAATATCCCTGCGTAACATCTAAACGATTGGAGCAAAACTGTAGGAGGAGTAGCATTTTAGAAATTGGTCAAAACGGGCACAAAAAGTGCCGCCATTTTGTCAGTTTTTTATCAATCGTCAAAAAAGTAATAGTTAGGTGGGGGATCAACCAGTTAGTTAGTTAGTTAGTTAAATGATTTGTTTAACGACACGACCGACCCTTAGCGGGTTACATTGTGTCAGAACATGTCAGTAATCAGTGACTAGAAGAAATGGAACAAGTTAAAATCAAGGTAGGATAAAAAATGTATATTCTAAAATCATAAAGTAGAAAACGACTAGAAATACTGATACAGGTTAATTTCTTTTAAGAATTGTATAAATTTGCTCGGTTCTATTTCATCAAAGAGCTGTCTCAAGGAGTCAGCTCTGAAATGACGTGAGCGGGCGTCTTGGAAATCGGTACAGTCTATTAAAATATGTTTAACGGAGTAAGGTTCCTGACAACCGACACAGTCGGGTGCCGGCTCGCCTCTCAGAAGATGTTTGTGGGTGATATATGTATGTCCTATTCTGGCTCTATGGTAAACCATTTCATCTCGCACACTGTTAAGTTGCGAGGGTTTTTGTCCGACTAAGGGGTTTATTTGATACAGCTTGTTGTTTCTTTGTTTGTTCCATCTTTCTTGCCACAATCTATTTGTGTATCTTGTGATGTGATATTTAAAATCGGAGGCTGGTATGAGCATATCGATACAATTATCATTTAGAGCCTCTTTTGCAGCTTTGTCGGCTATCTCGTTTCCTCGGATACCCACGTGGCTTGGAACCCAGCAGAACACTATGTCTTTGCCAGCTTTGGTGGCATCGTCATATCTTTCCAGAAGGTCAAGGATAAGTGGGTTTGATATTTGTAGGTTTTCAATTGATTGCAGGACGGACATAGAGTCCACGCATAACATAAAATTTTTGTATCGGCTGATCTTCACTATCTGGATAGCGAGATGTAGAGCTTTAATTTCGGCTGAGAAAATAGAGGAACCATTTGGAAGTCTTGTTTTCAAAGTGTTATTTTCAGTTACAACGGAAGCAGCCGATTTATTGTCGAGCTTTGAGCCGTCCGTGTAGACGAAATGGTAGTCTTTAAATTCTTCCTTGAGCTCTGCGAAGTTTGATCGAAATAGAAAGGGGCTAGTTGTTTCCTTTGCATAGACCGTGAGGTTCTTTAGAACCACAGGTTTGGTGAGTTTCCACTGTGGTAGTTTTGGTACTCTGTATTTTGCAATTGATTCTATGGTGATGTCAGCATTATCGAGGTGAGGCTGAACTCTCGCTCCAAATGGAGGTATTACGGTGGGACCTCTTTCATGGAAGCGGGAAAAATCTGATCTAAAGACTGAGTTATACGTGGGATTCTTCTTATTTGCATAAAGCTTTGTTGTGTACTGCATAGCGAGTTTAACTCGACGAATGTTAAGCGGCTGCTCATTGGCCTCCACATGGAGGCTTTCTGCTGGTGATGTTCTAAAAGCATTTAGACACAGTCGTAAACCTTGGTTTTGTATCGGGTCTAGCATTTTTAGGTATGAAGGTCTTGCTGATCCATAGACAATGCTGCCATAGTCTAATCTAGACCGTATCAAGGCTCGGTAAAGCATAAGCTTTGTATCCCGATCAGCGCCCCAATCATGGGCCGATATTACTCTTAGGAGATTGAGTGCTTTTTGGCATTTTCGTTTGAGTTCTTTGATGTGTGGGATAAAGCTTAGCTTGGAGTCGAACAGTAAACCCAGAAATTTGTTTTCTTTAACAACAGGTATTTGAATGCCAGAAATGTATAGAACGGGATCGTCGTGTTGTTTGCGTTTATTGCAGAAGTGCATGCAGACTGTTTTAGTTTGTGAAAATTTAAAACCGTTTTGGTTAGCCCATGTTTGAAGTGAGCGTATGTTCTGCTGTAAGCGTCGCTGTATTAGATTCATGTTCTTGCCTCTGCAAGATATTGCGAAATCGTCAACAAAGAGTGAGCTGTCTATCCCCTGTTTTATGTTATGTCGGATGCTATTTATTTTTATCAGGAACAGAAGAACGGAAAGGATGGATCCCTGGGGGAAGCCTTCCTCTTGTTCGAAGTAGTCTGAGAACACGGCCCCAAGGCGGACCCGAAAACGTCGGTCTTCTAGAAAGGCTTTAATAAATTCAGGTAGGCGGCCTCGCAGCCCCAAGTCAAAGAGGTCTTGTAGTACTCCATGTTTCCATGCTGTGTCATAGGCCTTTTCCAAGTCAAAGAAAACCGAAACGACCAGGGAACATTCCTGTGTAATATCAAAACGATTGGAGCAAAACTGTAGGAGAAGTAGAATTTCAAAGAAAAAGTTTAACACATGCACATACTCGAAGTCGGCTGGGTTAAAAAGTGTATTTTAAGTATTTTTTAAAGAAAATGAATGAAAATAATTAGAAAAAATGTTCAAGAATTGTTATTACAAAGCTTTCTGATCCCGAAATCCCAGCGAAATAAGAATAAAATTTGTAATTCTAGAAAGACTTGACCTGGAACTAAAAACAGAAAAAGCTATCTTTCTATTGATTAGTTTTTGTTGCGTGATTACAAACACAATGAACTACATCAAAGAAAACTGTAAGAAATGCAAGACGAGCCATTTAATAAAAAGGGCGTTCTGGGTAACGCATGGAATTTATTTGTCAGTTGATTGAAGTTCAGGCGTGCGGCCAAATTGTTTGCCATTATTTCAAGGGTTTCTGTAAAGCAGCATTCCGTTATCTGATATGTATTTGGCGGGTTGTCTGTGAAATGCTTCACCCCTTCCTTTCCCACAACTGATATTTTAAAAGATTAGGATGCCAATTATGTTTAGTTCACTCGTGTTTGACAGTCCTCCTACTATATAAACATGGATTTTCGCGGCATTTTGGCATTCTGTGGCGGGATTCCAATAATTTGTACCTGTTTAAATCTGTCTGAATCTTTTTAAATCTGTTTAGGTCGGTTTGAAGCTGTTTAAGATCTGCTCGTGTTGATTTTGAAGATGGGAAGATATAAAACCGCGGCAGTTTCAATTTGGCCTTTGATCTACCAAATTAGTACAAATTAAGGGAAAATGAACTGAAATTCTGAAAACGAAAGCAAAAATACTTTGTCAATATGGATTTTGATAAAATGAAAAACGCTTAACTGAAGGAAGGCCTGGCGGAGAAGGGCTTGTCAACGACAGGGAACAAGGCAGAACTGGTGTACCTTTTGCAGAAGTACTACGATGAAAATCCAGTGGGTGCCACTGCTGCTGAGTTGCCAACAGAAGTTACGCCTGATGTGTCTAGTGAGCCGCGCAGTGTTAAACTTGAGGTACTGTCTGAATTTTTACTGCCGCAAAATGTTGATAATACGGTGAAACCCAGTGACAGTATATCCCAAGTTGACTCTTCAAGCAGCATTAGATCGGCACGGGCACGTGCTGCTGCCAGAAAGGCTGCTGCGCAAGCTTAGTTCAAGTCGTTTCAGGAAGAAGAGCGTCTGATAGCGGAACCAAGTAAGTGCGAATCAAAGCTGAAATGGCATCAATTGAAGTCTGAACTCGAGGCTGTAGAGGCGGAAGAAGAGGTTCTCGCTATGTTTGATGAAAATTCTACAACTCAACCCGTAACGAGTCTCTTGCAAAAACCTGTGTACACTGTTCCTCAATCAACATCGCCTCAGGTACAATTTAGCCATTTCTCTGCTGCGCCGAATACATCCGTTGTTGACCCGAGTTATGTTAACGCACCTGCTTTGCATCCAATCTGGAAGTCCAATGAAGTTACATCAGATGAGGAGCTGCCTTCCACACTCAATCCTGCAGCCTATGAATTCCATCCGCAATCTGCAGACAACATAATTATGCATTTTACGCAGAAAGAAATGATTGACATTTTGACTTTACCGAAGTCACAACTGGTAACGTTTGACGGGAATCCAATGAATTATCACATGTTCATGAACTCATTCAATAGCTGTCTTGATTCTACCGAAGTGAATGACATATCAAAGTTGAACAAGCTATTTGAGCTCAGTAAAGGCAAGGCATTGAACGTTATTAAACCATGTGCGTGTATGGCTCCGTCAGAAGAGTATCGAAAAGCCTGAGAACTGTTATCAGAACGAGTTGGCAACGACTATGTAATTTCATAAGCTTGGATTTCAAAACTAACCTTGAGTCCTCCTTTTAAAGCAGATAATGTGCACATGCTTCAAGATTTTTAGACGATGTACGCAGCTGTACCGAAACGCTACGTGCTATCGGGCACCAGGACGAAGTAGATGCGTGGGTTCGCCTTGTTGAGCTGGTGAAGCGCCTCCCAGTTTATATGCAAGGTCGCTGGAGGAAGAAAGCTGTTGAAGTTCATGATGCCAATGGAAGATATCCAGGTATTGAGTTATTTCCGAAATTCTTAACCAAACTAACGAGAGAAGCATGTGACCCAGTGTTTGGAGTGAGAAGAGAACAAAATGCTGAGAAAAGATTCCACTCGAGCAAGTCAGTGAGCTTTCAAGTAAGCGCAAATGGCGACGAGAAGAAACCAGTTCAGCAAGGACGAACATGTTTCATGTGTGGCGAAATGCGTTATTTTGTCCAATGCGAGACATTCAAGAACGCGTCTGTTGCAGATCGCCTGAAATTTGTCAAGGAAAAGAAAATTTGTTTTAACTGTCTGAATGGATCAAAACACGCTTCAAAGAATTGCAGATTGTGGCATCGAGGGATGCACGATGAAGCACTCCTGAATGTTGCACCATGCTCTGAAGAAGAGAAGCGCAGAAGACGATCTCACTCCAGATCGGGAAGTAAGTACATCCGGTGAGTCGAATTTTGCAAATCACGCGGCCAATAATGCGACCGACACTGCTACGCTGTCATTCAGTTCACAGGCTCCACAGCAAACGAAAGTATCACTCCCGATCGTACCTGTGTATGTGCGTGGCCACGGACAACAAAACGGCGTAAAGACATTTGCTCTCCTTGACACAGGAAGTAATCGAACATTTCGTTCGAAAAGCTACGGAAGCAATTAGGTGTGCAAGGTAAGCAATCTACGCTCAATGTATCTAAACTAAATAACGGGAAAAAACTCGCAGTTGAAGAAATCAACTTGTTTGCTACAAGTACCAGAAGAATCGCTGCAGAAATGAGTCTGTGGTGCTGTCAAAGGTTTGTGTGATGAACGATTTCCCGTCGCTTGCATCAAGTATGCTGTGCGTTGATGACATTAGCAAGTTTAGTCATTTGAAGGAGTTACCTATATCCAGCTCTGCAAGCGAAAGTGTGTCCTTACTCATCGGCCAAGACAATCCTGAAGCGTTGGTACACTGTAGTTGCGTCGCGGTCGACCTGGAGAGCCCTATGCTGTGCGCACATCTCTCGGATGGACAGTGAACGGCCCTGTGAAAGGTTCAAATGAATCATCAGGTATGTGCAATTGTATTGACGTATGTCACGTTAATCCAGAAAAGGAGCTAAGCAGACAGACAGAGAAATTTTGGAAAATTGACAGTTTCGCTATAAGACAGGAGTGTGCTGAAATGTCGACGAAAGACAGAAAAGTAGTGAAGCTTCAGGATTCTTCCGTAACGCTTAATGACAACCACTATCAACTTGACATTCCTTTGAAGCAGGAAAAGCCAAATTTTCCTGACAATCGATCGCTGGCCGAAAAGCGTCTCAGCTATCTGGGTAGAAGTCTGATGAAGAATGATCGCCTACACACGAAGTACGCTGAAGGCATTCACGCTTTGCTGCAAAAGGGCTATGCCGAGAAAGTGGAAGGTGACACGTCGACGCCAGGGCAAACGTGGTATATGTCCCACATCATCCTGTCTTTAATGTAAACAAGCCAGATAAACTCAGGATTGTGTTTGACTGTACAGCAGGGTATCAGGTCAAAGTAGCTCCGAAACATAGAGATTCTCTCAGGCTCCTTTGGTTGAGCAACAATGATCCACGACAACAATGCGAGGTTTATCGAATGACCGTGTATATTTTCGGCGGAGTCTTGAGTCCAAGTGCTTCCAAGCGAAGAATATTTCAGAGGCGAGTTTGACTCAAGTGTCATCGATTCAGTCATGAACAGTTTTTATGTAGATGATCTGCTGCATTCTGTAGTTTCAGTCAGCGGCGGAAAAGTTTTGTCGGCTGACCTTCGACGTTTTCTCTTACTGCGAGGATTCAACCTTACCAAGTGGTTAGCAATAGCCGAGAACTACTGATGTCAATCCCGCAAGAAAACTTATTAAAGAAGGTACAGAATCTAGACCTACAGAATGACACATTACCTGTCGAGCGTGCACTCGGAGTAAAGTAGATCACAGACCGCGACGTATTCAGCTTCAATGTCAAGCCCAGAAATCCACTGTTCAAGCGTCTCCTCATCATAGTAAGTGCAGTGTATGATCCGCTGGGTATTGTGTGCCCGTTTGTACTCATTGCAAAGAAGCTGTTCCAGGCTTAATGTAAGCTTCAGAAAATTTGGGCGACCCATTAGAAGAAGGTACGGTAAAGCACTTTAACAGATGGTTGAGGTCGCTTCTTTTGCTGTGGCAAATCGAAGTTCCAAGGTGCATGATTAACGCTGAAATGTCAGATGTTAAGGTGGTTCAGCTATATTATTTCTGCGATACAAGGGAGGAGGCCTATGGCACAGTCACATATCTGCGTATCATTGATGCAGACGGCAATGTCAACAATTTGTGTTTGGAAAGTCGCAATTGCCTCCGCTGAAGCCGATTAGTATTCCGCAACTACGAGTTGTACGCAGTGGTTACAGCTGTATATGTCAACAGTATGATGCAGCGAGAACTTAAGATTCGAGTGCGCGAGGTATTTTTCTGGACAGACAGTAGCATAGTATTATATTACATCTGATTCAATAATGTTTCGCGTAGGTTTCAGACGTTTGTAGCGAACCGGTTCACAGTCATTCACGAAGGGTCCAGAGCTGATCAATGGCGGCATGTAAGTAAGCTCAGGTTACAATCCAGCTGACGATGCATCACGAGGACTCAAGCCGGATGAAATTGGTCCAAGATGGCTGAATGGTCCAGCATTTCTACAACTGGACGAATCCTGTTGGCTGGAATCTAAAATTGACTTGTCAATAATCACTCAGTCTGACATCGAGGTAAAACGTTTGACTACTTCTTGTGCCACTAAGATCTTGCAGGAGCAAACAGCTGTAGATGATATCCTTGCTCATTATTCAGACTGCTTTAAACTCAAAACAGCAGTTGCCTGGATTTTAACATTCATTTCATTGCTACGAAACAAGAAGGCAAACGTGGTTAAAGTGTTATCATCTGATGAAATTGTATTGTAAGATATGCTCTAGCAAAATGTTTCAGGAACGAAATACAAGATCTCAAGAGGCAGGGCAAGCTAAAAAGAAGAAATACGCTGTATTCACTGCAGCTCATGCTTGACGAACAAGGATTGCTGCGCATCGGCGGTCGCTTGCGTAATGCTGTTGTTGCGATAGAAATGAAGCATCAGGTCATATTACCGAGAGGCTGTCACGTGTCATTGTTCGAGACCATGCAGAGATGGAATAAGTCATAAATTACATACGAGTCTACACCACAGGTAAATCAAATGGATCTTCAATCCGCCTTCTGTATCCCACATGAATGGAGTTTGGGAGAGACAGATCCGCACAGTGCGTAAGGTCATGAATGCCGTCATCCGCAATGCCGTTTTGGAGGATGAACGCCTCTCTACATTGTTCTGCGAAGTCAAATTTATTGTCAATAGCAGGCCCATAACGAGGTGCCCGGATAGTCCGAACGATGATTCCCCGCTAACTCCGAATCATTTGTTGCTTCTGCATAGCACGAACAAACCACCGGGTGATTCGTTCTGCAAGCACGATACATACCGTAAACGCTGGAGGCACGGGCAGTACTTGGCAGACATCTTTTGGTCTCGCTGGGTACGCGAATACCTGCCAACTATTCAACAAAGGCAAAAGTGGTTGAAATCTGATCGAGAATTGCGTGAAAAGGACATAGTTTTGGTGTTTAATGAGTCAACGAATATGTGACCTATCGCCCGCGTAATGAAGGTCAACAAAAGCAGAGGTGACCACGTCCGATTTGCTGTAGTGAAAACAAAATCAACAAATTTTACGCAACCATTAACCAAGTTGTGTATACTAGAAGCCTACAGTGATTAATTTGTGGTTATATTTGTAAAATGGGATGAGCCTAGCGCCCTCATTAAAAGGTAGTGAACACCTACAGGAAGAAAGAAGATTGTCAATTTTTAAGTTAACTGATATACTTGCCTCATTAATTCTTAATTCGTCAGCCAAGATGTTTTCCACAAGCAGAACCGAGCATTCGTTTTAAATAGAATGCCCAGTTACGCCTGTAGTTTCTCTTTCTCTTTCTGTTCAAATGTTCACATTGTAGTCTAGTGTCTCGTTTAGGTATCTTATAAATGTATCCATTTATGTTTAAAATATATCCTGTTAATACGTAACAGTATTCTTTAGTTGAACTTCAACTATAGTTTAGTTGAACTTCAAAACGTGTTGTCTGTTCAATGTTCTGTCGTTAAATTAACGCCACAAGTCACCAATTCAGTGTTCAACATGTGCCCAAACAGCCACGTAGTTAGTTACTGTAAATCAGGCTACGAGCATACTCATATACCCGCATGTACTTCTTTGCTATACCAGAGTACAATTAAGGGTATCACTGGTTTCCGCTAGACTGACTTCCCCCATAAAGTTGTATTAAAAAACTTTATCCAACAGGCCTGTTTCTACACGGCTTTGTGAACTTTTAAAAGTCATGTGTCAAGTACGTTCTTATCAGGGTAAAACCAACATGATCTCTCTTGTCCCCAAACCCCTCTGCAGTAGAACTGTATTGATTAATCTTCTATGCTTATGTTTGCTACAATATGGTGAATGTTTCACATTCACGGGGCCACTGTAAGAAATGCAAGACGAGCCATTTAATAAAAAGAGCGTCCTGGGTAACGCATGGAATTTATTTGTCAGTTGGTTGAAGTTCAGGCGTGCGGCCAAATTGTTTGTCATTATTTCAAGGGTTTCTGTAAAGCAGCATTCAGCTGTTTGACATGCTATTTGGCGGATTGTCTGTGAAATGCTTCACCCTTTCCTTTCCCACAACTGATATTTTAAAAGATTAGGATATCAGTTATGTTTGGTTCACTCGTGTTTGACAGTCCTCCTACTACATAAACATGGATTTTCGCGGCATTTGGCATTCTGTGGCGGTATTCCGTGGCGGGATTCCAATAATTTGTACCTCTTTAAATCTGTTTGAATCTTTTCAAACATTCAAGACGGTGAAGGAAAACACAGCGCATAGGGACTTCGTCTCTAGCCTCAATAAAACACTTTTTTATTTTAATTTGGGTGATATTTTTTAATTTTGAAAATTGTTAATTGACGAAACAATGACAATATTTTTCGTTCAGCACTACGCATTACAATTTTGCTATTTGCCCATTAACACAACACTAACCCAACTAAAATATTCGTATACAATTATCAGTTAACATGAAATACGAGAATGATAAGCTGTGACTTTTTTACGTAAGTACACAGACACGTCATACAAATGATGCGATACTACGGGAACCGTTTCTTTATCGCTTACACATGAACTGCTTTTTTTTGAAAAATAAAAGCCAGGTTGGAGGCTAGGGGTGGAGGTGGGTTGAACCGTGTGCTATGGTAAAAGCAGGCAAACGGCATCGTACCCCTCTGTTGCCCGGAGTTTTACCGACTGTGCTCCGCCCCCATGCTTCTCTGTTCGCTAATTATTAACCAATAGATGCAAAGGAAAAACAGCAAAAGGACTGAGTACCATTACACATTGATACCGCGGTAAGTTTAAAAACAAATAAAAATTATTATTTAACAAGTAAACATTCAAGGCGGTGAAGGAAAACACTTCGTCTCTAGCCTCAATAAAACACTGTTTTTATTTTAATTTGGGTGATATTTTTTCTTGTTGAAAATTGTTAATTGACGAAATAATAACTATATTTTTCGTTCAACAATACACAGTACAATTTTGCAATTTGCCCAATGTATCACCCAGGGAGAGTAGGGGTAGGGAGAACTTTTTTTCACACTTTTGATCCCAACCTCTGGGAGCAGTTCTAAGGGTATATCCATGTATCTCAAGTAACAGTTTGAAGACCAACCCCCTTGGGACTTGGTAATTTCTGGGAGCAAACCACATTTTAGCGCAAAAGCTGGCTCCGCCTCGGCGGAGACTATGGCCACTGTACCGTGTTGGGTCCAGGGAGAGTGTTTAGGAAACCTTTGAGTAGCTGCGTAAACATATCATGTGTTAAAGGAGTGAAAGATGCCCCAACCCTGCACGAGAATAGAGGGGCATCTAGTGGTGCAGGGCTGGACGACAGAGTCTTTCTTAAGGCTGTAACTGAACACAAAGCCGAATTGGGAATCGCAGGAATGGGAACATAAAATACTCTAGAATAATCCCTCAATGTTTCTGTATACTTTACGTTGACTAGGGCCCCTGATTTTAAAAAGGTAACATCTCTTCTACACAAATCTTTACGACAATCGTGTGAATCTACCGCTCTATCAGGAGGGTTGATTTCCTGAAAAAGGTGAAAAACCCCATTAAGCAGGCTGCCCAGAAGCAAGCGTGTAAACTGTTCCTGGTGTCAATATGCGGCGCGGTGCGGGATAGGATCTCTATTGTTATCGGAACTTTTTGAAGCGGTGCGGTTCCAAATTTTGTGTCAATACCCTTCAGGAGAGTTTGTAAGAAATAATTGTTTTCTAAGGGGTTCTCGTAGCTGAGCTTCAGATGCAGTAATGTGATGGCGCTGAGATAACAACGGACTGATTGCGGCTTTAAACCTCTTGACAGGAAGGTCACGTAGGGTAAAACTGTTTGATTCTCTGCGGGTGCGGGGCGGCAATGGAAATAATAACAGAATGCTAAGTATGTCCTCAACTGTGTTGAATATGCCTTTTGTGTGTTATCCGACAGGGCTTCCTTTCTCAGGGATATTATCTCAGTGTCCAGAGAGGCCTTTTGTCGTTCCATTCCTGTAATAAACAAAATAAATACTCGTTAAACATGTGGGGTACAGGGTAGAAATTCAAATGCGCGAACGCATATGTTGCAAACGAGAGATTGTATAATCTTGAGATGCTATCCGCTAAGAGGTTTCTTTGAGTTGAAACGAAACAAGCTATAAGCTTGATACTGGATTGTGCACATTGCAAGAAGATATTTCTCAGAATATCCGAAGCCAAGTTATTCTTTATAGATCCTTTTTTCAGGGCGTATAAGGTGGCCATGTTGTCCGTGTAAACGTGAATCTTCTTGTTGCTACAGAAAGATGCCCATCGCTTTATTGAGATTAATACTATAATTAGCTCTTTAACATTTATGTGTTGTGGGTGTATTGTCGGAAAGTCTACTTTCCAGTTAGTATACACCCAGTCAATAGCACGATTGCTTAGCAGGAGGACTGCGCCTCAGAAATGGAACTGCTATCCGTAAAAATGCATGCAGGATCGGGCGACGACCTATTCAACAAGAATTGGCACGTGTCATTGAATGAGCTGCAGATTTGCGTGAGCGTGGTAATATCGCTCCGCGTATTACCGGATTAGCGAATGTGGTGGTGCGGGTTACGTAACTGAGCCATGCTGTCGATAAGGCGCCGCATATTTGGGCGAATGGCGGAGACGACCCGTGCAATCCAGTTTAATTTTCCGAGTATGCTTTGAAGTTCCTTTTTTGTGGCCCGTTTCTTTTCATTGGTCCAGGAGGCCAACGATTCATTTACTTCTTTCGGTTTATTAATGGGTATAGAAAGGGTACACTGCACCGTGTCGATATTTACGCCAAAGAAGACGATGTTCTGGGTGGGTGAAATGCACTTCCTCCAGCTTACTGAAAATCCCAGCGAAATCAAGGTGTGTATTAGGACATGCATTGCTCGTCAGCATTCTTCATACGAAGAGGCCGTGATGAAGAAGTAACAAATAATTGCGTTGATGCCCATGCGTTTGAGAATCCTGCAAACACTTTGGGTGATCCGATGAAAAATACCGAAGCTAAGTGACGTCCCAAAGGGGAGGCAAGTATCTACTGGGTGAGTGTATTCCTTATCTCCAGAAAATGTCCATTTAAAACCAGCCAGGTGTGCTGAGTAGTTAATGAGAGGCACATGTCGATACGCTTGCTGTAGATCAATCTTACACATAAAGTCATTTTTCTCTGTCATAGAAACCGCTGTGTCGATGGAAGCGAACCGGTGTTTATCCGAGGAGGTGTGAGAATTAAGTGAAAACCCCTCGGGCTGTGAACAGTCATGTATGAGTCGTATAGAGCTGTCCTCTTTCGGTATCGCAGCTAAGAGAGGGGGGATTATGGTGGACTTTCTGGAAACGACTTAATAGCGCCCTAGTTTAATTTCATTTAGAATTTCTTGTTCTATGGCCTTGCGGTGGGTAATTTCGGATGAACGGCTATTTTGGGCTTCACTGCTCTCTATCTTATCCAACTGATCATTAACTATATCGAAGCCATTTTCCAAACCTGATAAGATAAATTCCCTATCAGGGTCACAGTCCAGAAGGGAGCGCCAGGTGGATATTTTGGAGGTGAGTGGGCTAGAGACTGCGTTTTCCTATGCACTGTGCATGCACTCGAGGTGGGGCTTGAACATGCGTGCAAAAATTTACATGATGCACGCTGGCATCCTCTTTTCGAATTGTAGTTCCGGCATATTTCAATCCCGGTATGATCATGTAAAACAGGCTTATTATTGTTGTTGTTTTTGTTGCTTTGGAAGGCTGATGAAAAGATGCATATGCCCATAAGGTAAGTGTCATCTTCTCCCCAGCGTAAATGACCCGCGTGTGCACCCGTTGCCTATATTTATAACCATAGCGCATGCGCCGTTTCACTGGATAATGCTCGCACATATCCCCGAATTTAACGGTGTACATGTGATACCCTTCTCTGTACTCCTGTGTAGAGAACGCGCCCGCCTTTGAAAGGATGTCGTATATCCGATTGTGCCCCTTTATCCCCTGGGCCAGCGTGGTATTCTCTGGAGTCACAAGCTTTCCGGATGAGACAAGCCTTATTTTAGCCTCCCATGGGTAGAAATTAGCGACTCGGTGCGTTGTGAGCCCCCAATAAAAGTACCACAAAAGTCTTGTACAAAAAGGGGTCTACCTGGCTTGGTGGATTTTGCTTGCCATGGGTCGCCCCCATGGAAGTCTTTCTGCAGCGATTCCAGTAGCCTGTTAAAGGTTCGCTCGTCCGGTCGTGGGAGCGTGGCAGGCGATATGGGCTCCGTGACGTCGTCTGGGAGACTTCCCTTTCTTTGGGCGGCGGGAGGTGCGCCACCGTTTATGTCCGCGTTCAGATCGTCGTTCTCTTGTTGCAGTGCCTTTATCTCCTTTTTGAGCATTGTTTCTTTTCTTCCCTTAACCGAAGTAATTCACTTTCCAGACTGTCCACTTCACTGTCACTTTCTTTTTCATTATCCATTGGGTTATCCCTCCTTATGTTATTCGATATTATCCGGGTTATCAGCTCCTGTTTATTCCCTTTACAGCTGATACCATACTCCGCAAAATATCTTTAAGCTCATTACTTCGCATAGATTTCAGTTCACTCTCACAGTATGTTAAATGCTCCATGGTTTGACCCGTGTGCTGGGGCGAAAGCAGGCAAACGGCATTGTACCCCTTTGTTGCCCGGGGTTTTACCGACTGTGCCCCCACTCCAGCTTCCCTGTTCGCTAAATATTAACCAACAGATACAAAGGAAAAACAGCAAAAGGATTGAGTACCATCAATATTTAAAAAAATATTATTTGACAATTAAATCTGTCTAGACCGGTTTGAAGCTGTTTAAGATCTGCTCGTGTTGATTTTGAAGATGGAAAGAAATAAAACAGCGTTACAAAACTACCGCGGAAGTTTAAATTTGGCCTTTGATTTACTACAGAAATGTTTATAACAATTAGACTGACACAAATAAGGATAAAAAAGCATTTTCATCCGGCTGATTAAAAAATATTTAAAAAAAACCTTTTAAAGAGAAAAAAGTATGATTTTCGGAATTTTAAAGCATATATAACATATATATATAACACTTTTAAAGCGTACGTAAATATGCATCAACGTATATATGATGTGCCCGGATGTCGGGCTATGGAACACATTCATCCTATTTTTTTTTTTTTTTGAAATGGGAAGGAACGTAAACCGGAGTTGTTGGTGTCTTAATCCTCAGTTTCTATAACTTCAAGTGCAGTTGCAGCAATGTGGAATGTAGTCACAATAAACCGGGATTATACTTACTCTTTTCTAATTTGGGTCTAGAATGTGGTCACTGCCAAATAGGTTTTGCTGTAGGCCTTTCGTCGGGTCTCGGGGTGGTCACTAGATGTTTATCCGGGTCTTTGAGGTGGTCACGGCAGGCAGGTTTTATCGTTCGAGAGTTATCGTGTTAACACAATAAAGTGTCTACAACAGATACGCACTACATACACACTACACAGACACTACACACACAAAATAGACAAAAACAAAGTGTTTCCCCTCTACGGTGGAAACATAATAAATATGAGCAAACAACACAATGAGTCAAAGCATTTATTTCAATTTATGAACACATTTTTTTCAATAACGGTACGCACTGGGCGATTAAACAGATAAATAAAACTTTTAGAAAGTTCAAAACCTAAATTATACACTTCGTGTAACAGTACAACAAAAAATATCGTTTTGCTTTTAAAGTACTGCTCATGCCTCACGAAATGGGAAAGGTCCAGCAACTCTCCGGACAACAGTATCAAGTAACGAAGCAGACAACGGCAGAGCATTTACTATATATATATATATATATATATATATATATATATATATATATATATATATATATATATATATATCTCACTAAAAAGACTTTTGTGATTATAACAATTAACAAGCCAAAAAAAAAAACACTTGTTAGTGTCCAGTGTAAAGGACGAATAACTACGTCAGTTGTCTACATAAAGTTTTCAAGTTTGGCTTTTTACTAGGGCATGAATTTCAGGTGACGACTTTGACAAGTTCTCATAATAAGCTATCACAGTCTTAACTGATAAAAGATTTTACAATACCATCAAATAAAATAAAGGTTACCTGAAGAATCTTAAGATATTTTTTCCGAGTTTAAAATAATGTACAAAAAATAACACTCTCCTTTTGAATACAGTAAAACCTCGGTAAGTGAATACCTCTCGTTAGTGAACACCTCTATATAACGAAGGTTTTTTTCGGTCCCAAATATTGCCATTGGCTTAACAAGAAGTGTTTTACTGTAATTTCTCGTTAAGTGAACACCTATATATTCAGAACAGTGAACACTTGCCGAGGTCCCAAATGGCCAATGTCGGCGCAAGCAAACCTCTGATTAGTGAACACAAGATATTTTACAGGTACATTTTTCCAGTTTGTTTATACAAGTACTGGCCTCGTATCTTGCCCAATGTGCAATATGGCCATATTACCAGTAGAAGGTGGGGGAGGGGATGAGTTACGTTTACTTTGTTGCCGTCTTAATGATGTGCTCATCGCCTCCAAGTACTTGGGGACAACAGGACAAAGGGGTTGAAATAATGACACAGTACACGTAGCGGTGGAGATAAAGACTACTTAAGACAATGGCCTGAGTTTTACAAGTAAAAACCTTACTTATGTTTGTTGAGTACTGTCTGATGTAGTAAATATGGAGTCGCTTATCGTTGGGATGATTCTCGATCAAGGGCGACACCAAAAAAAAAAAAACAAACAAATAAACAAACAAAAAAAAACAAAAAAACAAACAAACCTGTGTTACGGACTCTTTTCTCTGATAAAAGTGTTTCTGTGTAAATAATTTACACGCACTATGAACAATGGACAAGAATTGTGTTAACATAATTATTTCATATTGATTTCAGTGACACCGTAACTTGTAAATAGATGCGTACCTTATAAAGTTTGTGTATGGCTACCCTTTTTTTATACTTTTGAAGTACACAAATGGTTCTGTTTTATTCGAATCTAAAAAATCACTCCCGAAAATCTTGAACCTCCCGTTAGTGATCACCTCAATATAGTGACCATTTTGCTTCGTCCCGTGAGTATTCATTATATAGAGGTTTTACTGCACGCGAATGTACGAAGCCAAAGGACCAAGTGCGTCTAGGTGTATCTACAGCGCTCATTTAGCACACGACAAAAAATATCTAAATTCGTATTTACTTGATAAATCTTACTTTAAACAGCAGACTCCTCAATATCTATAGCAACCGTTCAACGATACTTCTTACTTTTAGACACCACTCGAATTTGACTGTAAGGTGTTTAGCAGAAATAATTCATCCAGCAAATTCCACCGCCGATGTGCCCTTGACCCCTAACCCGGTGACCTTGAAAACTGATCCTGTCATTGGGTATTTCTGGAATTCCTCCTCATTGGCCCCTTTGACTCCGCAAGTAACAAACAGCTCGTCATAATTTTTGCCTCCGAAACAACATGAGGTGGTTCTAAAAGCCGGAATGTCAACGACTTGCAGCTCCTTGCCTGTCAATCAAAAGAATTCACTTAACATGGGTTTTTAATTAGACTGAAATGGGAAGAAATTTTTTCCCGGAAGATGGCAATTTTCTGGCGCGAGAAGTGCGGAAACAGAACAGTATTCGTGATTGGCTTCAAAATTCTGCGTCCTACTTTAAAATAAAAAAATATCCTGTGACATATTTTTACGTCTTACCGGACGCAGAGCTATTGTTGTATTGAAACAGCCCATCCGTAGGTTGGGCCCATCCAATAACAGCGAGGTATTGATATACCCCATCTTCGTTGTTTTGCGCTTCTATTGTTTCAGCCCATATTTGGCTATAGGAATAGCACATATTTTCTTCTCCCCTTAAAAATGGGAACAAACTGCCTTGTGTTGTGAACAAGATGGGCTGTTTTAATGGTTGATGGGTGTAGAATGGGCCCATCCTATAGCTGTAAGCCACAGAAATAGCACATATAGAATCAGTATGTGCCAAATCTACAGACAGATGCATAGGAATACCCCATCCATGGAAACAGCACATGCAGGACCGGCAGAATTGTACCTAACATTTGAGGCGGGGTCACCGTCTGCTCGGGACCTCAGTAGCACCAGTGGTAATGAGGTTCCGATCGAAGTGGCACTGAGGACCCGATGGCACCGAGGACCCGCTGGTGGCACTGAGGACACAAACTATTTTTTCTTCAAAATGCTACATTAGGCGGTTTTAAGCTGAAAGAAACGCTCAAAACCAAAACTGCTGCTCATATTGCTGCTTTGATCAAGCCTCTTCAAGGCTTTAATTACAAAGCCGATGGGAAAACAAAAAAAAAAAAAAGCGCAATTTGCCTTTGCTGCGTAGGAGGGGTTGGAGGGGGGTGGGGCTATATATATATATATATATATATATATATATATATATATATATATATATATATATATATATATATATATATGTATATATATATATATATATGCCAAAAAGAGAAATTTTGCATCTTTTTTTTTCTTGAAAAATCTGTATATTTTATGGAAAAAACTAAGATGTTGAGGTAAACATATATTGGGTGGTGGGGGGGGGGGAGGGGCGGGACGGTGGGAATACAAGAAGATAAAAGATCCCATGCCACCCCTGACGGCGTCGCCTAACGGGGTGGCAGGGAGGGGGGGGGGGGGGCGGCGGAAGAAGCAGTGATTTTAAGGCACAATTAAAGATGGGGGCGGGGAGTTCGTATGAAAAATTTGTCGGGTCCTCAGTGCCACTGGGTCTTCAGTGCCACTTCGGGACCTCAGTACCACTAGTTAGGTCCCGAGCAGACGACAACCCTTACTGAAAAATATTGTCATTGTCTCGTCAATTAACAATTTTTAACAAGAAAAAAATATCACCCAACTTTACTGAGGCTACAGAAAAAGTCCCTGTGTGTTTAATTTACTGAGTCGTGTTTCATTTGGGGGGGGGGGAACTGTATGTGCTGTTTCAATAGCCTCTGTATTGATTTAGCCCAGCCATTGGATGGGCCCATACAATGATGTGGTGTTTCAATGCTGGGGTGTTTCAATGCTACAGTTATCAGTTTTCTGCGTCCATTTTGACATTTCTGCCTATATCTATATTAGCGCATCTGCACGCCAGCAAAAAGTATAGGGCAGATTCTTTCGGCGTACATGACGTCATGTGAATACTGACCGGTATGCGGGTCGAATCTGACGACCTTGGCAGCCGCATAGCAGGCCACCCACAGCTTGCCCTCCTGGTCAATGCACATGCCGTCCGGGTAACCTAAAGGGCAGAGCTGATACAGTCATATGATATGCACACACCATCCCGATAGCCCAACGGACGAGGCCCACAAATTCATAAAATACACATATACCATCCGGATAGACTAGCGGGAAAAACCAACACGTTCATACAATGGGAACTAATATTTACCATGTATGCTCTTATTTGTTAACGCATTTTGTTCAGGCTTTACAGTTTCAGTTCATCTCTAGTCTTTTGTAATTCTACGCATGTATTTTATCCGCATGGTTTTGCTTAATTAAGGTGCTTAATTAAAAACCCACGAACATGACTTAGTAATTTAAGTCCTTCTGTTTTCCTGAAAGACAGTCACTGGGAAGTATCAAGGCGGGCGTTAGCGTTCACGTTTATGTTTGACTGGATCTTAAACAATATAGTCATTGTACAAACCTAGTGTCTGAACAGTTTCTTCGCCACCAAAATCTACAGCTACTCGTTGATTACCTAGAAAGAAAAACAAGGCGTATTCAGGGAGAACAGCATAAAGGCTGGCCACAGTGGTGTAGTATCGACACTGCTGAGAACAGCATAAAGGCTGGCCAGTGGTGTAGTATCGACACTGCTGACAACAGCATAAAGTCTGGCCACAGTGGTGCAGTATCGACACTGCTGAGGACAGCATAAAGGCTGGCCAGTGGTGTAGTATCGACACTGCTGAGAACAGCATAAAGGCTGGCCACAGTGGTGTAGTTTCGACACTGCTGAGAACAGCATAAAGGCTGGCCACAGTGGTGTAGTATCGACACTGCTGAGAACAGCATAAAGGCTGGCCAGTGGTTCAGTATCGACACTGCTGAGGACAGCATAAAACCTGGCCACAGTGGTGTAGTATCGACACTGCTGAGAACAGCATAAAGGCTGGCCAGTGGTGTAGTATCGACACTGCTGAGAACAGCATAAAGGCTGGCCACAGTGGTGTAGTATCGACACTGCTGAGAACAGCATAAAGGCTGGCCAGTGGTGTAGTATCGACACTGCTGAGAACAGCATAAAGGCTGGCCACAGTGGTGTAGTATCGACACTGCTGAGAACAGCATAAAGGCTGGCCACAGTGGTGTAGTATCGACACTGCTGAGAACAGCATAAAGGCTGGCCAGTGGTTCAGTATCGACACTGCTGAGGACAGCATAAAACCTGGCCACAGTGGTGTAGTATCGACACTGCTGAGAACAGCATAAAGGCTGGCCAGTGGTGTAGTATCGACACTGCTGAGAACAGCATAAAGGCTGGCCACAGTGGTGTAGTATCGACACTGCTGAGAACAGCATAAAGGCTGGCCACAGTGGTGTAGTATCGACACTGCTGAGAACAGCATAAAGGCTGGCCACAGTGGTGTAGTATCGACACTGCTGAGAACAGCATAAAGGCTGGCCACAGTGGTGTAGTATCGACACTGCTGAGAACAGCATAAAGGCTGGCCAGTGGTTCAGTATCGACACTGCTGAGGACAGCATAAAACCTGGCCACAGTGGTGTAGTATCGACACTGCTGAGAACAGCATAAAGGCTGGCCAGTGGTGTAGTATCGACACTGCTGAGAACAGCATAAAGGCTGGCCACAGTGGTGTAGTATCGACACTGCTGAGAACAGCATAAAGGCTGGCCAGTGGTGTAGTATCGACACTGCTGAGAACAGCATAAAGGCTGGCCACAGTGGTGTAGTATCGACACTGCTGAGAACAGCATAAAGGCTGGCCAGTGGTGCAGTATCGACACTGCTGAGGCCAGCATAAAACCTGGCCACAGTGGTGTAGTATCGACACTGCTGAGAACAGCATAAAGGCTGGCCAGTGGTGTAGTATCGACACTGCTGAGAACAGCATAAAGGCTTGCCAGTGGTGTAGTATCGACACTGCTGAGAACAGCATAAAGGCTTGCCAGTGGTGCAGTATCGACACCGCTGAGAACAGCATAAAGGCTGGCCAGTGGTGTAGTATCGACACTGCTGAGAACAGCATAAAGGCTGGCCAGTGGTGTAGTATCGACACTGCTGAGAACAGCATAAAGGCTGGCCACAGTGGTGTGGTATCGATAGTACTGTGGGCTTTGAGACAACACACCTTCTTCTCTTTCTCCTTCGCTTTTCCGTCTTATAGAATGGAAGTTGTTGATGAATTACGAACAACTGTGCGAATTTCTCGATCTCTCCAGTCATGCGAAAACATGGATGCAGGCCTCTAAATTAGACCCCATTTTATATGTTGTACACTTTCTCAGATTTATTCCGAAGGAAGTGACGTCATGGTATAAAAGAAATAATTGTCCTCCTGCATACATGTCGAGGAATCGGATCTACGGCTTTGATATGTGCCGATACAATAGTGTATGTTCTGGCTTGTAGCGAAACGGCTCTAGTTATACATATTTACATACACTGCATTGTGACTGCTGAAAATAAGGTTCTTCAGTTTTCGGACTTCCATCAATAACTGATAATAACAACATCCATATGATTGAATTAGTCTACATGAAAATAGCACGCCAAATATTAATAAGTAGCTAGGGAAAAAACAGGCCTGAAATAGAGTGATTTATGTCTGTTCTACCTTCAAAACCCAATACCAGTCAATATCATAAAAGGATACGCGACATACTATCTAAGAAATAAACAGTGCCAAAAAGAACAAAAAAACTTACTGATGTTTCCCTGCTGCAAGTCAAAATCAAAGGCATAGACTTTCCTGGGCACGGAGTCGATGTAGAACATAACCGTGTTATCACTCGACCACGCCAGGCCGTTGGAGATGTCGATTTTATCGACGTGTTCTTTCAGCTTGTGGTTGCCATCCAGCGAGAAGAGAGCGCCCATCTGTAGCTCGGGCTTGGCGGGTTCGGGTTCAAACCCCATCGTCCCTGCGGTGAACGGAAATACCGTTAAAATGAGCAAATTAGGCCAGTACTCTTGTTTCTCATCCGACTTTTTTATTTGACCCAGTCGGACAGCGATGGTTTTAAATTTTGTCTCGAAAAATTCAGATCCCGTCGGGACCGAGCACTTTCTTTTTTTTTTTTTTTTTTTTTTTGAAAATTTTAGTAACCCGACATTGGCCAAGATTCTGGTTTTGTTTGATTTCGCAAAATATGGTTTAATAACATGTTTATATGAGGTAACACTTACATTATGAATTTATAAGCTGTACCTTTGAAGCGTTTCAAGTGTTTTGCTGTACGAAAATGTGAGCTCCGAAGGCGCGAGTGTGAACTTTTTGAATAAATTTATCCTATTAGGCCATTTCCTAGATTTTTTTTTTTTTGGCCTTCAGGGCAAACCGTTTTTATTTGCCCATAATTCAGACATGGCCGGGTCACTTCTTTTTTTATTTGCGATTTTAGTGACCCGATTGGGGTATAACAAAAAAGTTTATTTTTTCCTCGCCTTAGATATCCAATTTTCCATGCAATTTTCCGCAGAAACCATATCAGGTGCCAAAGACAGCCCATATGAAAAAAAGGTGTTTTCATTTTAAGTTGAATTCTTGATGTGTAATGTAAGAAATGTAGACTTGTCAAATGAAAAGAAAGCAACCAAAACATTTGATATGTAGACAAACACACAGTAATAAGAGACCGTCCCAGAGTGCTGACTGGAGGGATGGGGGTGAGGGGTGGCGGGGGGAGGGGCAAGCGAGCACTTTGTGTCAAGTACAGAAAAGACTGACATCGAGGGAAGTAATGGAAGACTTCAGACCTGTCTGCAAATAAGTGCTAAAACATCAGCTAAAACAGTTACATATACGCCAAGAAAGTCTTAGAATAGAACTACACCCCCTCGCCTTCCCCTAAAACAAAATCCTCTTCTCTTCCCCCCGCCCCCCCCCCCACAAAAAAGTAAAAAAAGTCGGCCTGAGCTACAGAAGTGGGGTGCGTTTCTGGAGGGTGGGGTAGAGGTTGGAAAGGGACAGGGATCACCCGGGGGGAGGGGGATGTACAAGCCGCTGGTTACCTGCCCACAATCTGCCGGAAGGGTCACACTTGGCGTCGTTGAAGCGATTCCGCGTGCCCTGCTGTACCTCACACACATGCTCCTGTCAGCGCCAAAAACACATCCAATAAAATCACGCCCCAAAAACACGTGCCCTGCTGCACCTCACACACGTGCTCGTGTTACCGCCAAAAAAAGCTCACCCAATAAAGTCAGCCCCCCCCCCCCCGCCAAAAAAAAAAAAAACACTTGTCATGCTGTACCTCGCACACATGCTCCTGCCACCGCCAAAAACACATCCAATAAAATCACGCCCCCCAAAACACGTGTCATGCTGTACCTCGCACACATGCTCCTGCCACCGCCAAAAACACATCCAATAAACTCACGGTCCAAAAACACGTGCCCTCCTGTACCTCGCACACGTGCTCATGTTGCCCCAAAAGAGCACACCCAATAAAATCACGCCCCCAAAACACGTGCCCTGCTCCACCTCACACACGTGCTCGTGTTACCGCCAAAAAAGTACATCCCATAAGCTCATGCCCCAAAAACACGTGCCCTGCTGTACCTCGCACACATGCTCCTGCCACCGCCAAAAACACATCCAATAAACTCACGGTCCAAAAACACGCGCCCTCCTGTACCTCGCACACGTGCTCATGTTGCCCCAAAAAAGCACACCCAATAAAATCACGCCCCCAAAACACGTGCCCTGCTCCACCTCACACACGTGCTCGTGTTACCGCCAAAAAAGTGCACCCAATAAACTCACGCCCCAAAAACACGTGCCCTGCTGTACCTTGCACACATGCTCCTGTCACCGCCAAAAACACGTCCAATAAAATCACGCCCCAAAAACACGTGCCCTGCTCAACCTCACACACGTGCTCGTGTTACCGCCAAAAACGTACACCAAATAAGCTCACGCCCCAAAAACATGTGCCCTGCTGTACCTTGCACACATGCACCTGTCACCGCCAAAAACACGTCCAATAAAATCACGCCCCAAAAACACGTGCCCTGCTCCACCTCACACACATGCTCGTGTTACCGCCAAAAAAGTACACTCAATAAGTTCACGCCCCAAAAACATCCAATAAAATCATGCCTCAAAAACAAACCTACTTTTCTTGTTTGTCTACTTTTTTATCAATTTCATCACATGTTGAGTTTTAACTATCAGACAAATACGTTAACAGAGATGTGACAACGTATGTCACCTGAAAAAATCCAACGGGGATGTAACAGACCAATTAACGTGAAGTTCTGAGGTTAAATTTCGTGCAAAGTACCGCAGCTTTAAAACTCTTTTTAGGAGATTTTTCCGCAACTATAAAAAATGACTCTGGCATTCGTTTTTTTCTTTTTTCTGTTTTGTCCTTGTTTATTTATTGCAAGGGGAAGCGGAGAGCGAGCTCTGCTTGAGCAAACTAGAGCCTCAGTAAGGCAGGATCCCCCGTGAAACAGTAAAAGTAAAAAGCATGAAAAAGTTACAGGTCAAAACTAATGATGTTTTGTCCCATGCACAAACATCGTGTCACTGCTAAGTTCAAGTAAAAAATTCACCATTTTTGACAATTTCCTACGACGTCAGTTTTTGGCTGATTTTGACAATAGTGCCACGTTGCACATCTTCAGTATATATATTTTCGCCATGCAAGGTTTCAGGTTCTTCTATGGCAAGTCGACCGGACAGAACCTAGTACTTTTTGCGGACAGACAGACGGACCATCTCAAACTATATCCCTCCGTTTCACGGGATATGGTAAGAAATATCACCCACTTGTATCTGCTGTGTGTCCCAGTCAAATAACGATATCTTTCTTTCCTGCCCAATCACATAGCCGCCTTTTTGTCTGGGTATCACAAAGCCAATGTCCCCCTCTACAACATCAGAAAAAGTTCACACACACAAAGCTTCAACATCCGACAATGTTCCCCTCTACAATAACAGCAACAGTTCACAAATACAAATCTACAATATTCTGACAAGAGAGACAAGAACAGCGACTTTCGATTTAAGATCATTTCTATCATTTTGACAAAGCACAGCGCTGGACATTCAGTAGCCATAGTTGGACTCTCCAAGGTGTAATATCCTATTACATTGAAGTCCATGTCACTTCTGCAGCCGAGATAAATATTACCAATATTGTGCCGTCAACACTTAGAAAATTGCTTACAAAGTTTAAAATTATTATTGTTATTATTTTGAAATACTCTTCCTGTGAGACAGCATCGACAAAAAGTCACAGAAAAACGGACTGCAGTGTTGCCACTCACTTTGCCATGAAAAAAAGTCCGACTGACACAACTAGCTACAGCCCCCCCCCCCCCTCACTGTATCCAACATCAGACTTAACGTGTGGTTTGTTACATGACCCGGGATAAGCGGGAATCAAAATAATTATGTACCTTGGTTGTATTGAATTAGCACCCGATTAAATTAAGATACAGGCGAAGCACAAAAAAAAAAAACAACAACAACAACAAGAGTGATTCACACAACGACATACCTACACTGACTTTGCTGCCCTGGCCTGTCTCCGCGTGACACTTGTGGATCTCGCGTGCCGTGATATCCACGTACAGCAGGCTCTGTGACTTCTCCTCCCAGTGCGGACCCTCTCCAATCCCCGTACACGTCTTACTCGCCAGCACGGATACCGACATGTTGTCTCGGTCTGCACGTCACTCTCTACACGAAATAAGAAGGATTTGGTACAGTGACTTGACAAACGATGCCAGTTAATTCAAACCGAACAAGCTGAACTAACAGGGGGGGGGGGGGGGTGGCGAGGGGGGGGGGGTTGGTCATTGCAAGGCCTCTGTCAATCGTTTCAACACATACAGACGTACTACAATGTTATCACTCACAGTTTGATTATCCACACAAGTAGGTCACAACAGAACTTCGACACTGGGAGGCTTTACCTCGTCACGTGGTTTTTTATAAGCGCTGCAAGCCTTTAGAAAAGTGAGTGTGGCCTGTTAAAACCAGTAGTATCTACTATGTCCGGTCTTATCAAATAGGATAAAAAGCTCTTCTGATTTGAAACACTCACGGCTGACACTTCATCTCATATGTAAAGGTTGCTGAAGCAAGGGGCGTGAGAAATACTTCGAAACCTTTTAACAAATTTTTTGCTCGTTCTATCAAATACCGCCATCTGAAGGGTAATCGAACGTGGGTCAGATGGGAGGGACAACCGAAAAATAATACCTTTGTTGATTTTTCAAAAGTTAATTTGTGATTTCTTTTTTGACACAATCACGTGATCATCAGTGTAACTGTTAAATCTAGTAGAGAGTGTAACGCCCACCTAGAATGTCCAAGGACACTGTGCCCAGCAACATAACAAACACTTCGTGTAGTACGTTTTTTTTCTTCCTGTCACCCTTTCGATACATGCGTTTGTGTTTGTTAACAGATACAGCAAATGTCCCCGTTTATTCCTTTTCCCGCCATGAAGACCGACTATCGAATTCTCAAGATTTTGTGCCATTCCTGGACAGGGTTGATCAGTTTTTTTTCTGCCCGGACAAAATAGTTTTTGCCAGTCAGCGACTATGTCGGTTTTATTCGGACGCACTTACTAAAAGAACAAGTGGAAAAAAGAAGGAGGAGTGAAGAAATAGAGAAAGAAGAACCAGAAAGAATGAAGTTCCGATTAGTCGCCTCCTACGACATGCACAGTACAAACAGCAGCGGGTCTATTTTTAGAAAATAACTAACATGTGCCTGGAAAGTGAGCGCACCCTGATCCAGAAAAAAAATGAGAGCACCCCGACCCAGAAAATAAGTGAGTGCACCCTGACCCTGACCTAGAAAATAAGCGAGGTCACTTTTGGCACTTTTTACACGTACCAACAGAACAATACTTATTTGGTCAATTTCTTTTTGGTGCATCCCTTTTTAGAGGGTTCTTCAACAACGTGCTCTGGAAGGAGTTTAAGATACTGGCAAAAACAAATAAGGAACTGATGTAAGATGGACCTTTTAACTAATATTATTTAAACGAATGACTTAATTGAGTGTCATTTTAAAGCACCCCTGCTTGCTTTACAAAATTTCGCATAAAAGTTATCATCTTTTGTTTTGATATTTGTTTCAAATTGCTGCCTACTGCAGGGCAAAAAACTGGCAGTTTATGATAATTTTGCATTTAATTTTCATAAACAATGAATACACACGAAGAACTGTTTTTTTCACTCTGCTATCAAGATCTCAGACCCGTTCTTACCAGTTAATTTCTGTTGATTTTAAAGATGGCAGCGAAACTGCTACTGGGCTTATTACAGGACAGCAATACGGCTAGAAAGAGCGTCAAATATTCTCCAGCCATACGGGTCTTTACTTTTGCTTCCAACCGCTTAGCAGGCACACAGACCAGAAATCACAGAACTTCTTTCCAAGAAAACTTGCGGGCATTTTCGTGAAAATTAATAGATGTATAAAATGTAAACAGAATAATAATAATAATAATAATAATAATAATAATAATAATAATAATAATAATAATAATAATAATAACAACAACAACAACAATAATAATGAGTTTTTGATATACCGATTTTCCTGCTCAAACCGGTTCACAATGTGCGCATACATGTATCTAATTATTAATTACATTTTTTTTAAACTCAGGATTATTATAATTTCAACGTGCCCATATAGTGTCTCTGAAATCCCTATCTTTTCACACATACGCATAACAATAATGCAACCCTAACTTTTTATTGGAGGACTGTATAGGCCCACCGACATCCCTTGGAGGTTTGCAAATTGTCAGGATTCCTGACCACGAGCGGGATTCGAACCCGGGCCTTTAGATCACAATTGCATGGCTGTATGCGTCAATCTGGAGACCATTTCTTTCATACTTGTAACCGTAAATGGTCAATTTAATTTTTTCGCGCCATTACCCAACTTTCGTTCAAAATTTGCATAATGTTTAACAAAAAATATCAGTTAATTTTAAACGTTCCTTCAGAAACATCTGCTTATTCAATTCATTTTCAAGGATAAAAACGCAGGAATTGAGAAATCCCCAGAAAACTTTATGGGCAGTCACAAAATACTGTGTTGTACACAGATTAAGAGCTAAAATACTTCATTTTCTTATGGTTCAAAATATGCTTCAAAATCATTAAAACAAGGAATATATTTAAAGTTAACGTTGCTTTCACAACTAAATTACATTATTTAAAGGGGGTTTCACGATTTTTAACCATCTAAAACCGGAGTTTTACTCATGTTTATATGGGTTTTTGTCTCCGAACAAGCCGTCGGTACCTTAAAAAATTACCATATAATCGTATAGAGAATGTTTTAAAGAGTGATGGTTCAAATGAAATGGGCCGACTTCTTGTTACTGTGATTTTAACCTTTAGGCACATATGTTGACACATTCGGTGAAAGTTGGAAACACTACAAAAAAATCGCGCATGGTCACTTTAAAATCTTGCATTATCATCGCCTCAATTTGAACAAGGATATTTACTGTTTGTGTGTCAGCTAGAATTGCACAATCTAGGATGGTGTTTTGGCGTTTCTTAACATTGTGCTACAATCACTCATTTCGTACTTTCGGGCCTTTCCGATGGAGCTGTCGTTTCTTTCAGTGTGACCATCTTCATATTTGTAAGCCATCATATCAGCTTTAAAAAAAAACTATTTTACGCATTATTCTGTCTAATGGCGTTGGCATGCCAAAACTTTTCCGCAAAATTCAAAGAACGAAGCCGCTTATCTGTTAAATTGTATACTTTTCTAAACATGGACAAAACAAAGAACAATTACGACGTGATGTAATCCCATTTCGGAAAACGAAAACGGTTTGTTTGTCTGTTGATTTTTGCAAGGTGGAAACGACTACGAACATCTTTCTTTGTGCATACACCTAGAAAGAGTGCTGAACATTATCCAATCCCAGAGCTGTTTACTTCTGCCCCGCGTCGCTTGGCAGACACACACAGCAGAAATCATGGCGTTCTCCTTTATGAAAAGTTACCAATATTTTCCTCAAAATTAGCATATGTATAAATTTAAACGTTTACGTTGTTTTAAACCCTGATAAACTAAAATACAGTACTTTTAGTCGACGTTTCACAATTTTTATTGACAACAAGTCCATCGTAGATTGCATATCCCCAACGCGCTCATCTAGGACAAAGTCTAAATTGCTAAAAAAATCGCCAAAATTACATATTTTGAAAAAATCGAAAAATTGCGTTGCACAACTACACGTTATATTCTTTCTACACTTAGGGTTTTATTGGTCTACGATGAATAGTAACAAAGATACAGCCTGGACAAACTTGTCTGAAACACAACAAAGTCGAAGTTGTGAAAAATCGCCAAAATTGCATTTTTTCAAGAAATCGAAAAATAACCTGACTTTGCACAACTACACTTTATATACTGTCTACTGTAGGGTTTTCTTGGTCTGTGATGAATAGTAACAAAGATACAGACTGGACAAAGAGGATTGCGGACGGACGGATAGACGGACACGAGGCGTTTCTATATCCCCCGCGACCGGCTAGGGCGGCGGGGGGATAAAAAGCTCGGTTTTACTTATGTTTATATAGGTTTTCTTTTTAGAGTAGGATGTCGACAATTTAAAAAAATTACTCTTTTCATCTACCGGTACTATGCATTACTTAGTAAATATTCTCGCACATTGGTCAAAAAGGTGCATCTGAGTGTCCAAGTCACTAAAGTCTTCCAGTAAAATCGTGCAATGGTGAGGGTAAAATCTCTACCCTTACAGCGGTTGTCTGAGCGTTGAAGCCAACGGCAGGCAGCTCGAGTTTGAATTGGTCTACACTTGGCTGGATCACTGCTTCTGGGGGTTTGGGGGGGGGGGTGGGGGGGGGGGGGGGGGGGAGGGCAGGCTATTTCAGATACGAGTCGCGCACGGAAAGAATGAGTACTTATAGACAAGCACACGCGTGCACGGTTGTAGGAATCGAGTGTTGAGTCCTCTTCTTATTGAGTGGATATGTGTCAGATGATCGTTTACGGAAATGGCAAACGAGATTGTTGACTATCCGATACATTATCACTGTTTTCGCACGCTGACGCACGGATTTGTAGGGCATCCCACTGCAGTTTGCAAAGCATCGCCGTTATGCCGTGAGTGCGGCCATAGTCATCGAGAACATAGCGCGCGGAGCGACGCTGTACGACTTCCAGCCTAGCTATGTATTTGGCTGTTGAGGGTTCTCACACTAGCACTGCGTATTCCAGTGTGGGCCGCACATACATAGTGCAACACTTGACTTTGATATGTTGGGGACACATTTTGGTGTTGCGCTGGATGTAACGTCGCTGCTGACGATTTTTGACATTCTCCGACAACTGACTACGCTCGTTCTTTGAGGAAATCTGGTATCAGGACATATTGCCTCTAACGCCGTACTGGAATAGCTTGTACAGTAGTCGACCGTGCAGGACCTTGTCAAACGCCTCTGACAAATCTAACAATATCGAATTGCATTGGTCATTGTTCTTTGATATTTTGGCGTTCTTGTTTATGGTTAAGATCAGCCAAGTTTCAGTAGATCTATACTTGCGGAACCTTGATGTGCATTATTAAGGATGAGATAAGCGGCTAGGTGTCTGAAGATATGGTTATGGATTATATATTTTACAGATAATGCACAACCCCTTCATGTAAATTTTTGGTCACTTGACTTTGGTCACATGACATATAAAGGCCTTAAAGTAAACAGATATTTGACAGGCGAGGGCGAAAACGGACTTGTCTGCATTTTACAGAAGATATAAAAGATATACACCCATTAAAAATTGTGCCTGTTTTACAAAAAAGGTATATTGAGCATGAACTTTCTGTAACTTTTTGAATGATTGGGATTGGTATGCAGGATTCGTGCCGCAGACCATATTAAGTTGACCCCTGTTAGCGAAATAATGTAAGGCTTCGTAGCTCTGACAGAGAGATATACGATGTTATTTAAGTTACAGTCGGCTATGAGCTCTCTTCGCATTACGCTACAACTCGCTAAGTTTTAAACTGTTTTTTAAAAACTCATCATGCAAAGTACAATCCTGTTCTATGACAACTCTGTTTCGGCAGACGAAAACGGTTTGCTTGCCTGCTAAAAGTGATTTTTCCAAGATGGCACATACTCTTTCGAAGTGGACAAGTCCTAGACGACTCTTGTGGTCTTCCTATGACAGCAAGAGTCACAGTTCCTATAACAGAACTTGTCGTTGATGTCAATTTTGCTAATCTCGACGCACGACTCGGGCCAATGGCGTTATTTTAGAACGTGCATCACATAAATGGCCAAATTATAAATTACGGCGCTCAATTTTTAAGGTCAAATAACAATTTTGTGCTGAGAAAAAAAGATGTTGTCTGGAGATTAGGATAAAGAATCCCCATTATCATCCAGAACAACAATGATTATACAGCTGCAAAACCACCCTTTACTCAAGTTTAGTAGTTTTGCTGTGGTCGAAAATAATACGCCAGGATACTTCTCAGTGTGCCTTTTAAGAAAAGGCCTCGTTGTTTGAAGCTCGGTGTCCATGAACGTGCGCCGAAAGATACAGTTTCTGAAGTTCATATCACTAACCATTTCTATTGCAGGAACTGTGACCTTTTCCGTTCTAGGAAGATAGAAAGGGTCCGCTGGAACTAGAGGTGTATCCGCGTTGTTGTTCAACAGCCAACCTCTTCGGCGGTTCGGACTGCCGTGTATAACACCTTTTTATTTGGCTTTTTATTATACAGGGGCCCCTCGTTAATTCGTACTCTTCGGGACCAAGGGAAAAAGTACGAATTAACCGAGGGTACCAATTAACCGGGGGTCAATTTTTCGAATGGACAAAAACAACAATGAACCTTCAAGCCTTGCGCGCTTTCGAGCAGGCTCAAATTGGCTGGTTTCAACACCATTGATTATTTTATCCTTATTCTTTATCCATGAAGCAAGTGTATTTTTAGGTACCCCGTACTCCGTCATTATTTCAGTTCTGGTTTTTGAGCCAAACGGCATCTAAAGCTGCTGCGTAGTACGTGACAGACGATGCTCCGGATTAGTGGCCAGTGAAAACGCTGTGCACACTAAGACACTCTGTATATTGAGTAGACCATGTCAATCATTATCCCTAAACCCCCACCATTACTGCCCCACAATGCGCATTATGCAACCCCTTCATCTCGCTACACATGATGCCCGAGTAACGTGTTGTTTTAACTGTGTGGCATGCCTAATCTGTATGGCTCTACATTGATAAAAGACCGGAATAGAAAAAAAATGGAGGGTAAATTTTGGGACGAATTATCCGAGTCCTCGTTAATTCGTACTTTTACATAGAAGTGAATTGGTCCCAAAATCGGGACCGACGGAATTGGTACGAATTAGCCGAGGGACCGAATTAACCGAGGACGACGAATTAACGAGGGGCCCCTGTACTACTTATAAAAGAGAAGAATCACTTTTTTAAAAAGATCAACAACAAACCTATAAGTCTAATCACACTTTGGTGTTTCGAATAAAATCCGCAGGATTTTTTAATTTCAACTGTGAAAGAAACGATTGAAAAACATAGAAATATAGCAAAAACAGTTCATACTCGGAACGTAAAAGAAATTGAAACTTAAAACTATTTGTTACAACTTTTTAATGAATTTTTTAAATACTCGTAACATACGGGTTGTTAAAATCACGACTGTCTTTGGTGCAAGAGAAATTTGACATTTAGGAGACATCTCTCTATCATTTTTGTTATTTTCACTCGGTTGGTTTGTATTTGAAATTTCTATGCATTTTATTCGGAACGCCCAAAGTGCGATCTCGCTTAAATGGCTGTTCGGTCTGTTGTGTATAATAAGCCAATTCACGCTTTTGGGTCTTTCCGGTGAAGCTGTTGTTTCGACTGCAAATTTTTTGGGATAAATTATAAAGAAATGATAAGGGAAAAAAAATCAAAATTCTAATTTTCTTTCAACATGCACACTTTCAAAATTTTAAAGCCATCATATGATCTTTTAAAAACTATTTCACATATTATTCAGTCCCTTTAATAACCAACATGTGAATATGTTTCTGGCAAAATTGAATTCTGTTGATTTTTGCCGTTTTTTCTATCACTTCTTCATATCCTTATCCCAAGTGAATTCAGCCGAAACGGCAAAAGTCAAAGTGCGAATTGGCTTATGCTTGAGGACCAGTTCACGTCACAACCTTCAAAGATTTTATTTCCAAAATAGCAATATTTACAATTCGGCAAACTAATATACAATTAGATATGATAAACAAGCTACAATTGGAAAAGGTAGACCGAAAAAGTTTTCACTTATGAGGAAAGCCTACCTATTTAACTTAATACTTAAGCATAGTAATACTTGAATAACCATACCAGACATTATACATTATGCATAAGTAATTAACAAAGATTTTTGTACGACTCCAGAATGAATTTTTTATAGCTACTCTTATAAATATTGAATGATTTACAATTTCGCAAATTTTCATTAAGATTGTTCCACAATTTGACTCCAATTGAAGATAAGCAAAATGACTTAAGTTTTGTTCTTTTGAACCTGACAATAAATTTTCCTGCTTGCCTAGTTGTTCTAGCATTAATGTCAAATAACGCGTTGATTCTTATGGGCAGTAATTTATGCTGAGCTTTATACATAACATTACAAGTGTTTAATTTAACAATATCTACAAATTTTAATAACTTACATTTTTCAAAAATAGCATTTGTGTGTGCTCTAAAGTATGCATGATCAATAATTCTAATTACCTTTTTTTGCAAAATAATTAAATTATGAATTCTTGATATGTAATTGTTACCCCAAATTTCACAGCAGTAGTTTAAATATGGTAATATAAGTGAACAATACAATGAATATAATGAGTGTTTATCTAACAAATACCTAACCTTGTATAGAACAGAAATACTTTTAGCAACTTTGTTTTGGACATGTTTAATTTGATTATTCCATGTAAGCTTACTATCAATTGTAACACCTAAGAACTTAGTCGCATTCACTCTTTCGATCTGAATACCATTTATTTGTATGTCAAAATCACTGTTACACTGTATATTAGAGAATACCATGAAATTGGTTTTATCAATATTTAGAGACAGTTTATTTACACAAAACCAAGTTTCTAAATTTATTAGTTCATGACATATAGTTTCACAAATTTCTAATACATCATATCCTGTATAAAAAATATTTGTATCGTCTGCAAAGAGGATAAATTTTAATAAAGTAGATACATTATGTAAGTCGTTAATATACAGCAAAAATAAAGACGGGCCTAGTATAGAACCCTGAGGAACCCCACAACGCACTGACAATTTATCTGAAGATATATCATTAAATTGTACATATTGAAATCTGTTAGTTAAATAACTATCTAGCCACATTAATGCATTACCTCTTACACCATAAATCTCTAATTTCTTTAACAATATGTCATGATCTAACGTATCAAACGCCTTCTTTAAGTCAATAAATACCCCTACTGTTATTTTTTTTCTATCAAGTGCTGAAGTTATTTCTTCTATAAGATCTAAAAGTGCTAAAGAAGTACTATGATTTTTACGAAATCCATACTGACCTTCAAACAATATATCATTCTTATACACAAAATTCATGTCTGACATTAAATATTTTTTCAGGTATTTTAGAAAACTGAGGTAAGAGAAACTGGACGATAATTAGTAAACACTTGTGTATCACCTGATTTGAACAAAGGAACAACTTTAGCTATTTTCATATCTGCTGGAAATATACCACATTCAAACGATTTGTTACAAATATGAGTAAAAGGTTCTGCAATATAATTACTTATTAATTTAACTATAGACATATCTATAGACATTAATTTAACCTTACATCCACCAATGAGAATTAACATTTTCATTACGTGATCAAAAAGTGCCAGTGCTTGCGTCGGGGCAAAACGCGTATTTCCTCAGTTTTATACCAAATATAAAAGGGTATTTTTCTTGTTCTGGGCCGATTGCATACATTTTGGCCTACTTGTCACATGCCAGGAAGCTAGTTCTTTAAATAGTTTTTCGCGTTAAGACAAATTTTATTACTTAACTTAAATATCGAAGAATTTGTATTGGTATAAAACAGTGCGATAAACTCCAAATATCGCTGAGTATGTCCTCAGTTACCCATAATGCATTGCATGAAGGTGTCCGCAAGAATACCGTACCCACCGGGGATTCCGTGAAAATAATACTCGTTAACGGCGCATTACATTTTAAAATATCCGTCCGCTCTGTGTTTATAAATAACACATAGATATCATCAGAGGTCAGCTGTTTTGCGCGTATAAGAACGGGTAAATCGCTTATTTGGAATCAGACCGCAATTGTTTACTCCCTGGTAGTTGGATCAACAAACGAAAGATTGGAAAACGGTAGTTGCGCAGCAAATGGAGCTGAATTTCGATTATTTTTGTGGAGATAAACTAACGGTACATTTATAAAGAAGAGAAAAATAGGAGAATGTGACTTCATTGGTCTGGAAAAATAGAGAAATGAACATAGTTAAATTTTTAATGAAAATAGCGTTGTTGGGGCACTCTTCAAGGGTACCAGTCTTTGTACAAAAATATCTCGAAAAGTAAATCGTCATGCCCTATATTCTTACTATGTTTGCTCATGTGAAGAGTCGATATATATAGACACATGGTCATCTTTGCTGTTCCAGATGTAAGGAAGGTGTCAGATTTTGATTTGCTATAAAGAAACACGTAAGTAGATTGTGGTATGAGCGATAATATAATATATGACAGGCTTATAGAATAACAGTATTTATAATTAAGTCAATCTAGCGCACTTTCTGCATATTTATATGGGTACATACAAATGTATCACTAAAAAATCCTTCCCTCACAACTCAAACTGGGGGCTTTTCTTACCAGATGATTTTTTCACCGGCTAGCAGCATCCGCTGTTGTAAATTGGTGTCCAAAGGCACTTTATCAACTACCCTAGTTCGTCCACCTTCGTTATTTAGTAACGGAGGGAGTCCTGGATGGTGCTTCAGATTCGGCTCAGTTCGAAGGAACGAATTATCTAATGTCCCCAAAGTAAACGAATACCTAGAAAATAACTAGACAATGAAAACTGCGACATTTAAATTCAAAGATTTCTTGAAGAAGTTCCTTGAAATTCTGAAGAATAATTTGTGATGGAGCTTAGTGCATCTGGTAAAATATTCCTGCACATAATAGAAATCGGATCCGTTTGGTTGGTGTTTGGCGTGACAGATATTGCACTGTGTGGCATTCAACTTATTAATAGCTAGAAGATCCTATGGTATAAAATGGTAAGTTTTGTAGTGTTGGTTTTGCAGTCACTGTCATCATGAGGCACATATTTTCTGGCAATGCCTCCACCATTTTAAGGAAATTCTTACCCCTAGTGAAACCGACAGTCTAAATCCTAAAATAAATGTTCCCTATTCAAACTAGGAAACATGAAAGGCAGATCAAAAATTGGAATATTTGTTTGGTATTTATTATCTGTGTTTGGTATTGATCATCATTCATAACTTAATGTGAATAACCTGAAACCGCCAAATATCACATGACCACATTATCGCCATTTTGAGGTTTGAATAAATACACCCGAACTGTTAGCATTGTTTTTCTCTCTCTTGCTAACCACCAAGCACAACATGGTGCCAGATGTGGTTGAGCAATAAACATTATATAGAGGAGAAAATAAACAAAGCAGGGTGAAGATGCCAAAATTCAATCCGCCGGATAACTTTAATTTTACAAAACCACAGACATGACCGGAGTGGAAACAGCGCTGGCAGAGATTTTATGTGGCCACGAAGCTGAAAGACGAGGACCAAGAAGTGCAAGTGGCAAGTCTTATCTATGCTATGGGTCTACAGGCGGAGACTGTCTTTAACACGTTGCAATTTGACAACGAAGCAGACAAGAACAATTATGACATTGTGATGCGCAAGTTTGACTCGTATTTCATACCGGCGGTGAATAAGATCCATGAGAGAGCGCGGTTCCACCAACGAACCCAGGCGCCAGGTGAGAGTGTGGAATGTTTCATAAGAGCACTATACGAGCTGGCTGAAACATGCGACTTCCCTGCTGCAGTGAAGCAAGAAACCATTCGAGACAGGTTGGTCGTTGGAATCCTTGACAAAGACTGCAGTGAAAAATTGCAACTCAAGGAGGATCTTAAGCTTGATGAAGCTATTGGAATGTGTCGAACATCTGAGCTGGTAAAGAAACAGATGGCAAGCATGACGCCAGTTGCTTCAATGGATGTCGTAAGGAGACGACCAGCCCAGCCAACACAAGCAGGCAGGCAAGAAAAAAACATATCGTAAATTCAACAATAAACCTGGCAATAAACCTCAAAGTAAACCACAAGATCGTGTGTGTGGTAACTGTTTGAAGCAACACAAGCCCAGGTCCTGCCTGCTTATGGTAAAAAAGTGCCACTTTTGTGGTCGACTTAATCACTACGAGCGAGCATGCAGAAAGAAGAAATCTGATGCAGAAGTTGAAGAACAGGATGAAGTCTCCGAAACATTTTTCCTGGGTTCAGTAGAATGTGAAGATGCTCAGCCATGGAGAACTGAGTTGATCATCAACGATGTCAAGATTTTATTCAAGCTTGACACAGGCGCTGACATCAGTTGCATTTCAGAAGACATTTATGAACGAATGATTCCAAGACCGACGCTGCAACCATGCACATCAGCTCTCACCAGTCCAGGCGGAGAAATCAAAACGATAGGCCAATTTACAGCTGAAGTACGGCATCGGGGAAAGGAATACACATTTCCCGTGTGTGTCTTGCAAAGCAGCATGCGAAACTGTCTTCTGAGTAGAGGAGCTGCAAGTTCTATGGGATTTGTGCAACGAATAGAAGAGGTTAGTGATGATGTTTTTGGTGATTTCGGACTCATGAAGTGTGAGCCTATCAGAATCAAGTTGAAGCCACAGTCCAGTCCGTACAACCTTGTGAGCCCGAGACGTGTTTCCGAGCCATTGCTAAAGCCAGTGAAAGAGGAACTTGACAGAATGGTTGCAAATAATATCATTTCTCCAGTTACAGAGCCTACAGAATGGTGTGCGCCGATGGTTCCAGTGTTAAAGAAAACTGGAAAAGTACGTATTTGTGTTGACTTAAAGAAATTGAATCAATCCGTGCAGCGCGAACGTTTTGTCATGCCGACAGTTGACGAAATTGCGTCGAAGTTATCGGGGTGTAAAGTCTTTACAACACTTGATTGCTCTCAATCGTTCTGGCAGTTGCCACTGCATGAGGATGACCGTCACTTTACAACGTTCATAACTCCATATGGGCGGTATTTCTTTAATAGACTTCCAAACGGACTGAACTCTAGCACAGAAATCTTTCAGCGAACATTGAAACAGCTTGTAGAAGATATCGATTGCGTGTTCGTTGATGTTGATGACATGTTGATCTACGCTCGAGACGTCGGCACACATGATGATATACTCAATCAGGTGATTGATAGAATTCGCATGGTGGGTTTAAAACTGAACAAATCCAAATGCAAGTTCAGGATGAAGAAAGTGACATACCAAGGGCAAGTGATTGCAGTAGAAGGGATGAAGCCAGATCCCATAAAGGTAGAAGCCATTTGCACAATCAAGACGCCCGAGAATGTTGGTGAGCTCCGACGCTTTCTTGGGATGGTAAACTACCTAGGCAGGTACGTGCCAAACTTATCGCAAACGATGGCACCGATGCTGGAGCTGCTGAAGCAGGAAAACGCCTTCCTGTGGGGTGCTGAACAGCAGAAGGCCTTCAAAGAAGTGAAGGCAATTTTGTCATCAAACATCGTTTTGGCGTACTATGACATGACCAAGCCAACGTTTGTGTCAGCGGATGCCAGTTCCTATGGCGTTGGTGGCTGCTTGATGCAAAGTTTTGATGGAAAGATGAGACCGATAGCATATGCTTCGAGATCACTGACCCCAAGTGAGAGGCGATGGGCACAGATCGACAAAGAGTGTTTGGCACTCGTGTGGGCTTGTGAGAAGTTTTCACATTACCTTGTAGGTCTTCCCGATTTCAAACTGTTCACCGACCTCAAGCCGCTTGTTCCACTCATCAATACCAAGGACCTAGACAAGACTCCAATCAGAATACAGCGTCTTTTGATGAGGTTGATGAGATTCAACTGTGTTGCTGAACACATAGCTGGGAAAGACTTGATAGTTGCCGATACGCTCAGCAGAAATTTAATTCCACAGGATGTTGGAGAGACTGAGATAGCTGAACTTGTGGACGAACATGTGAAATCTGTTGCAGATGTGTGGCCAGTGACTGACCAGAAACTCAAAGAGATCATGGTCGAAAGTGCTAAAGATCCAGATGTCGCTTTGGTAATTTCCTACACGCTTAATGGCTGGCCGGAGCACCAGAAGGACGTTCCTGAATCAGTACAATGCTACTTTGCAAGCCGGTCGTCATTCACAGTCATCGACGGAATACTTACTTTCCTGGATAGAATAGTTGTGCCACAGAGCATGCGAAATGATGTCTTGAAGTAACTTCATGGAGGTCATCAAGGCATTGTCAAATCCAAAGCACTTGCTGCACAAAGCGTGTGGTGGCCAACGATAAACCGAGATATACAGCAAGTGTGCAGTGAGTGCAAATTCTGTGAAGAAATCAAACCATCAAAACGCCATGAGAAGCTTATCCCTACCACCCTTCCAGATGGACCCTGGCAGAAATTGGGGATAGATGCGTTTGAACTGGATAAGAGTAACTATCTAGTGACTGTCGATTACTATAGCAGGTACATTGAAGTGATATACTTACCTGACATGACGAGCAGAACTGTAGTTATGAAGCTGAAATCGTTATTTTCAAGGCATGGTATACCCATGGAAGTGAGGAGTGATGGTGCACGACAGTTCTTGTCCAAAGAATTCACTGAATTTTCACAACAGTATAACTTTGTACACTCTGTGAGCAGCCCTCACTTTAGCCAGAGCAATGGTGAAGAAGAATCTGCCGTGAAAATCGCAAAACGATGCTTGAAACAGAGTGATCCTTTTGTAGCGTTGATGCTACATAGGAATACTCCTCACACAGCGACAGGAAAATCACCTGCTGAATTACTTTTTGGAAGAAAACTGCGCACTATGATCCCTACCCTGAAAGAGAATTTAAAGCCAGTGAACTCTCTTCATCAACAGGTTCGCGAACGTGACCTAAAATACAAACAAAGTATGACCAAGCAGTTCAACAGAAAACATGGTGCGACAGAATCAACAACCTTTCAAACTGGACAATCTGTGCGTGTGAAAACTGAAAAAGAAAAGATTTGGAAACCTGCAACAATAGTTCAAAAATGTGACTTTCCTAGATCGTATTTGGCAAAAACACCTGATGGTAAACAGCTCCGCCGCAACACGAAACATCTGAGACCGATGCATTCCAATCCTGAAATGAAACCTAGCAAAGAACAAAGCAGACATTTTAATAACCAGTTATGGAATGAATTTCTTGACAGACGTATGCAAAATTTCAATGCAGCTTCCTCCCCTGTCATTCAGAAACCTGAAAAGAAAAGTGTTGCAATAACATGTCCAAATCCCCAACAAACAATTGTGCAAATGAAATCGTCTGTCTTACCCGCAGCTGTAAATCCAATAAAACCAAGTATAGTTCCAAATGTAAGAAGATCAACAAGAACCATCCGACAACCTAAAAAGCTAGATCTGTAAAACACTGAGCATCCAAAAGTATATATATGTGTATATATTTCATTGATACGGTCCCTGAGCGTTTCGTTCGTATATCATTATCATTAAAGTGTTTAATAATTGCTATTGTATTTTTTTTAATTCTCTATAGTTCTCTTGTCTTCTAAAAAAAAAAAAAAAAACAAAAAAAAAACAGATTTTGTAAATATATATATTTACAATTTTTTTTTTTTACGAAAATTCTTTGCTGAACTTGCCATATAAATGTTTGAGTTCATGTGTCGTAATTCATTTTGCGTCAGAAAGTTGAAGAGAAAGCATAATAGAATTCCAATGTAAAATGATAGACCGATTGAAGAGTCGTCCTAAAAAACTTTGTGATTGGTTATAAAATAAATCGCATGACATTCCATTTAATTTTGACAAATCAGTATTGGTGTACTTTGTCAGATAAAAAAAAAATAGTTCGAAAATTTTTAGATTGAAAGTCACATAAATACCGCAAAAATGTATTTCATTTTAAATTCATTATTGTTAATTTTGTTAATTATATCACCTTAGTTAAACTTTTCATGTAAATACTTAAAATAACAAATTTGTCCTAGTGTATTCTTACATCCGTTACCGCGAGTTCTGTTTTCTGCGAGTACACGTGAGCTGGAGAGAATGAATGCAAATTCATTTAAAATTTTGGAATATAACCAATTAATTGAAGGATAAAGTGATGAAGTAATGTGAATATATGTTTATCTTGCTATTGGATATATTTTAGATTCATAACTGTGTAAAAAGTGTTAAATTCTGAAGAACACTGTATTATCGCTCATAAAAAGGTAAGGGTAAGGGCAGTCTTGAAAAAGGGTAGGTGAGAAGGGCATTTTCTAAAAGGGGGAGATGTTTGGTATTTATTATCTGTGTTTGGTATTGATCATCATTCATAACTTAATGTGAATAACCTGAAACCGCCAAATATCACATGACCACATTATCGCCATTTTGAGGTTCGAATAAATACACCCGAACTGTTAGCATTGTTTTTCTCTCTCTTGCTAACTACCAAGCACAACAATATTATTTCTTCCTTATGTGAGTAAAATCTAAAACGGAGTTTTTTAAACTGCTTTTTCAGATTAAGAGGGAATATTTGGATTCTTCATTAGCCATATATAAAGGAATGTCGCAAAAATAAGCGATCCCTAAGAAATGGCAAGAACAGTGGAAAGTATCAATTTAAATTCATTGCATTCATTCATTTCTTTGGTTAACTATAGGTTTTTTTTATAATTATTTATTTATGTATAATTTGTAAATTATTTATGTTAAATTGACAAATGATTTGAAATAACCTCTTCAAAGTGATAAATTTCATGATATACTTTACGGTCTATGTTGGTTTGATTGAGAAGGTTTTGGGCCTAGAGCACCATTTAATGATTATCGTGCGCCTTTCTGGTAAAAATTGAACACTTTATAACTGTAAAGCCATAAAAGCTATAAAGAATTATCAATATTATTTAGTAATAAATACATAATGTAGTACTAAAACGGGAGCAGCTTAATTTATTTGAAACAGTCAGAGTTGCAGCAGAATGGAAGTCAAATTTAAATAGAGTGCATCGATTCTGATATGAGAGATTCCGCGAGAAAACGTAATTCGGATTTAATAATCATTAGTACAAAAAGCTATTAGAAAAACGTTCACCAGAAATGTTATGTGTTTACCCATGAACGAAAATAAAACGGACAGTGGAACTAATCTTGCATTTTAACCGGGACCTAAGTTAAAGTCTAACATTTGAAGGCCCAGTTACTGCCTCTTGCCAGCAATATAGCTGCAATTAACTTACTTATAGTTTAAGATTGGCATAGAGTTGTTGGCCAGGCCTAAGGTCCCTTGATATACAAAAACACATTTTCTACAAATACTTTAAAGGGAAGACGTTTAATGTGTACGACTCATTTATTATCGAATAATCCATTTTACGAACCTGATAATTTTGCTTTAATAAGGTATATTGCTGTTAAGATTTATTTATCTGAAGTATTTAATTTCTTAATACTCATTTTTATGAGTCAAATATCTTGTAGACGTATACGCCATCACTATGGGTTTTCCAATGTGTTAAACATTTTTTTATCGGAATCCACAAAAATAAAAAAATTTTGTGAAACACATAGCACCACATGGGTACCCATACCAGGTGCCCTGCTGCTATGTTTACTGTGCCTGTCAACCAACCGACGAATCAGCGCCGGCGCATTTTTTGTCATGTGATCGAACCATACCCAACTTATCGTACTAGATGATCCCAATTGATGGGGAGGTGGAGGGAGGGGTACAATTCGAGTGATTTCTTCTACGTCTACAAGATATTTTACATATAAAAATGAGCATTAAGGAATTAAATACTTCAGTTTTAATTTCGAAAATATCGGCTTGTAAACTTCGAAGCCATCACTTTTGGAGACTCGAACTGGCGGTGGGAATTGATTACCCAATGCATACGAACTGGTTGACACGTTGTCTACAAGAAATTATGTCGTAAAGAAGGCAGAAATGAAAAAATTAAATTCAATTTATCCTTTTAATTTCAGCGGCCTCTCACCGCGTGCTGCCCATTAAGTAACAATTAACAATATTCAGCGAGATTTCATCACAAAGTGTCCATTGTAAACAACACTTAGCTAGATTATTTCATAAGAGAAGAATAGAAAATATGTATTTGCGTTAATTATTGAAATGAGATCCCTTTATGTAATTTTATAAGAGTATTATTCTACACCTTGTTGTACTTGAATTTGATTCAAATGAAATTTCACAAACCTATTCTTGAATATAATTGTTTTGAGCAATTGTTTTTTTTTTCGCACATATGAATCTAGGTTTCCTCGTTAGCATGTGTTACTGCTTTTCGAAAACGGAAATCTATAGCTACTCAGTTCCACTTGGTAAAAAGCATACAAGTTTGCTTGGCTGACCAAAGTAGGTTGAAACAACATATAAACGTTTTGGTATATACACAGCGCTATAAGGTCTCCACACCTGTTCGTTCAGGTCAATCACAGACCACTGCTGATCACTACTTAATACCTGAAGGCGATTATTACCCCAGTCTGTCAACAGAAGCCCACCATCGATACCACTGTGACACAAATAAGGACAGTCTTGTTCTCCGGGAAGGATTCGGCCGGTTTTACCTATTTGGTCTATTTTATCTCCATTTCGCGTTAATACATATATTGTATTTTCATTCCAACATCCTGCAAAAATCGTTTGGTTGGTCACATGGAGAGTTACAATGTGGTATCGATCACATGGCAATCTGAAGACCTTCTGTCGCTTCCAAGTAGCGTTCTTTACATACAGCTCAATCATAGTCCCAGTGGTAGAATCGTCGCGTGGTAGAGCGTAAATCTGATCTTCAAATGATGCTACTCTCCAGTAATCGCCATTTGCAACTATAGCTTTTAGGTAACCTTCAAAAGCGCCAATACTAGATTACTTTTAAACCTAATCAATAAATAGTCAAGTTTGGCAAAATGCAAAGTTACAAATTTGTCAAAATATGTCGTTTCCCTTTTAATTTGGGGGTTCATTATGTTGAATAAAAAAACGTTGTTCAGCTGAGCAAATTACAGCAGTGATAATGAAATACACATACCTGAATATGAGAGATGGTATAGGCCATTATCACAAGCAGCTACCAGATCACCATTTGTTAACTCTGTTATCTGTCGAACCCAGCTCTTCTCGTTGACTGTAATTGTGCCAACTTCATGAAGGCTTTGATCATAAACTAATATTCCACTCGATAAACAACAACAGTAAAGACATCCTCTGATGAACGTCATTGTGAAAACGTTTGCAATATCAATAGTTTTCATTTTTTCCCAACTACTATTGGTCAGATCTGAGAGAAGACCGTATGGGCACCAGTGCTGTAAAACACAAACTCATTATTTTCGTTCTCGCAGCTTAATTTACGCATGTCTTTTAAGAAAAAGACCGCCATATGTCAACAAAATTAAAAAAAGTCATTATAATGGCAATAAGTCTGCAAAACATAAATGGAATAATTATTTACATATTCGATATCAGTTTAAAATTTTCATATGGATCTTTTCTTACTGTTTTATAATTCATATATGTTAAGTTCATTGTGTCTAATTTGCCTTTGTTGTGGATTAAATTAAGCTCAATTGTGGTTTAAATTTAAGTTCAATTATGATTCAAATTGAAATGCTAATTATAATTTATTCTCGAGAGAAATCACCTTTTTATTTACACGAATTTGTTTTATTTTTATATCTTTGAAAATATAACTTCGTTACTGCTTACCTCTAATAAAGCAATGATTTCAGGCCGTCCAAACCTTTTCGCAAGTTGTAGTGCCGTCTCGCCCTGACTGTCTTCCGCATTGACGATGACGTGACGATTGCTCAGCAAGATACGAGCATTTTCGATACGATTGTATGCAGCGGCATAGCGTAATGGTGTCTGATTTCTCCTATCCGTTTTGTTTATATCAACATTATCGTGATTTAGCAAACACTGAACAACATCATCATCGCAATGCCTTACTGCTAAATGTATTGGACGCAAACCAATCCCGTTGAATGTTTCAGACTGGGACGGAAATTCATTCATCAGTAAAATTATTTTTTCTTTTGTATGGTATCTTCCTTGACATACAAGGTGCAATGGAAAGTTTCCATCTTCATCAGAAATGCATTTAGCTCCTTTAGCAAACAAAACTTGTAAAGCTTCTACAGGTCCGTTTTCACTCAAAGAAAGCAGTTCTAAATTCAGAGGATTAAGCTCGTCAGCTGTCTTTCCATATATGTTTCTTATATCACGGTAGTCACGGTGAGCAGTTAAAGCAGTCAAGACGAAAAAGTCTGACTTCTGAGCTGCAAGATGTGAAGCGGTGTTTTGTTCGAGGTCATAAGCATTGACGTCAATATTATTACATGCTAAAAGAATATCGACGTTTTTACACATACGGGTGGCAGCTGCAAAATGCAATGGGCTTCTACCCCTCCGGTCTGGGGCATTTACACTAACACCGCATTCGAGAGAAACTTTAAGGAGGAAGTCAAGCAGGGAAGAATCCTTGTTAGCCGCGGCAATATGGAGAGGATACTGTTTTTCTTTATTTAGCGCTCTAACCTGCTGACAGTTCATTTCAATAAGAAAAGTTGCTTTGATTAATGCATCTTTATGGCTGACACAGGCTTTATGCAGTAGGGTGTTCTGTTCCACATCCTGATTTACCTCTAAATCTGCATCGAGTTTTTCTCTCAAGTCTTTTGCAGTACCAACTTCAGCTAGAAACATTAACGGACTTACTTCATGTGGAAGTAAATCCAGTACTGTTTTGTTATCCTGATTTTTAATATCAATCTTATATCTTTTGCCCTTAGCTATCAAAAACAACGCTTCAATGTTTTTTAAATATGCTGCTAAATGCGAAGGAGTGTCTCCAAACCTATCCTGTGCATTTAGATCGGTGTTGGGGTTATTTAGTAAAAGCTTAACATTTGAAATTAATCCGTGTCTTGTAGAAATATGCAGTGGGGTTAACTGGTTCTCCTGTATGCATGTATTTGAAGAGAAATATTTCATAGTTGTTAACAGTGATTTTGGATTGTGATGCATTGCAGCTATGTGAATTGGAAAATATCCATTTTTGTTTGGGTGTTGCCCTAAAGTGGGATCACAGGCCATCAGCATATCCACTTTTTTCTCTACGTCTATCCGACTTTTACATGCCTTATGGAGAGCATTGTCATGTAAAGTGTCGGTTAAGCAAGGGTCAGCTTTTAATTCTAAAAGCTTTTTTACGATACACGCTTGTGAAAAAAGACAAGCAATGTTTAAACATGTAGTGTTTGATGATTTATAGCATTTAATAATGCTTACCTCGTTGGTGTCAACATATGTATTTACAGAATATCTCGTATCATATTTAGATAGCTTGTCCATCCACAGCTTGTTATTAGTATTGGTCAAATTGTTTCTAAAACAGTCGGAACATAAATCAGTAACAAGTTTGTCAGGCCTTTTGTAAACGCAATATCTGATGCTGCTTTCCATGTCATTTCAATACAATATATACTTACAGTATAGAACCGTCAACAATCACAAAATGTATTTCCTATAGATTTTTATGTCAACTCTTTGTTTCAAATTCCATCTATCTGAGAGAATGTTTTCAGGATACCCCAAAAGAAAACGTTTGTTATAACAAACCACAGCATTGAAATTAATACGTTTTTCCGCACTGAACACTTATGTATTGAGTCAATTATGTACACTTATGTATTGAATAAATTATTTGATTGAATTACCGGTAGAGTTTATATGTTTGTATGATTAGTCATATTTAGCCTAGAACGTGGTTATAGTGGATTTATTTGATTATCGATTATCATAAAATTTAAACAATTCCACTAAGATGATTTCATTTTGGTAAAAGTAAGGAATAAGGTTCAAACAAGTTTTATGTTTGATGTTTGGATCAGAAAATTTCAAAATGGGATCAAACCATATCCTGGCCTGCATTTTGCAATTAATCAACACCATTTTTGAGTAAAATATAGCATTGTTTTGTATGGGATTGAATATTTGTATAAGGTATCTAAATTCATTTCAAGAAAGGGAATAACTTAGTAATACCTTCCTTTATTTTAAACGCGTTGTTGGGCAAAGAGGTCTGAAAGAAAGTGATCTTATAACTAAGAATTTATTTATCCGAATTTTTGTCAATAAACCTCTGTAATAGCACACTCAATAAACATGGCGCTGTGTTAATTATAACCGTACTTTATGTCTATTTAATGCTGTAAGCGCACTTGTTTGCTCAGTGACGTCAGCAATGATATAAGCCCGCAAATGGCTTAGTAAGCTCCTTTGAAAATAACGCTGATTTAAGTCAGCTGTTATGTGATTTAGAAGCAAAATTGTTTGGGATAAGCTGATCTGTAGAGTTGGAATTAATAAGTAAGCAAAGCGCATATTGCAGTTTTTATTAAAAGATAAAAGTCATGTGTAGACGAGTTGTGGGGCGTGCTTATACGTGTAATGTACGCTTCCATTGTTAAAGTGTTATAAGACATTTATATGTGTTTGGTGTACTTTTAAATCAAATATTGGGTGAAGCACTAAAGAAAAAGGTAAATTTAGATACCTTACAAGATCAAGAACCTTACAAAATACGACAAAATCAAGACTTTCCTTTTAAACCGTTTAATTGCAGAATTCGTTCATTCAAAATCACATTAATATTCATCAAAGTAAAAGAATCGTGTGCTTAAATTTAACTCTGACCGAAATTTAGAAAAAAAATTCAAGCTCACCACCAACAGGAGCAATTTCTTTGGAGTAAAACACAGAGTGGCAGCGCTTATGCCATTTACCGCTTTTTAATACGCTTATCCTATTCAGTGAAAGTTTCAAAAAGTTTCGACACTCAATAAACAGGGATTGGCAATAAAATCTGAATCTATCGAAACAACATTTTCAAACAAGGGATCCTTTTCAATTTAAGTTTCATATTTGGGTACATAATGTGGATGTATTAAGGTTTGAATGTCACAATTAATATGTAAACCTTCAGAGATGTTTAGTTTCATTTTGCATGAAAAGCGGTGGACAGCTGAACAGTAATGAGAATATCTACTGTAAATATATATTGCCCTCGATAGAGCTCTATACATTTTCAATATGAAACTTTGGGGAACGAAACATGCAGAGCCAATATTCAACTAGACCGATTTCGATACCGAGTTGTGAAGTCTACACTTGCGAACGCAAAATCACAATCACGATGCTTTGCAGTTGCAATACAATTGAACAAATATATTTTAGCCTTCATCTTGACTACACACTTGAGAATAGTAGCAGAAGGAAATAGCGTTTAAGCAAAAGGGGTTTTGGATTCACCAAATTTGAGAAAATCGGCAAATTGTAAAAACAAAATAATAACATTCCCAAATTCCACCACTAGCAAGATTGTAATGCATATTGCAGAACTGGCATTTATTCAAAGCTTGCAGACGGACGAACGACAGAGGCACGCTATGGGTATCATCTATGTTGCCGAAGACCACCAGTCGTAAAACGGAACGGAATACGTGGCAAACACAACCACATTTTCAACAAATTGATTTTAACCAATTAATTAATTAATTAATTAAAGTAATCATAGCTATTTTACACGAAAGCTCAAATTATAGATATATTTGTTTTGCTTTAGAAAACACAGGCTCTTTGCGTTTATGTTTCAATATGCTAGGTTGGCTGGGGGTGTAGGGGGGAGGGGGAGGGGGAGGGGGTAGGGGGGGGGCTTGTTATAGGGCATTTGTTGCTTGTTGCTAGGATTTCTGGAATATTGTTTTATTGTTTTTTTTGTTCAAGGCCTTCTCCGCACATTGAGTTGAAATCTCATATTAAAACAATAAAAATATTTTTAAAAAAAAACAACGTCATTGTGGCGTCAGAGATAAAAAGGCATGTCACCAAAATGTTGCAAAGAAATATTCGCATGACGTATTTGGCTGCAGATTTTTCGCTATGAAAATGTCATTCCATCATAAGGTGACGATGACGTCACGGTTCAGCAATTTTTCATGTGGAGCTTCATCCTATGGTCCAATATATGTGTGCCCAATTTCATGTTAATAGTCTAGGAGATGCGGAACGATAAAAAATGATAAAGAAAACGAAAAGAAGAAAAAAAAAGAAAACTAAAGAAGAAGAAGAAAAAATAAAAACAGAGGAATTTTCGCATTTTCTAACAATACAATAACGTCTTGGGATTTTCAGTCCCAAGTGTAAATTAACCAAAGATGTTTTGCTTTATTTTAGTTTATTTATATGCACGCACATATTTAAAACAAGTCGAAGATATTTACTTTAGTTAAATTTCTCTGAATGCCATTTTGCGTATCAACCGACACGGAGGTTGTTTATTTGTAATGTCACATTTAAATACCATAATATCATATCAGACCTTATACCATGCACCTCAGTAACAATCCACTCCCACATAAGGAAATGATAGCTAAATTTTGCCTTATCTAACCGTGTGGTCAGATTCACTCAAGGTTGCGGTAATAAGGTATCGTGACCCTGACCAGGACTTTGGGTATTGTGACGAAACCGTTTTTGCTTTGCGTAAAGAAAAGTAACACACAGGCGGCGTCCCAATGCAGGGGATCATCTGGGAGGTAATGAAGTTCATTTCTGCTCTGTTTGGCTATCAAAGACATAATTACGGGTGTTGTGTTATAATAGCGATAGATCAAGGGACTGGTGTGCTTTGTATTGGATTCGGAACACACACACAAAAACCGTTAAAAACGTAAGCTACGAGTATTAATTATAACACCCAACGAGTTGCAATGCACTCCAGCCCGTGTATGGAAATGATGAGTAAATTTTGTGTTACCTAAGTAGTAGGAAAAGGAGAGAATCACCGCACTTTGTGACGTCATACTGTCTGGAAATGACGTCATAGCGTCTGGACCGGAAGTGTTGTCTGGACCGGAAGTGTTGTCTGGAGCGGAAGTGTTGTCTGGAGCGGAAGTGTTGTCTGGAGCGGAAGTGATGTCATGATAAGCGTTAGGATAGGCGCGGCCATCCATGACGTCATGATGACGTCATGATGACGTCATACTGTCTGGAAGTGCTATCATACTGTCTGGACCGGAAGTGTTGTCTGGACCGGAAGTGTTGTCTGGACCGGAAGTGACGTCATAGGCGTTGTCATGGTAACGAATTGAAACTTTGTAAACAAAAGTGAACTTTGTAAACAAACTGTGTAAAAAACTTTATAAACAAAATTTGTAAATAAACTTTATAAACAAAATTTGTAAACAAACTTTGTAAACAAACTTTGTAAACAACATTTGTAAACAAAATTTGTAAACAAAGTTTGGTTATTTACATAATTGAAACTCATTGAAACTTTGTAGACAAACTTTGTAAACAAACTTTGTAAACAAACTTTGTAAACAAACTTTGTAAACAAACTTTGTAAACACAATTTGTTAACAAACTTTGCAAACAAACTTTGTAAACAAACTTTGGTTATTTGCATAATTGAAACTCATTGAAACTTTGTAAACAAACTTTGTAAACACAATTTGTAAAAAAACTTTAAAAACAAACTTTGTAAACAAACTTTGTAAACAAACTTTGGTTATTTGCATAATTGAAACTCATTGAAACTTTGTAAACAAACTTTGTAAACACAATTTGTAAACAAACTTTATAAACAAACTTTGTAAACAAACTTTGTAAACAAACTTTGGTTATTTGCATAATTGAAACTCATTGAAACTTTGTAAACAAACTTTTTTTTTTCCCCTCACACACTCTCTCTCTCCACACACACACACACACACACCACGACTGAGCGTTTCATTTCGTAAGTAGCATAGGTATTTCAACCTTCTGATGGCAACTTTTTTTTTTTCCCCTCACACACTCTCTCTCTCCACACACACACACACACACACACCACGACTGAGCGTTTCATAAGCCGCATAGGTATTTTAACCTTCTGATGGCAACTTTTTTTTCCCCTCACACTCTCTCTCCACACACACCAACACCACGACTGAGCGTTTCATAAGCCGTATAGGTATTTTAACCTTCTGATGGCAACTTTTTTTTTCCCCACACTCTCATGCATACATACCAACACCATGATAAAATGTTTTGCTTATGTTGCTCTTTGTACTCCACTATTCGTTTATTTACTTTTTTTTTTGTTTGTTTTTGTTTGAAATGCAGTGTTTACTTAGAGAAAAAAAATGGCGTCCTACAACCTGCAATCATCAGCAGCAGCATTTCGTCATCAGTGTAATCAGACTGCGTCATCTATAGCCAGCGTAATCAGACTGCGTAATCAGACTTCGTCATAAACAACGTAGACAGCGGTGTCTGGCTTTGTTGTTTTTCTGAGGCAGCAGTGTCTAGCTGCTTGGAGTTGCAGTGTGACCCTAAGTGTTATACTTGACCGATTTGCATGAAACGTTCACTGTTTGATTCAGTTTTATATCTAGTTTTCACATAGTCATGGACTGGTTGCGTAGCTAGCTGTATGCATCATGAATTCACCTTAAAAATGACAAGTTAAAAGTGGAATAACTTTTGTTATGATTGACCGATTTACATGAAACTTTCACTGTTTAATTCAGTTTTATATCTAGTTTTAATATTAAGTGGTTATAGGCTATTTGCGCAGCTGGCTGTGTGCATATTTACCACCATTTTAATTTTGTAAAAAGTGGAATGACTTTTGTTATGATTGACGGATTTGCATGAAACTTTCACTGTTTGATTCAGTTTTATATCTAGTTTTAACATTAAGTGGTTATAGGCTATTTGCGCAGCTGGCTGTGTTGATATTTACCACAATTTTTAATTTTGTAAAAAGTGGGATAACTTCCGCTATAGTTGACGGATTTGCATGAAAATTTCACCGTTGGATTCAGGTTGATGTTTTAGTTTACAGTAGTTTGTGCATAGGTGGGTTATTGGAATGGCGCGCCCCCCCCCACCATTCAAACATGTGTTTGAATTATTTTTACGTCAAACTATGGTTCAACAAGTTGTTTAGCAATTGTACAACAATTCTTCAACAAGCTGTTGTTCAACATGTTCAACATGTTCAACAACATGTTCAACATGTTCAACAACATGTTCAACAAGTTGAACATGTTCAACATGTTCAACAACATGTTCAACATGTTCAACAAGTTGAACATGTTTAACATGTTCAACATGTTTAATAACATGTTCAACATGTTCAACAAGTTGAACATGTTCAACATGTTCAACAACATGTTCAACATGTTATTGAATACGTTCAACATGTTCAACATGTTGTTGCACAAGTTTAACATGTTCAACATGTTGAACATGTTGAACATGTTCAACACTTGCTGTTTAACAAGTTGTTCAACAAGTTGTAGTTCAAGCAAAGAAAAAATAAGACATGTTGAATAGGTTTATTAATACATTTAAATACACTTAAATACACTTAAATATATACAGCTTAAATCTATAACAATATTATAACATTTATTGATTTACAAAGTCTTTATTATAAATGCTTAGTCAAGTAAGTCTATTTTTCTTCATCTGCTTCACTCTGTTCACTGGCATCCATATCGCTTTCTTCGTCACTGCTTTCATCTTCCTCCTCCTCATCTAGAAGCTCTTCAAAGAATGCATCGTTTCTTCTTATAGCCGCCTTTAGTGCCTTTGAATACTCGTAATGTTTTTCATCAACAAAGTAATTAAAGTCTTCTAAAATGGTTTCATAATGTTCGTTTTGTTGTAGGCGTTGGGCATATTTGAATAGTCTCATAAACAGTTGTTTAAGTCGACGCTTATAAATGGGTCGAAAGTCATCACTTGCTATGTCACGCGCATCTTCAAGCCCTTGTTCTTCATATTCTGAAACCTTTTCTTGAAATTTGGTATCATATTCATCGTAGACTTCTTGAACCATATCATACCAAACAGAGTCTGTTTCTGACTCACTTTCAGAGTCTGTTTCTGACTCACTTTCAGAGCTGCCGTCATTATCACCCTCAACACAATGTTCCATATGTTTGAACAAAGCTTCTTGACTGTTGTATAACGCACCACATTCTGTACAAGCATGTGCATTCTTTTCAGTCATGTTGACGCTTTGACTTTCCATAGAAGACTCATCTAAAATTTCAGTGATAGGTCGTTTCACAGGGTTTTCAATATCTATCTCCAATTCTTCTTCTTCTGAAGTGTGAGCATTCTTTAAGTGTCTTTTAAGACTTTGTGGCCAATTGTAAGATTTCAGACAAATGTTGCATTTATACATCCTTTCGGTTCAACATACACTTTTCAAGTGATGAAAAAGCCTTTAAACATAGCCTTATATACAACTTGTTGAACAACATGTTGAACATGTTGAACATGTTGTTGAACATGTTGTTGAACATGTTGTTGAACATGTTGTCTAAGCCTAGGGGAGTTTAACGTCATAACGTCATTATGACGTCATCATTATGACGTCATTATGACGTCATCATTATGACGTCATAATGACGTCATTGGAACAGGCGCGTGCTTAATCAAAAACTGTTTCTGCAGAATTTATTGCTGTTTGATATGAATGAAATGCATGTCTCACTCTTCCTTTTATGCTACTTAGATGTAATCAAAATATGGTGTGTAACTCGTCAAAAATGTCAAACTTGTTAAAATTGCTAAAATTGCTGAGTCAGCAATTGCTGAGAATGCACATGCTTGTACAGAATGTGGTGCGTTATACAACAGTCAAGAAGCTTTGTTCAAACATATGGAACATTGTGTTGAGGGTGATAATGACGGCAGCTCTGAAAGTGAGTCAGAAACAGACTCTGAAAGTGAGTCAGAAACAGACTCTGTTTGGTATGATATGGTTCAAGAAGTCTACGATGAATATGATACCAAATTTCAAGAAAAGGTTTCAGAATATGAAGAACAAGGGCTTGAAGATGCGCGTGACATAGCAAGTGATGACTTTCGACCCATTTATAAGCGTCGACTTAAACAACTGTTTATGAGACTATTCAAATATGCCCAACGCCTACAACAAAACGAACATTATGAAACCATTTTAGAAGACTTTAATTACTTTGTTGATGAAAAACATTACGAGTATTCAAAGGCACTAAAGGCGGCTATAAGAAGAAACGATGCATTCTTTGAAGAGCTTCTAGATGAGGAGGAGGAAGATGAAAGCAGTGACGAAGAAAGCGATATGGATGCCAGTGAACAGAGTGAAGCAGATGAAGAAAAATAGACTTACTTGACTAAGCATTTATAATAAAGACTTTGTAAATCAATAAATGTTATAATATTGTTATAGATTTAAGCTGTATATATTTAAGTGTATTTAAGTGTATTTAAATGTATTAATAAACCTATTCAACATGTCTTATTTTTTCTTTGCTTGAACTACAACTTGTTGAACAACTTGTTAAACAGCAAGTGTTGAACATGTTCAACATGTTCAACATGTTGAACATGTTAAACTTGTGCAACAACATGTTGAACATGTTGAACGTATTCAATAACATGTTGAACATGTTGTTGAACATGTTGAACATGTTCAACTTGTTGAACATGTTGAACATGTTATTAAACATGTTGAACATGTTGAACATGTTCAACTTGTTGAACATGTTGAACATGTTGTTGAACATGTTGAACATGTTGAACATGTTCAACTTGTTGAACATGTTGTTGAACATGTTGAACATGTTGTTGAACATGTTGAACATGTTGAACAACAGCTTGTTGAAGTATTGTTGTACAATTGCTAAACAACTTGTTGAACCATAGTTTGACGTAAAAATAATTCAAACACATGTTTGAATGGTGGGGGGGGGGGCGCGCCATTCCAATAACCCACCTATGCACAAACTACTGTAAACTAAAACATCAACCTGAATCCAACGGTGAAATTTTCATGCAAATCCGTCAACTATAGCGGAAGTTATCCCACTTTTTACAAAATTAAAAATTGTGGTAAATATCAACACAGCCAGCTGCGCAAATAGCCTATAACCACTTAATGTTAAAACTAGATATAAAACTGAATCAAACAGTGAAAGTTTCATGCAAATCCGTCAATCATAACAAAAGTCATTCCACTTTTTACAAAATTAAAATGGTGGTAAATATGCACACAGCCAGCTGCGCAAATAGCCTATAACCACTTAATATTAAAACTAGATATAAAACTGAATTAAACAGTGAAAGTTTCATGTAAATCGGTCAATCATAACAAAAGTTATTCCACTTTTAACTTGTCATTTTTAAGGTGAATTCATGATGCATACAGCTAGCTACGCAACCAGTCCATGACTATGTGAAAACTAGATATAAAACTGAATCAAACAGTGAACGTTTCATGCAAATCGGTCAAGTATAACACTTAGGGTCACACTGCAACTCCAAGCAGCTAAACACTGCTGCCTCAGAAAAACAACAAAGCCAGACACCGCTGTCTACGTTGTTTATGACGAAGTCTGATTACGCAGTCTGATTACGCTGGCTATAGATGACGCAGTCTGATTACACTGAACACGAAATGCTGCTGCTGATGATTGCAGGTTGTAGGACGCCATTTTTTTTTCTCTAAGTAAACACTGCATTTCAAACAAAAACAAACAAAAAAAAAGTAAATAAACGAATAGTGGAGTACAAAGAGCAACATAAGCAAAACATTTTATCATGGTGTTGGTATGTATGCATGAGAGTGTGGGGGAAAAAAAGTTGCCATCAGAAGGTTAAAATACCTATACGGCTTATGAAACGCTCAGTCGTGGTGTTGGTGTGTGTGGAGAGAGAGTGTGAGGGGAAAAAAAAAGTTGCCATCAGAAGGTTAAAATACCTATGCGGCTTATGAAACGCTCAGTCGTGGTGTGTGTGTGTGTGTGTGGAGAGAGAGAGTGTGTGAGGGGAAAAAAAAAGTTGCCATCAGAAGGTTGAAATACCTATGCTACTTACGAAATGAAACGCTCAGTCGTGGTGTGTGTGTGTGTGTGTGGAGAGAGAGAGTGTGTGAGGGGAAAAAAAAAAGTTTGTTTACAAAGTTTCAATGAGTTTCAATTAAGCAAATAACCAAAGTTTGTTTACAAAGTTTGTTTACAAAGTTTGTTTATAAAGTTTGTTTACAAATTGTGTTTACAAAGTTTGTTTACAAAGTTTCAATGAGTTTCAATTATGCAAATAACCAAAGTTTGTTTACAAAGTTTGTTTACAAAGTTTGTTTATAAAGTTTTTTTACAAATTGTGTTTACAAAGTTTGTTTACAAAGTTTCAATGAGTTTCAATTATGCAAATAACCAAAGTTTGTTTACAAAGTTTGTTTACAAAGTTTGTTAACAAATTGTGTTTACAAAGTTTGTTTACAAAGTTTGTTTACAAAGTTTGTTTACAAAGTTTGTTTACAAAGTTTGTCTACAAAGTTTCAATGAGTTTCAATTATGTAAATAACCAAAGTTTGTTTACAAATTTTGTTTACAAATGTTGTTTACAAAGTTTGTTTACAAAGTTTGTTTACAAATTTTGTTTATAAAGTTTATTTACAAATTTTGTTTATAAAGTTTTTTACACAGTTTGTTTACAAAGTTCACTTTTGTTTACAAAGTTTCAATTCGTTACCATGACAACGCCTATGACGTCACTTCCGGTCCAGACAACACTTCCGGTCCAGACAACACTTCCGGTCCAGACAGTATGATAGCACTTCCAGACAGTATGACGTCATCATGACGTCATCATGACGTCATGGATGGCCGCGCCTATCCTAACGCTTATCATGACATCACTTCCGCTCCAGACAACACTTCCGCTCCAGACAACACTTCCGCTCCAGACAACACTTCCGGTCCAGACAACACTTCCGGTCCAGACGCTATGACGTCATTTCCAGACAGTATGACGTCACAAAGTGCGGTGATTCTCTCCTTTTCCTACTACTTACCTAAATGCCTATTAAACGCTTTTCACGTTCACTCAGACGTCATAGGAATAAACCAACGTAGCGCTGATAAATGTTTTGTGATAAAACTCTTTTTGTTTGGCATAAGAAAAGTGGCCGTGTAACAGGAAGGAAGCGTCACAGCACAGGTGAGTATGTCGTCACAGTACAGGGGAGTATGTCGTCACACAGCACAGGGGAGTATGTCGTCACAGCACAGGGGAGTATGTTGTCACAGTACAGGGGAGTATGTCGTCACACCACAGGAAATTATGTCGTCACACCACAGGGGAGTATGTTGTCACAGCACAGGGGAGTATATGTCGTCACAGCACAGGGGAGTATGTCGTCACAGCACAGGGGAGTATATGTTGTCACAGCACAGGGGAGTATGTCGTCACAGCACAGGGGAGTATGTCGTCACAGCAAAGGGGAGTATGTCGTCACAGCACAGGGGAGTATGTCGTCACAGCACAGGGGAGTATGCCGTCACAGCACAGGGGAGTATGTCGTCACAGCAGAGGGGAGTATGTCGTTACAGCACAGGGGAGCACATGTCGTCACACTACAGGGGAGTATGTCGTCACAACACAGGGGAGTATGTCGTCACAGCACAGGGGAGTATGCCGTCACAGCACAGGGGAGTATGTCGTCACAGCAGAGGGGAGTATGTCGTTACAGCACAGGGGAGCACATGTCGTCACACTACAGGGGAGTATGTCGTCACAACACAGGGGAGTATGTCGTCACAGCACAGGGGAGTATGCCGTCACAGCACAGGGGAGTATGTCGTCACAGCAGAGGGGAGTATGTCGTTACAGCACAGGGGAGCATATGTCGTCACACTACAGGGAATTATGTCGTTATAGCACAGGGGAGTATGTCGTCACAGCACAGGGGAGTATGTCGTCACAGCAGAGGGGAGTATGTCGTTACAGCACAGGGGAGCATATGTCGTCACACTACAGGGAATTATGTCGTTATAGCACAGGGGAGTATGTCGTCACAGTACAGGGGAGTATGTCGTCACAGCAGAGGGGAGTATGTCGTCACAGCACAGGGGAGTATGTCGTCACAGCACAGGAGAGTATGCCGTCACAGCAGAGGGGAGTATGTCGTTACAGCACAGGGGAGCATATGTCGTCACACTACAGGGAATTATGTCGTTATAGCACAGGGGAGTATGTCGTCACAGTACAGGGGAGTTTGTCGTCACAGCTCAGGGAGTATTTGAGAGGGATAAGGAGTACGTTTCTTCTCTTTTTGATCGAGGCATAATTCTGTGTTTGTGTTATAATAGCGATAGGGCATATGGCTGGAGTGTTGGATTCGAACACTTGGGGGAGGTCAATGAACTCACCACTGCGTGGTTCGTTCACTGTCCGTCTACGCGTGTCCAAATCCTACACAAATTACTCAGCCTCAATATCTGTCTCTATATTATTTGTGATAGAGATAATATAAACAAGAGTTTAAATAACTTGAAAGTATGACTAAAACTTTAACATTCAGGAATTTTTTTGTGAAACTTGACAGCTCCTTTGCAGATCTCACGGAAGCGTTTAATTTTATTTGCTTTTTAGTTAGACTTCACGGAGCCTTTTAAACCGCTTGTCAATAAATAAGACAATTCTAAAACTGCGCCGTGTGAAATATGACAAGAAAAAGACTCGTTGCCAGAATCAGAGTAAACGTGGCCGCGTATTGCTGGGAATGGTTGCAGGGGGGTTCTTGTTCGTCGCCTCTACAGAAACAAGCGGTGCCTTCAGCCTCATCGAAAACATACAGACGCTGCAAAGAAGATACACAAGTAATTCAAGGGCGTAGTCAGCTTTTTGAAAACCTGGGTGGGGGGGGGGGCGCGTTTTTAATGAGCAAGAATTAATTTCAGTATTTTTTTTTTAATGTGAGTTTTCTAGTCTTAGATATTTTTCTCAAAATATACGAAGGTTTACCGACTTTATTTATTTATTTCTTTGTTTTTGCCCGAAAAAGGGCGCTGCGATTGCACCCACTGCACCCCCTGGCTACGCCTATGGTAATTATCAAATCAAAACATAACAACGGTAAAAGGATTTTCCTTAAAAGATTTAACTGGAATTAGCGATTAAGGAAAATCTATCTTAGTTTACAATTAATATGTTATACATACCCCTAGTTCTTTCACGCGTTCCTAAATAACCAAAAAAAAAAAAAAAAAAAAAAAAGCAGAAAAAAACATCATGTCAAGTCCAGTGCTAAAATGGTTACTTGATTTTAATCTTTACAATATTTAGAAATTACTTGATCGAGTCAATCAAGTTGCTAAAAAAAATTGGTCAGAAGTGTAACAGATAAAAAGTTTTCCTTCGGTTGTTCAAACGTTTTTGTTATTGCAGTAGGGTAAAAGTGGGTATTTTAAAACAGGAAGTGACGTCATAATGACGTCAGGAGGTGTTTTGATAGCCCCATGGGGCTTTTAAAACAGTGACGTCATATTGACGTCATATTGACGTCATATGGACGTCATATTGACGTCATATGGTTGTCATATGGTTGTGATATGGACGTCATATGAACGTCATAATGACGTCAGGAGGTGTTTTGATAGCCCCATGGGGCTTTTAAAACAGTGAGGTCATTTTGACGTGATATAGACGTGATATATAGACGTGATATGGAGGTGATATGGAGGTGATATGGAGGTGATATGAACGTCATATGAACGTCGTAATGACGTAATATGGAGAGTGGGCGGCCATTCAAACGGGCGGCCATTCAAACGACCATTCAAACGGGCGGCCATTCAAACAACAAAATGACACCCGAGCACTCAAGCACCCGAGCACTTGAGCACTCGAGCACCCGAGCACTCAAGCACTCGAGCACTTGAGCACTTGAGCACTCGAGCACTCAAGCACTTGAGCACTCGAGCCCTTGAGCACTCGAGCACTCGAGCACTTGAGCACTCGAGCACCCGAGCACTCAAGCACTCGAGCACCCGAGCACCCAAGCACTCGAGCACCCGAGCACCCAAGCATGGCGGGGCCTGCCATCACCAGGTTGGCAAGCCCCCCAGGGCCTGCCAAACACCAGGTTGGTAGGCACCCCCCCGGCTCACTGGCCCATGAGCCCCCCCCCGGCCCACCGACCTTTAAGCATACACTGTATCTATATGGGTGAGCTAGTCGACCGGCCCCCCGCCCCCCCCCCCCCCCCGGCTCACCAATTTTTAAGCCGCTGGCTCACCGCAGGCCACTCTATGTATACAAGCAATGGCCACTCTTTTTTTTCAGCTTTCTCACTCCAAACACACAGCAGACCAGACTGGTAACGGGTCAGTCGGACAAACGGACACCCGGACAAACGGTCTACCCGGACAAACGGACAGTCTTTTTTTTTTTGGTTTTTTTGCCTCTCTCTCCACACGGCGTCTGAGGGGCAAACAAGCAGTCTTTTCGGCTTGCTCAATCTTTAAACCCACACACCTTCACTAATGGATTGTCGTAGCAGCAATTAAAAGAAATGAGCACTCTTTTCCTTAAGAGACGCCATTTTTAACCCAGAGCTCTCTCCATCACGATATATACAGGCAACAATAGCTCTTTTTTTTAAAGCTTTCTCACTGCGTACACACACATAACACCTACGGCAACCGAACAAACGGACACCCAGACACACGGACACCCAGACACACGGACACCCAGACACACGGACACCCAGACAGTCATTTTTTTAAATTTTTTTGTCTCTCTCTCTCTCTCCATCACACCACGGCGTCTGAGGGGCAAACAAGCAGTCTTTTCGGCTTTCTCACTCTCTAAACCCACACACCTTCACTAATGGATTGAACGTGTTCGAATGGGCTTGCCATTCGAACACGTGTTTTGAATGGGCTTGCCATTCGAACACGTGTTTTGAAGGGGCTTGCCATTCGAACACGTGTTTAGAATGGGCTTGCCATTCGAACACGTGTTTTGAATGGGCTTGCCATTCGAACACGTCTTTAAAATGGGCTTGCCATTCGAACACGTCTTTTGAATGGGCGCAGTTTTCCTACATAACTATCCACATTTTCACTTTTCATTTTCCAACAATCAACCAATCAACCAAGTGGTAGAATCGTCTGAAACGTGTAAAAAACTAAATTTGTTAAAGTTGGTTTAGAACCCTGATTTTTACCTTACTACACCATGGTAAAATGTTCAAACTTATTTTATACATCATATGTTGTCAAAAAAAAAATTGTTAAAGTTGGTCTAGAACCGTTATTTTTACCTTACTACACCATGGTAAAATGTTCAAACTTATTTTATACATCATATGTTGTCAAAAAACAAACTTTGTTACAGTTGGTCTAGAGCCCTTATTTTTACCCTACTTCACCATGGTTAAATGTTCAAACTTATTTTATACATCATATTTTGTCAAAAAAACAAAATTTGTTAAAATTGGTCTAGAACCACCATTTTTCCACTACTATGACTTTAGAATATTCAAATAAGTAGCATGCTAAAATGTTCAAACTTATTTTATATATCATATGGTGTTAAAAACTAAATTTGTTAAAGTTGGTCTAGAACCACCATTTTTCCACTACTATAACTTTAGAACATTCAAATAAGTAGCATGCTAAAATGTTCAAACTTATTTTATATTTTATATGTTATCAAAAAACTACATTTGTTAAATGTGTTTTAGAAGTGTCATTTTCCAACTACTATAACTTAAGACATAACATTGGACTTAACGTAGGGAAAATCCCATTCCCACGCTCTGAACGAGTACACTCTGAAATTTATTGATCGTTCCCACGGTCTAGGCCTTTGATGTTTTCAAATTTATCGGTCGTTCCCACGGTCTGAACGAGTGCACTCTGAAATTATCGATCGGTTTTCCCCCACACTCTGTACGAGTGCACTCTAAAATTTATCGATCGGTTTTCCCCCCACACTCTGTACACATGTACTTATGCTGTGTGTTGTTACTGTAATGGGAAACCATTGAAATATGACTAATTAAATATTATCATAATAATAATAATAATAAAAATAAAAATAAAAAAAGTCACAGAGTCACATAATGTCACAGAGTCACATGATGTCACAGTCACATGTTGTCACATAATGTCACACAATCATAAAAGTGAACAAAAAACAAAAAAACAAAAAAAAAGTTTTGCCCTGATGGGGGATCGATCCCGGGACTCTCAGGTTGCCAAGTGAGCTATCGCGGCTTGTCTGTTGAACGATCTGATAATGACATACATACGTTAGACTAATTATGTTCACATAGCAATTACATAGTCATGTAGCTATATGATGTTACATAGTCACATGGTGTCACATAGTGTTACATTATGTTACACAGTGTTACATAGTGTTACATAGTGTAACAGTGTTAGAAAGTGTCACATAATGTTACATAGTGTAACATTGCTACATAGTGTCACACAGTGTCACATAATGTTACATAGTGTAACAGTGTTACATTATGTTACCCCAAAAAATGTTTGAGTTACATAATGTAACATGTTACATAGTGTAACAAAAAAAAAGTCACTTACCACGACTGTTTTGCCAATTCGTCTCCTATCTTTCACTTCCTTTCCAAAGAATAACCAATCGTTCACTTTCCTTTTCCAAAGAATAACTAATGTTTCACTTCGTCTCCTATGTGTATTCCAGTCAATCCTTCACTTGTTCTTCAACAGCACAACACAACAGGTAAGAGCAACTGTTTTCACTTTTTTTCCATGTGTATCCAACGGCAGTCAGAGCATGAATGATGCATATGTGCACACACAATGTGCTCTTATAGGAGTGTTGAATCACATCCTGGGGGGGGGGGGGGTCAGTACATATTATGTCCTGGGGGGTGGGGTCCCCATGGTATGATATGATTCTTCACCGGGGGGCGGTCCGCCATGGTATGATTCTTCACCAGGGGGGGGGGGTCCTCCATGGTATGATATAATTCTTCACCAGGGGGGGTCCCCCATGGTATGATTCTTCACCAGGGGGGGTCCCCATGATATGAAAGTGATGCCCGAGGGCGGGTTCGATCCATTGACCTTCAGATCATGGTTCCGCTTACTGGCCCTGCGCTCTACCAACTGCGCCATTCAGGCCAGAAGGTTTATGATCGGGAAAATTTTCCTCATATACATGATTGACAGGTCATGTGACACATGATTGACAGGTCATGTGACACATGATTGACAGGTCATGTGACACATGATTGACAGGTCATGTGACACATGATTGACAGGTCACGTGACTAATGACGTCATGATGACGTCATTGACACGGGCGCGCGCTTTAACATCTGTTCCAGAACACCCTATGATGTCATTATGACGTCACTGTGCTCGGACTCTCATGAGAGATGCCTGAGTATTTTTAACCCAGGCAGCAATTTGTTTAGCTTTCTCAGACGGTCAGACGGGCAATCATTTTTTTTATTTTTTAATCTCTCTCTCCACACACACATAACACATCAGACGGTCAGACGGACAGATTTAGCGTTTCATTTCTCATGCCAGGGTATCTTTAACCCAGACAGCAATTTGTTTAGCTTTTTCAGACGGTCAGACGGACAGATTTAGCGTTTCATTTCTCATGCCAGGGTATTTTTAACCCAGGCAGCAATTTGTTTAGCTTTTTCAGACGGTCAATGATTTATAGACCCCTTTTTTTAGCATTTCCCACACTCTCATGCATACACATACATACTAACAACATGACACGATTCGCGCTTATTTCGTAATAATGGGAGGCCGCTAAAAAGCAGCCGTGGAGGTATTTTCTGCTTTCTCCGCCGGTTCACTTCCTGTCGCTTCCCCTGCCGCCGCTTCCCCTACTATTTCGCCTTGGCGCCGTCGCCGTCTCCGCCTCTGCCGCTGCCGTCATCCTCCCTACAGCCAGCCCTCCTCCTATGCGCTGCTACCGCGGCCCTGTGTGTCCTGAAACCTCTACCCAGAACGTTACAATAATGGTACTCCGGCTTTAACGCATCTGGGCATGTCTGTTCGTGGACTCGTAGAGAGGCTCCTGCCGGCATTCCAAAATGGCAGAAGCTGCAAAACTTTACATTATCCGCCGTATCCAAAAACTCTACGATATCCTGGAGGGATGACTTTTTGGAAGAGCCATCCTCCTGTTTCACGTCAACCAGTTCCACGGTGCAGTCATTATCGGAGGGCGACTGCATGAGGCTGAAGTCCACCTGCGCGAGGTCCGTTATACTGGCGACAGCGGCTGCTAGCTCTTCCTCAGGAGCTGGTGTCACTGTCTCCGGCCTGGTAACTGTGGCGCTAGGAAGACTTCGCCGTTCGACTACAACCTTTTCCGCCGGAACCTTCAAGACAGTGACATCAGCTGCCGTTGGAATCGCTATCGGCGGAGTCGTCAGCGTCGACGCCGTGGCTGCAGCAGGAGTCGCTTTGACAGGGGTCGCCGCCGTCGTGGTTGTCGCTGCTGTGGTCCTGGCTGGCCTTTCTTCCTGGCAGGGCGGCGGGTCCTGGCTCCTGTCGAGCAACCTCTCCCTCCGGCGCTTGTATTGTTCCTCCTCCGCCGCCCTGCCAAACCGGTTGAACTCTTCTTCAGGTCTGTTCCTGAGAAAATTCCTCCACTTTCGAAATAGAAATGTTTGATATTCTATATAGATATCTTCCCAGAGATCTACAGCCTTCTGTGACAAGAAGTAGCGAGCCCGAAGCTCTGGCGAGAAAAATTCATCTTTGTGTTGCATTTTTAGCTCTTACTCCTTCAGTGATCAAAAGCAGACTGACTGCATACAGTGCGAGGCTGCTATTATATAGGACCCCCCTGGTGAAGAATCATATCATACAATGGGGGACCCCCCCCCTGGTGAAGAGGTATATCATATCATGGGACCCCCGGCTCACTGGGCCATGAGCCCCCCCCCCTGGTCAGTCGACCTGAAGCAAGGACCCCCCCCCCCCCCGGCTCACTGGCCAATGAGCCCCCCCTCCTGGCTCACCAACTATTTAGCCGCTGGGCTCACGGCTCAGTAGTATAAAAACGTCGGGTCAACACCGCTATGGCCATTGCATTGCCAAACCATCATGGAGACGTCTCGAAAAGCAGCAACGGCTAGCAACATGGAAATTGATAGCCTGTTCAGCAATGAAAAAATGGCTTTTACAGATGCAGTTTTAACTGCAGAGGAGACTGCTGCCTTCCTAAGTACACTAGCAGGCGCTGAAAAAGCCTTGGAGGAAGCATTAGGGGCTCCGTCGGACGTGTCTACAGTACAGCAAACTAGGCCTGAAGAAGTACAGCCAGTACAGCAAGCAATACCCGATCCCGAGGGATCTGACTATCCGTTCTGGGTTGCCAATGCGCTTGTAAATGGTAGCGCCAAGCCAATTAGTACAAAGTTACAGGCTCATCTAGAGCATCTTGAGGAGGAAGAAGTGGTCATGTCAAGCGATGACGACGGTGACGACGACAATGACGACAATGACGACAACGACGATGACGACAGCGACGACGATGACAAGCAGCTCAAATCTAAACTCGAATTGAGCAAAACTATTCCTGTTACTGAGGAAGGCGTCACGCTGTTGAAACGAAACTTTCAAGCAGTGATTCCTCTGATCGATTACAACATTTTATGGTGTTTATGTGAAGGAGGCTTTTTCGATCAGCACACATACATGTCCCTAACGGAAGAAGTGAACACTGTCATTCAGCTTATCTACATGCTAGAAGGAAACATAGAGCATCTTCCCGCGTCAGAGCCGCAGTTCTCCGAAGCCATGACCCGACGTTTCGTTCAACTTATTCGAAGTCTTCATGAGGAACTTTTTAAGACTTTATCTCTACCGACGCCAAAGTGTGTTGATGAGGATCGCGATTCCAAATGTGCAAAGGTCATGCTACATGGCTTCAAGTACCTTGAAGAACGTATTTAGGTGTATGATATGATGGCTGACCTCTATGAAAAAGGACATTTCACCATGCCAATGCTCTTTCAATGGATAATTGGGAGTCGCAAACGAGGAGACTTTTTAGTGATTGTTATGAGACAATCTTTGACAGACGGTTTACCAACAGCCTTTCTGGATGGTTTCAACGAGATCACTCCGCGATTTTACAAGCATCTCATGAAAACATACATGTAATGTCCATATAAAGGAGGGAGGTGTCAAGTGCAGTCATCATTCAACGCGCAGCCATGGAGAAGACAAGCAGCTTTAAAATTAGTGCAAACTTAACCATTACTGTGGAGCATGGAGAATTTGGGCTATTTCTTCGAATCAAACGTGGAGAGAGATGGCTTGCTTTATCACCATCCTTGTGGAAGATTGTGTGTCAGAACTTGGCAAGATTACGCAACATTGGCTTCAAACTGTACTTAACGCAAACGAAGTGGCTTGAAGTCATTTCATACTTGGATATGCGCTATGTGAGTTTTGTGCAAGCATCACTGTTTGAAGGGAAAGAATACAAGTATTACATCAACATGAATGATGGTGAATGGGAGACATTGCTTCAGGAGATGGATAGCATTAACTCAACCTTATTGCCATGTCATGGCAAGAAAACTCCTATCAAGCTGCAAAAGGACAATCGGATGAAAGTGTCAAAGTTATCTAAGAAAAGACTGGCTGAAGTTCAATTGGAGAATATGGATGTGCAAAATCAACTTGGACTTACCTGTGAATATTGCGGTGCTTACGGATATGCTGAGGATTATGATTGTCACTGCCACAAGTACAATTGCAAGTTGTGTGAACCAGACAACTTCTGCAACAAGTGCGGCTTACTAACTGTTTCTGCGGAGTAAGACTGAGAGTCATTTGCTTACCAGCCGCCACAGTGTGCAGACGTGTTATATGGACATGTGAAAGATGGATGTAGAAACGTGTTTTAAGGACAAGTATGTTGACTACATGATAAGTGAACTGGCACGTTTTGGATCTATTCAACAACAACTGCAACACTTTGACATTTATTGGGAACTTGCTCATTCCACGTTGAACGTACCAAACTTACGCGAGGATTTCATCAAAGAGTGTATGTTTTCAAACATTGGTGGAGCTGAGGAGTTTGATGTGGAAGCAGCATATCACTTCGCTCGATTTAATCCAAGACTGTTTGATGAAGTGAGAGGGTGGTTAATCTACATTGCAGTATAATGGTGGACATTACATTGAGACAATATATTGTGCAAAAAACATATTGTGAAGAAATGTTATTAGCTGTAAAAAAGTTTGCATGTTTAGTATGTCCTGCTTGTCTAAATGAAGAGTGTTCAGAACATATGTGTCATTCTACATGTATCTATACATATTGGAATGAAGCTAAATATTACATTCATTTAGATAAAGTGTTAGATAATGCAAATCAACGTTGTGAAAAATATGGTGTAGATGCTATCACATTTGATGAATTAAGTAGCTGGTTAATATACATTGAAGATCAGTGGACTCCAATTATTCACACCATTGTATCAATACTTGATTTGTAAGACATGTTGATAAAAATCAAATTTAAGATGTGCTGAGAAAATGCAAGATATGTTGATAAAATGTTAGATGTGTTGATAAAATAAAATGCAAGATATGTTAACAAGTGTTGATCATTTAGTGTTAACATGTAGACGTGGAAAGACTACTTAACCAATATTTACTTTAAACCTGGTCAACCCGGGGCATTTGCTGGTCCTTACAAACTTTATCACATATTAACAAAACATGATCAACCAGTCACTCATTCACAAGTGAAGAAATGGTTACAGGATCAAGATGCCTTCAGTTTACTACAACCTGTAAAATACAGGTTTAAAAGGCAACGTGTCATTACACGTGGAATTGATGACATATGGGATATTGATTTAGCTGACATGGGAAACATAGCTTCCTATAATGATGACACTCACTTTTTATTGGTTGTCATTGATGTGTTTTCCAAATATTTGTGGGTGCAGCCAATGCCTAATAAATCACATTCCAGCGTCATAGAAGCCTTTCAAAAGATTTTTCATGAAACACAACGAAGACCACGAACTCTAAGGTCAGATAAAGGAACTGAATTTAAAAACAGATGGGTAAAAGCATTTTTGAAGAAGGAGGGAATACATGCCTATACGACAAAGAATGAAACCAAAGCCAACTTTGCTGAGAGAGTCATTCGTACTCTAAAGGGAATGATGTATCGATATTTCCTTCATAATCAAACGTATCGATATATGGACATCCTTCCAGACTTAGTGTATAATTATAACCATAGACCTCATGGCTCCCTCCCTAATAAGTATGCTCCTGCAGATATTCGTAAAGACATAGAATCGAAAGTGTGGAAGTATATGTATGTAGACAAATTGAAATTAAAACCAAAGAAGAAAAAACCCTACAAATTTAAAATTGGTGATCAGGTTCGCATTTCTCACATGAAATATGTATTTCAACGGGATTATCATATAAAGTGGACGCAAGAAGTGTTCATTATCACACATCGTTGTAAGAAGCAAGGAATACACTTGTATCATGTGAAAGACTTTTTGGATGAAGATATTGACGGACATTTTTATGAAGAAGAACTGCAGAAAGTGACAAAAGATATTGAATCAGTCTACAGAATTGAAAAGGTCTTGAAAACACGAAAAAGACGAGGTGTTAAAGAATTATTTGTGAAGTGGTTAGGTTGGCCAAAGAAGTTTAACAGTTGAGTGAAAGAAGCAGATATTCGAAAATGAAGCATCCATTCACGTGTTTGGTCTCTGGACCTACAGGCAGTGGTAAAACTTCTCTAGTTAGAGAAATTCTAGAACAAAAGTTAATTAAACCCTCTCCAAAAACCATTTTATGGCTCTATGCAGCAGATCAGCCTTTGTATAAGGGAATGAAAGGTGTGGAATTTTACCAAGGCATTCCAGATAACATTGAAGAGCGGTTTAACCCGAAAAAACCAAACTTACTCATCATTGATGACTTAATGACCAAATGTCATAGTGATGAACGCATGACACGTCTCTTTAGTGTTGGCAGCAGTCATCAAAATCTAAGCATTATTTTTATTGTGCATAATTTGTTTCATCATGGTAGAGAAATGCGAAATATTAGTTTGAATACACATTACATCATTCTGTTTAAAAATCCTAGAGACAGTCAACAAATAAGTACATTAGCGCGACAAATGTATCCTGGAAAATCTCAATTTCTCATAGAAGCCTATCAAGATGCTATCAGCAAACCTCATGGCTATTTATTCATTGATTTAAAGCCGAAGACAAATGATCAACTACGTATTCGTACAGGCATTTTACCAAAAGATATACATTACGTATATGTTGATAAGGTGGCGTATGAACAAGAACCAAGTCACTTAACCATTCGCAGCCAAGATGTCTAAACGTATTCAAGCGAATCAACCTTTCCTTCACTTGCTTGCACGCAGCGGGCCTAAACGACGTAAATCCTTACTGCAACAAGCTACTAAGGAGGAATTAACTAGCTTGTTTGAAATTTGTTTGAATATATTGCGAGGACATTTACCCTTAAGCACAAAAAGGTATAAGTTATTCAAGCGTGAACGTCATACCCTACGTACACTGGCAAATAAGAAGATATCACTTCGAAGAAAAAAGAAGTTGGTTAATCAGAAAGGAAGATTTATTGGAGCTATTGCTAAATTTGCATTACCCTTGTTAGCTCAGTTGCTGTTAAAATGAAACATACTTTGAAAATGGTTCTCATTCCTGAATATGAATATAAAATGTTGTTAGAAAAGAAGGGAAAAGATGTTGAAATCAAAACGAAAGTGAATAAACTTTTACGTGGGAAACGAGCTCGTGAAAAAGCAATAGAAATGTCTCAAGTGCTTGGACGTCATTTACGAACAATTCAGTCACAACAACAACGACAAAAGTCTGTTACAGCATCTAATGCAGAAAAATCAGAAAAGTCCCAACAGTTTCTAACCCATTTTTAACCTATTTATCATGTAAAACTAACACAACTTCTGGCAGAACTTAAGAAATATGGTACGAGATGGACAGATAAAAATGAACTTGTTTTAAAAACAGGTACTATCTAGTCCAGTCTATCTACATCACATAAACGATTTAGCTGTCATGGAGTCAACAAGTTTTTACATTACTTTAGCCAGCAATGCTAGTATGAACTATTATCCCAACAACAAGACTTCGAATTATCAAATTCGTATGCCTCGAACCATCTATCTGAACGAAAAGTATGAAGTGGCTTTAGCTGAAATTCAATATCCACATACATGGACAACCATGAGACATGGAATGGACTATTCTATTCAGTATCGACAACAACCAGTGAATGATGTTGTTCTTGACACAATCAATATTCCTTATGGTTACTACAGATCCATACAAGAAATATGTCAGGCAGTCAATAAAGAAGCGACTAATTCTATGAAAGATGACCTTAAAGAAGCTATTCAGATAAAGTATGATAAAATTAGACGACGCGTTTTTCTATTTCTAAATAACGGCTTTGAAGTGTCATTCTCCACTGGATTAGCTGAGATTTTAGGATTTATCCCAGATCAATGGTATACTGAAACGTGTACAGCTGAATATAAAGCTGATGTGAAACAGGGATTTTATACACTTTATGTGTACTGTAGTATTTGTGAGCCACAAGTTGTTGGTGATTATTATGTCCCTTTGCTACGTTCTGTTGAAATACAAGGACATGATGGAGACATTATCATGAAAACTTATGGAGAACCTCATTATGTTCCTGTAAACACATCCAAATTTGACGTGATAGAAATGAATATTAAGGACGACACAGGCCATAATGTTCCATTTCAAACTGGAAAGGTGATCTGTAAACTTCATTTTCGACCAAAAGCATTATGAAAGCATACACACACAATCCATCTATATATCGCAACAATTTTCTTCGTCAAGTGGGTGGAGAATTACCAGGATTTAAAGGAGCGCGAATACAATATGGAGATGGTATTGGTTCAATACTGGGATCATTGGCTCGAAAAGCTATTCCACTGCTTAAGACAGGGGCTAAAATCGTTGCACCGCATCTTAAAAGGGCTGCAAAAGATATCGTGAAAGATGTTACAGGTCGAGTAGCACAACGTATGTTTGGTGGTGGGTTACGAGGACAAAAGAGACCGAAACGAGCAAAACGTGTCAGAAGGCGAAAGGCAGCTAAACGGATAACATCAAAAAACATAAGAAAGATATTTTTTAATCATGTCTTTAATTCATAATCATTCTTGTGAATGTAGCCTTTCTCCATTAGAATGGTTTCACATACCACCAACGCAAACTGCTGTAGAAAAAAGTTATAAAAAGTTATAATGTAGACTATCAACCAATGACTACGATTAGAGAGGGTGCTCCAATAGAATTCTACATTCCTGCGAGTACAGAAGAATATCTAGATTTAAAGAACAGTAAACTCCATATTGTATGTCGCATTGTAAAGGCTGATGGAACACTGTGTGGTGTAGATGATAACGTGTCATGTATCAATGATTTGTTTAATGGGTTATGGTCTAATATTGAATTATTTCTAAATGATCGTTTGATATCACATAGTAACAATACCCATGGTTATACCAGCATCATATCTCATCTCATTCATGACTCGGAAGAAAGTCTCCATTCTGAGCGCTCTATGCGTCTCATCTATAAAGATACTGCCGGGTCAATGAATACTCATGAGGTGAAAAGACCTAATCATGAAAGATATGTATCAGGTTTTCATGTAAATATTGAAGGTGGTGATATAGCTGAAACAGGAAATAATGGTTTACATAATCACTATTTGTATACACGTCTAAGCCGTGAGTTTATGCTTACAGGTGGTTTAAGGGTAGATTTATTTGAGCAGGATCATTATCTTCCCAATGGTGTTAGTATGAAATTACGTTTACATAGACAAAAAGATGGATAGGTATTAATGGCTGCAAATAATGGTTTTAAAGTAGAAGTGAGAGAAGCGTTTTTAACCATTCGCAAAGTGAGGGTTAGTCCAGGTATTCAGTTGGGGCATGCAGATGCATTGATGAAACGTCCTGCTAAGTTTATTGTTAATAGAAAAGAATGTAAAGTTTTAGCTATTCCAACTGGATTTCAATCTTTTGTGAAAGATAGCATCTTTTTAGGCCAATTACCAAAACGTATTGTCATTGGAATGGTCCATAATGAATCCTTTGCTGGAACATTATTGAGAAATCCATACAATTTGGAACATTTTAATCTTAACTTTATGCAGCTTTACTCTGATGGTGAACCAGTCCTATCCAAACCTCTCAAGCTTGATATAAATCAAGGCAAATATCTTGATGCTTTTGAAACGCTTTACAAATCTTTTGATAGATTGGATGGTGAGAAAAGTTCCATTATAAAACGGGAAGATTGGCCTAGAGGTTATTCTTTGTTTTCTTTTGACTTAACACCTGATTATGATGGTGCTGATCATTATGCCCTTATCAAACATGGGAATTTGAGACTAGAAATGAATTTTGCTGGTGCCTTGCAAAATACAGTCAATGTTATAGTGTATGCTGAATTTGATAACATTGTTGAAATAAGTGCAAATCGTAGCATTCAATTCGACTACCAGTCATGAACACGAAGCAGATAGAAGCCATCCTATCCCATGATGCCAAGACAAAAGACTTGTTTCAAGGTGTGTTTGCCATGGACCAGTTACCATCTTTACAACGCGGTGCCTATGTCATCAACACAGACGATCATGATGAGCCAGGAGAGCATTGGGTGGCAGTATATTATGACGAAGACCCTGCAGAATATTTTGACTCTTATGGACTTTTACCTATAGACAGTCGTTTGAATAAGTTTTTAAAGTTTAATTTCATTTATAATTCAGTTCCATTACAAACACCGATATCCTCTACATGTGGATTTTATTGTATATATTATATAATTCAAAGAGCTCGAGGACATAGTCCTTTTGAAATCATTGATGTATTAAGAAGAAGTGATGATGATTTTGTTGTAAAGGATTTTGTATATAGACAGTATAAACCATTATTTTATTGATGTTGTATTAGTTAAGTTGTATTAGTTAAGTTGTTGGTAATTGTGAATTGTATTATGAATATTGTAAATAAACAAGGCAGTTTTATACAACATTCTTTTTTTATTGTGTTATACATTATTTACATTTTAACAATTATTTTACATTAAACTTTTATTTTACAAATACATTCAATTCATCAATGAACACATGCCATTCATACCAATCTAAATTAATATATGTATCATAGACATTACATCCACGTTTGTAAATGCTATGAAAACTAGCATAACAATGTCCATTACCAAATTTTATTATTTTAACATCTTCATGTTCAGACAGTTTCAGTTCATATCCATGATCATTCATGTCAATGTTCATCACTATAACACACATGGGATGCGTCAGTTCAATGGACTTGGTGCCTCGCATGAGTTGCACTCCTTCCTCTTTGAATTCAAGCGTTAGGTTCTTTCCAATCCAATGCTTGTAACAGAGCGTACCATTCCACTGTGTTGAGGGTGATGTAGTCGTAGCATTCTGTAAGCTCGTCATATTGACGAAATTGTACAAACACGTCTAAGCAGTTCTCAGTCACACGCACTTCTAATTCATTTGAGACTGTCAGGAGAAAGCCAGGTATCCTGAACTTCTCTAGATGGTCTTTCAACACAGATTGTTCGTCAGTTGATAGAATGATATACTTTCCAAAATGTCTTAGCACAATGTCATCATATAAGTTTCTCAGATATGAGAATCCATGCGTAATTGGTTCATATTCCGATAAAAAGTCTTCCATCTCGTTCAACAGTCAGATGAACTATGAGCTGTCACCTTGTCTGCAAAGACGTTTTTATGCTCGCAAGATGGTGAAGAGTGAATGTTGTATAGCTTCTAGGAATCGTAAGACTGCGCGCCAGTTCTTGATATCAAAGAGGATCAAATCTGTATATGGTGTATCTGGCACAACTCCCTTATAATCCTCTGGATAATCCTGTAAAAGATTTCTACAGATTTCTACACGTATGTTAGAATCATATTCAGCTACCGTCACTTCCACTTTATTTTCAAGTCTACGTTTAAACCCAGGTTCAAGTGGTATGTTTTTAAAGTCTTTCCACACATCAGGTTTAAACCGATGATAACTTATCTGAGAACCTAGTATCACTTCATTCCTATCATTTACAGTAAGGTAAGCACCACCGTTCAGCATGAGTGCATTCATGTTTTTACCTTGTTATGAGCCGTCTTCTTGTCTGCGAAGCCTTTTATCCACTCCTTTCACTTGCTTCTTCAGCATTTTCCATTCAGGTATTGTCAGCAAAATTCCCTTTTTCGTTGGACGGTTTTTTCCAGTCCCCTCATCTCTCAGGTACTTGCGAATGTTTACCACACCTTCATTGCTTTGTTTCATAATCTTGATATACTTTCCATTTCCTAGAGAAAGCATTCCATCCCACGATTGTGGTGTTGGCACCGTCTCCACTTTCAATTTCTTGATGGTAGTGGTGGGATTTTTCACTTTTAAGTCTTTAACTGTATCTGCAAGAGTATCCATATCAATTGTAGATCTCTTACGACTTTCACGTTCCATGTTAACGCTTCAATGTTCACACCTCAAATAACTCTTCCGTTGGAGGACCTCCCTCTTTTATGCTATTGCTTTGTAATGTCCATGCGCTAAAGTGGAATAGCCATCATTCAGCACATATCGCTTGTCGTCATATGGGGAGAGGGCTAATTTCCTCAACTTCTCCGAGAAAACCTGGTGACTATGACTTCGAATAATGTGTCCTGAAGCCATCGTTTGAGTTTTCTTGAACAAACTGTCTCTATACTGCGCATGTTTAATGCGTCTTTGACAAGCTCGAGTGATGCCTTTAGCTGTATGTTTTTCTTTCCCACCGCACAATAAACTGTACATTTTCTGTCTGAGTCCAACAAACTCTTCAATGGGGATGCCTGCCGTCTCATCCTTCATTTTCCCAAGCACTTTTTTGTTCACGTTGGAATGTAGGAAGTGATCTGGCGGATAGTCACTTGTGTCGAACAGGTCAGCATCTTGCTGCATATCCTTGTAGATATCTTCCGTTTCTATGTCGTAACATAGACTGTCGGTGTCGCTGAACAACAACTTGGCATTGGGATACTTGACCATGATGTAGTTGTAATGAAAGTTGAACATAAGCACTTTGCTGAGGTCGAGAATGGTGAAGCCAACTTGAATGGGTTTATCCAGAAGCAAGTCCACTTTGCGTAAATGTACCGCGGTCAAATCTTCGTTGAAAATTTTGAATTTGTGGAAAGAAGGTTTGGCTACAAGTTTCTTGAACCGCTTTTCCTTGTGAACAAGTTCAACATTGATTCGCTTTCTCACATTTTCCATGGTTTTGCCAAACATCGAGTTGTTCATCAGGTTGAAGAAGTCTTTCTCAAATGGGTTCTTGGCCAATTTTCTCTTTTCCGTGTTCAAGGTAATATATTCCGCCAGCCATTTGCTCTGTTCAAACATGATGGCGCGATGAACTTTAGTGACTTTCAACCCCAGTGAGACGTACTGTTGTAAATTCCTGTAATGAAGTACATATTTCTTCTTGTCAGACAAGTTAGGAATGAGCTTTTCACTGGGTTTCTCTTTCATGTTTAGATCTTTCCGCAGCTTCTGACTGTACTCTGACAATTCTCCAACTTTGACACATTTCCTTTCTGGAGCCACTGGGTAGTGATTATGACGATCATGGATTGAATTTGGATATTCTAAATCCACTTCCAAAATGAATCCAATGTCATCATCTTCAGCTACATCCATGAAGTCGAGGGATTCTGGCTCGCTCACCCACATAAATCCTCTTTGCGGCATGCTTTGTGACTTGGCCCAGCCATACAAGTTGTTTGCGTCGAGGTACATCAGATAGTTGCTTGGTATCTCAGAATTGTAATCTGCTACGTAGGGATTATTCGCTTTCGCATACTTGTGTGTGATCACAGATATTCCTCCGCGTATGCCTTGCTCAACCATTTGATACATGTCAATGTCATTGATCAATTCCAACTTCACCTTTGTCGCTTTCAACATTGCATCCCACGACAGTCCTGGTGCTGTATAGTAGTGAGCAGGATCCAATTCATACGTGTTGAGGCATACTTGACGAAAATTTTCAAACACGTCAGCTAGTAATAACACATCTGATTTCAGGTACAGGTCGTGGTATTCACCAAATGTGGTACAGTTGAATGTGTCCCACACCTTCTGTGCATGCGCATAATCCTCATCGCTAATGTCCTGTTCGCTAAGCTGACTATAAAACTTTGATGGCAGCTGTGTTTCAGCAAACTTGGATGGTTCGTCCACATAATCATAGGGGTACACTCCCTTTCTCAACAACAAATCTTGTTGGTCACTATCGTGAATGTGAGAGGTCATGTTGTAGAAGTTATCTTTCCCTTCTGCTGCAAGGTTGGATACCAACTTCTGTAGAGAGGTACTCATGAACTGAAAGCTGTCTGTAAATTTCAGAGTGCTCATGGTGAATGCAATATATTTTTCAATGGTGTTGGGAATGACTGTAATCGTTTCACCTTTGAATTTTCCAATTTCCTCCATGATCAGGTGACTGTCATAGCCTCGCAAATTGTGGAAAAACACGGGAATGATAAAAGAATCTTTATCCCCTTGCTGATCCTTTCTAAGTCGGAATTGTAAGTTGCATTCATTTTGCGCTGCTCCACGATATTTGCCATTGATATGGTCATGATCTCTCACACGATCTGCTCCTAGGGGTTCATGACAAATGTAGCAATCAACAGCGTTTTTGAAATTCCTTTTGTCTTCACGAGTCATCACCATTTCCTTTGGCCGCTCTAAACCACGTACAATACGATCACGTTCATTCACCATATGGTCTAAAAAGACTTTCACAGCATTGTCTCCTCGATACACAAGTGGTGCACGTGTGTCGTACCATCTTACAACCACATAGGCAAAGCTGTTTGGACGATGATGTTGATACTTGTCTCCTTCTTCACGCTTTTACGTGAAACATTCAAAGTCGGCATAAATCACAAAAGGTGCTCGCTGTTGTTTAGCCACATTCTTGAACTTGATGAAGGGTTCCTTGGGGAATGATAAACGTTGTGCTCCATTCTTGTCACACACTTCACGATGTTTATCTAAAAGATCTTGTCGTACAAACCCGTGAAGACAGTTGAAACAATAAAAATATGCAGCCTTATGCTTTGCTCGATAAGACATAAGTCTGCTAAAATTCTTGATGAGGCAGTAATGCCTCGTCTTGTCATTGCTAATCAGAAGTAAGTTGATTTCTCTCACACTGACGTTTCGACTAAGTTGTATTGGAACAACTACATCTTGTTCATATCCAAACACGTTGATGGCTACATCGTTCTCCTTTTCAAACTTTGGAATGTCAGTAATTGGTGTCGGAAATGTCATACCCTCTACCTTTAATTTCTTCTCAAATGGCTTGTAATGATTCACGCGATTTGGGTTGCCGTCAAGAGGGTGAAGGTAAGCCAATACTGACCATAAGAAACACTTGTTATCATCATTCTTAATGTTTATCACACCCTTGTTTTCTTCACTTTCTTCGGTAGTGGAATAAAACTACTCGCTTCTAGAGGCATCAACGTAGCTGTATGTACTTCAATGTACAGTATGTTATCCAATACCCAGCCAGAGCCTTGTCGCTCATGTTCGTCAAACTTGGTAAATAATTCTTTATAGGCTTCTGGCAGGTCCTGCTCAATATCTGCTGGATTGTATGCTGCATATGTTGGACTGCTGATAAATGCATTATCCACTTGTTCTACCATAACACCTTCATCATTTGCTGTCAGTTTCTTGAAACGTGCATGCACGACAATGTACCATTTCATTCCATGGTTTAAGGTCTCCAACAAATGTGTCTTGATACGGTTCTCTTGCTGTCGCATTTCAAGCAGTAAATCTGATCCATCCTCAGATTCAAACCGTTTTTCCTGCGCGTTTTCACCAAGACTAACCCTTCTACCTCTCCCTACTTGTCCTGTCTTTTGTTTCTTTGAAACATGTTCTTCATGAGGTACATTGTCCATCTCAGCTGGTATGCATGCATGTGCCTCATAAGTATCCATAGATGGAAATTTTACATTGCATTCCATACACTGAACTTGACCGTATGGCCAAATGCCATCTTCATCCATCTTTTGTCTCTTTGCTCCTTTCATCTCAGCTTTACTGTATGTATGTGTCTCATAAGTATCCATAGATGGAAATTTCACATTGCATTCCATACACTGAACTTGACCGTATGGCCAAATGTATCTTCTTCCATCCTTTGTCTCTTTGCTCCTTTCCCATGCTCTTCACTTTTCATCATAGCTGGTTGTTGTTCCGTCAACTGCTGAAACTGAAATGCTGAAATGTAATCTCAGACATACCCCTTTTATACACACTCATACATAGACAGAATTTGCGTTTTCATTTCACAGCAGAGGATGGCCCTTAGAAGGGCCGAAAGATGTTAGTGAGTTGGCTCTTCACCAACAAGTCGGATTTCCGCAATCACACTGATATCTGTAAAATTGTTCCATCGTGAAAGGTCTCCTGGAACACTTGAAAGGATGAAAATTATAATATCCAAAGTTTTTCAGCGTCGCACCGCACCAACAGCAGTCTGTGCATGGCTCCGGTCCAGGTAATCGTGCAGTAAACTTGTACCATAGCAAACCACCGCAGGTTTTACAACAGTACCGTCGTGGTGCATTGTGGTGTACCGGGCAGTTGTGTTGTTGTCCTGGATACTCTATCCACACCCAACACTTTTAACATTCGGTCGTTAGCGTCACTGCCTTGCCGTTTCGCATCACTGTGATTTTGCGACTTGTCGACATCTTGCTGCTTGTGTTGGATAATGCAGCTGTAACCCACCTTTATATACTACTAGCGACCATCCTCGTATTATATGCTGACTGGGGGGGGGGGGGGGGGTCCTTACTTAATGCAAGTAGTTTGTGCTGCTATCCCGGGGGGGGGGTCCTCGCTTCAGGTCGACTGGCCAGGGGGGGTCCTGACTTTAGGTCGACTGGCCAGGGGGGGGTCCTGACTTTAGGTCGGCTGGCTGGGGGGGGGGGGGGTCCTGACTTTAGGTCGACTGGCCAGGGGGGGGGGGTCCGATCCTGACTTGAGGTGGTATATAACCCATGCTCATTTCAGTTTGGGCTCACACTCGCTTCCGTCAACATGGAGTGCTTCTTCGCGTTACATGATGCTCGCACCATTGCTGAAGTCAGAGAACTTCACCTGCCTGTCACACCGCCACCGACACCGCCAGAAAGAGTCTACTTCTTCCAGCTGCTGCCGGACCCGGCTCACGGAACAGTCCTATGCGTGCCCGTCTTTTTTAATAGAAGGGTCGCACTTGGAAAGCGACTCAGGGACATCGAGGCTGGCGATTATGACGGGGCTTTCTTCAGGACAACCATGTTGGGGGAGACCATTCCATCGCGTCTTGAAGAAGAAGAGTATCCGGCCTGGGGGAGATACTTCCTCCAACAGGAGATTTGCGCGGGATGTGGCATCATGATCTCCCCAGACCGGGTACTGGCAGAATGTGGTCACCAGCTTTGCTTGATTTGTGAAGCCTATTGGACGCAGCTGTTGGCCCTGAACAACTGTTACACAGTCAGATGTTACACCTGTGGCATGAGAGGCGATCACTTTCTTTTCAATGGGCAGCAACTCACACACTGCAGCAGGCAAGTCCAAGACATCGTCGAATTTTTCTGAGTCCGGCAGCAAAAACCTGCCGGCCCTTCTAAGGGCCACCCACCAATACGAAATAAGCGCTAATCATGTCATGGTGTTAGTATATATGTGTATGCATGCGAGTTTGGGAAATGCTTAAAAAATGGCTGTCCGTTTGAATGGTCGTTTGAATGGCCGCCCGTTTGAATGGTCGTTTGAATGGCCGCCCGTTTGAATGGCCGCCCACTCTCCATATTACGTCATTACGACGTTCATATGACGTTCATTTCACCTCCATATCACCTCCATATCACCTCCAAATCACCTCCATATCACGTCTATATATCACGTCTATATCACGTCAAAATGACCTCACTGTTTTAAAAGCCCCATGGGGCTATCAAAACACCTCCTGACGTCATTATGACGTTCATATGACGTCCATATCACAACCATATGACAACCATATGACGTCAATATGACGTCAATATGACGTCAATATGACGTCAATATGACGTCAATATGACGTCACTGTTTTAAAAGCCCCATGGGGCTATCAAAACACCTCCTGACGTCATTATGACGTCACTTCCTGTTTTAAAAGCCCCACTTTTACCCTACTTATTGCTAATATTTTACTCCGATAGTAAAAACACTATTTTTTGCAGATTTAAAAGCAGTTCAGTTTTGTCGTATCTCCTCACATAACGCACACAGTTATTTAGTAGTAACTATTCTCAAAACAAGTGCGTTTTGGAAAAATTACATTAACTAAGATAGGAATATTATTTATTCCTTACCTTGAAATATGCTCCTTGAAAGTGATTGTTTATATCCATACAATTGTTTTTATGATATTTTCCATCCAAATTGACGGCAGCAAGGCATCCCCTATCCACGTACTGTATCTTTAAAGTTTGTCCTGTAGAAATATATTGCTGATAACTGAACGCTCCAAAATTATACCAATAAACTTGATGAGATATTAGAGATGATATCGTATATAGATAAAGCTGGAAATTGTATTTAATAGTTAATACAAAAACATTTTATTGACAGATAGATTAATATTTAGCAATTTCACAACCTTTGTTAGTTTTATTTTCCCTCTTCCTTCAGAAAAAAGGAAAAAAAAAAAAACAAAAACAAAAAACAAAAAAACAAACAAACAAATTAACACAAAAAAAAAAAAAAGAAAAAAAGAAAGAAAAACAAAAACTAAATTCCACTCCTCAAAATACACGAACTATAGTGGCAATTTTACCTAAGTGTTTGACCTCCATTGTGTAAGCGTATTTGTAGCAGACGCTGGTGTTCTCCTCACAAGAGTCGACATGCACCGTGTTCTCATTACCGTCCTTAAATGATATGATAGAGTATTACGTCATGACGTCATGATATAAAATACACACGACCCCCATAAAATACGACACCCATCGTGTCCTCATTACCGTCCTTATATGATATGATAGAGTATGACGTCATGACGTCATGATATAAAATACACACGACCCCCATAAAATACGACACCCATCGTGTCCTCATTACCGTCCTTAAATGATATGACAGAGTATTACGTCATGACATCCTGATATAAAATACACACGACATCCATAAGATACGACACTCATCGTGTCCTCATTACCGTCCTTAAATGATATGACAGAGTATTACGTCATGACGTAATGACATAAAATACACACGACACCCATAAAATACGACACCCATCGTGTCCTCATTACCGTCCTTAAATGATATGAGAGATTGTTACGTCATGGTATAAAATATTACGCTGAAATTTACATGACTGTAAGATAGCCAAGTACTAAAACGTCTTGATCGAATAAAAACAGTTTACTATAAGACTTGCGTTTCATAAAGTACGTTCGAATGGGTGGGGATGTGGGAGGGGGACCTTAGTACGGTAGCGATCTACGCTAATGTAACAGTCAATTCGTTTTGTCACATATTTCGTGTGCATTAGGGGAGAAGTTAAAAATGTCTGCGTCCTGCACGTGTTGGATGACAAGCAATCCGGTGAGTGTTTTCATGATTAAACATACCACGCATTCAGGATCGTGTTCATCTTCATCTCCATCTCGCTTTGAAGTTATTACAGTTGATTGACATGTGTAACATCGCGGATGTGTGTCTGAAATAACATAATATTGATGACATACTGTATGCTAAACCTCCCACAACAATTTCAGTAACTTTAAAGTTTTGAAATTAGTTTAAATCAAAATATTCAGTTAATTTAATCTTTATTGCACGACACAAAAAAGGGTCATCATTCCAAGAGCTTTTGTATTCAAGAGCTTTTATATTCAAGATTTTTTTTGTCAAGAGCTGTTTTTGAAGAGGATGTTATGCAATGGTCAACGCATCAATACAAACGCAATCAGTAAACAAAGATCAATAGAAGCAGCCATTGAGAAATAACACATTTATACACACGTAGCAAGCACCTCCCCACAGACAACTAAATAAACGGCAAAAATTGTTGGTAAACAGGACTGGTACTCTCACGGACATTGAAATAAATTTATTTCTTAAAATAAAATTTAATGTTTGAATGGCACCCAACACTGCCAATGATCTGACTTTTATTCTGAGAGTAAAGTTAAGTTTTTTTTGTAAGAACCGAGATTTTTTAATTCAGAGAACGACCTGTTAGGTAAGAAATATTGATATAATTGTAAAAGTTTTGGTGATACATCAGAGGTTGAAAGAATGAATCTTGCTTGTTTCCGTTAAAACGTTTCCGTAAATCCAGAGCTGTATTTAAAAAATCGTTCTTTGCAAAAAAAAAAAAAAAAAAAAAAAAGGCTCTTGAGTACACATTTACACATTTCCTGTCAAAAAGGATTAAAAAAGCTCTTGGATGCAAAATAAAATGTTCCTCACCATTACGTAACAGTAAATGATTAACAAGTGATTAAAAAAAGCTCTTCGCCAAAAAAGCTCTTGAGTATACGAAAAAAAGCTCTTGAGAACCAGAAAAGGCTCTTGGCGAAAAAACCGACAAAAAATGGCTGACTTATTTTTAATTTGCACATCAAAACCCCGTAAAAGAACTGAAGGACTAAATAAAAAAATGGCGGATTTCTGACATCCCTAATTGATAATGGCAATGTTGTGATTTTCTAGTGAGATCTATAAATAAATGTTTGTGTTTTATTCAGGACGGTGTTCAGGTGTTTCTTTGGGTCGCAACCACAACTTTCTCCAACGTTTAATCAACGTTTTTGGTGCAACGTTGAATAGACGTCGTTGTATAGACGTTGGACTCGCAACCAAACGATAACCTTATCGCAAAAGGGAAATAGTAGCCATGACAGGTCAGTTTGAAAACAGACCGAAACGGGAACGCAAAATATGTAAATTTCAAGAACTTCGATTAGACGCCGGATAATTGAAGTCTATCTAACTTCGAAAGGTAGACATTGTTTCGACTTCCATAAACAACGAATGCGACTCTCTTTCAAAGAATGCTTTCTGTTACGTATTGTTCAGTACTGTGCAATTTACGAAGCTTTTTGTAAAAACATAAAAAATGCTACAGCTCCTTCAGTTTTGAAACGATTTTGTTACATTTGGTAGATCTGATTCTTAGGTTGTCTTCCTCTCTGAGAATGCCTTTTATTGCGTATTACGCAATATTGTGCAGTTTATGTAACTTTATTGTGACAACTTTGAAATCGCTACAGCTACAGCTTTTCTATTGAATGTCAGGAAACAGTCATTAGTTCTTTTTGAGAAATTCCTAGGAATTGAAATCGAATTTCTCTGGAATTTCTATCGAAATAGCAGGGAAGAAGTCATTAGTTCTTCCCAAGAAATTTCTATTGAATATCGCTCTAATTTCTATCGAAATATCTAGAAAGGAGTCATTAGTTTTTCCTAAGAAATCCCTAGGAACTGCCATCTAATTTATCTTGACCGAAATATAAAATCTTCTATTTTCAGATGCAGGGAATACTTTATACTTTTAAAATCAATTTGAAAAAAGTCCGTAAGAAAATGCTCTATGAACAAATTTCAATGACCTTAAAAACTATTTCAGGGTAAAAAATTACAATTTGTCCCTACCACTAAATCTCATTGAAATCAGCCATTTAATTTAAAGTTCTAACGTTTAACTGGAACCCATTCCAACATTTAGACAACAGACTTAGGACTAACGCGACCACGAGATGGTAGACACAAATATTTCAGCAGCCACAAAAGAAAAAGACATTTGTCAATCACGGGTTTATACAAAATTTGAAAATAAAGTACCCTATGCAATTAATCTCTTGAAAATCAGGTCTAGAACATGTTTTAACGTCGGTATAATAAAAATGTCCACAAATTTGAATATGTACTGTCATATCAATTTAAACCACATAGGAGTTTATGAATCAAGAACGTATTGTTGTTCAAAGTTCCATTTGATGAAACTTTAGCCTGTAAATGCTTATTACATGAAAGCAATACTTACACACAAAAATCACGTATTTACCAGTCTTGCTCGATTTACGATAGGCTTCTTAAAGGGGAACAAAGAAATTGTAGGACCTATTTTTGTGATTTTCTGCTTTCTTTTTAAGATGGTGGAAAACGTAAACAAGCGTTCGAAACGATGAAATTTTTAGCGGCAGGCAAGGTTGAAAAGAAGGGTCTCAGTCGGATGTCTTGGAAATTCATTCGAAATTTCTTAGAAGTTCTCGAGAAGAAGCAATGACTTCTTCCATGGATATTAGATGGAATTTCCTTGGAAGCTTTCAAGAAACTCTAAGGAAATTCCTAGGAAATTCCAAGGAAGACTGCTCATAGAATTGGAAAGAGAAATGAGCCTCCGTACTTGTCAGACCTTCCGTACTTGTCAGACCTTACTCTCAGAGCCTAGCCAAATTCTCGTTCCTATGATTAATACGACAGTCATCCTGGGGTCTCCCAACCCTGGATCTGTTTGCCAATTCTTTGTCAATATAACTCCAAAGTTTGTCTCCCCATGCCCAGATCAGAAGGCGTGAACGATTGACGCCTTAAATTGTCCGTGGCAGACATGCCATATACTCTATGCCTTTACACCGATAACGATCCCGTACAAGAGGCTCGCCTGTCTCCAGCAAGCCTGCCTTGGGTACCTTTACTTCCCCGCTGCGGGTTAGTGGGGACAGTGCCAATACCACAAGAGCCTACTGTCGCAACCACACTGGGACCATGTCCACCCCGCCCCATCTGTTGAACCTACACCTATGGTGCCTAAGCCTGCCTTCTTAGAGGATGAAGGTTTCTCTAAACACGTAGTTTAGATAATACTAAGTACTGACGGGCGGCCCAAGATTTACCGAGATGGAATAATTTGCCTCCTGATGTAGTAAGTCGAAAACTGACCTATTTCAGACCTCTCCAGTAGTGGTATCAGTTTTCCTTGACTATCTGTTCGCGGAATGTCACCTCAGGGTAGGACCCATCAGGCTACCGTGCAGCTTTTCGTTCCAAACTCCGAGCTACGATGGGTTATGACCAGGGAGAAGACCCAGTACTGCTACAACTATTCAGGCATTTTAAGGTAAATACTTTATCAACCAGGTCAAACTTTGCCCAGTGGAATTTAGCTTCAGTCCTCTCTTACCTACAAAGTGCAGGAATCCTCGGGGACAAAGTTATCTCGTCAAAGTATACCACGGTAAGGTTTATCTTTCTCTTAATATTAGCTTTAGGCAAGAGAAGAGGGGAGATCCACACCTTACAAAAAGAGGTCAAGAAAAAGAATGTTGAGTGGAATAAAGTATTCCTCATCCCCATGCGGATTTCATGAGCAAAACACAAATTGCCACCCATAAAATGAATACCTTTAGCTACATGACCCTCCCTGTCAGAGGGACGGAAGGGATCAGACCCAGTCTCTCAATGTCCTGCGGGAGCTCTACGCTGTTATTTTAAAATTTCGGATCAATATAGAGCTGCAAACCGAAAAGCTTTAGTCATCTCTTGTATGCCAAATTTCATAAGGAGCTCTGTATGCAAGGGGTCTCTAATTACATCAAAAGAGTCGTATTAGCGGCTTGTGACAAGTGCTGGATCTAATTATGTCCTTTCTATCTCCTTTTTCCATCCTTGGGACCGTAAAAGGGAGAGTAGGGGAGAGCAAGGGTCGTACCACCGACTCCTATGTACCAGGCCAGTAAGTGTCATGATGACTCGTGGTCACACGACCCATTGGAACCGTACTAGGTGCCATTATGGGCTACTAATTTGCCTAGATTGTTGAAGCTACGAGCTTAAGTGAGATTTTACTTTTCTTACTTTTTATGTTTTAGTTTCAATCATTATTAAGTTATAAACATTCTAGTTGTATTTTTAGGGGTTTGGGCTAAGATCCGTGTTTTTTTTAGTTTTTTTGAGAGCTAACCTATTGTCATACATTTATTTCGGTTTAGATGGAACTGAAAATACATTTCTTTGCTTCTGTGTCTTGATTTAGTAAGTCCAGTCGATTCGTGGTTGTAAGTGTGATATTATAATAAAACGTGTGATTTCATTGCAAAGGTTTTTTTTCATTACGAGAAAGAAATAAACGGAAGGGAAACACATCTAAAAGTGGGGAACGCGAATTTTGCCTTATTTCGTAAAAGCCTGTTTTAGACAGTTAAGGAAGATGATGTTATTCCCATACAGTGCTTAAAATATATGTTACTAAATATAACCATAATCGTTCTAACATTTCGAGAGTTAATCATATCACCCCAAAATATCGGACCACCCCGAATATCGATCACTTTTCACCAGAACCGAAAATCTTAAATTTATTTCTATAATTAAAGAACCCCCGAAAATCGGACCACCCTACTATATGGGATGAAAAGACAGTTTTTAACAGTCCCGAATGTCATTCTGAGCCCGTCAGATAGAATCGGTCAAAGAATGAAGTACAGTGAAACCCCATATATGGACACCCCTTTATTATGGACACCCCTGAATTATGGACAACATTTTTCAGTCTGTTTTAAAACGCCATAGAGTTTCTTTACATCTAGACCCCTCTATTGTGGACACCCATCTATTCAGGATTAGGGACACTCTTTTTATCCCGTAAGTACGGTTACACATTTAAAACAGCCCCTCTATTGTGGACAGTCAAATCGTTGTACATATTTCGTGCGTTATCAACTCCTATCAGCTTGTTACCCGGTAGTGTTTGTTTTTTTTCTCTATTGTTATCTGTGGGTATTGAGTACATTAATTTGAAAACAGTGCATGTAAAGATAATGGGGCTTATTACAAAAGATGTGTGCCAGTGAGGCTTATTACAAAAGATGTGTGCTTAAGAGCGAAGTTTTATATGACTAATCCCTCTTGACATGTGCTCCGTCTTTTAAAATGCGCATAAAAGAGCAAGTAATTCATTGTCCCCTATACTCAGTTAATACGTAAAACAAGGCGTTGTTTTATGGTAAGTGTTAAGTCTGAATATGGGTGGTGTGAAAAGAAAACGGAACAAGTTTCGCTATCTGATAAAGTTAAAATAATCAAAGCTAGTGATGGAAAAAGTGTGAGAAAAATAGCCAAAGATTCTAGTTGTAGTTCTCAGATAGAACTCAAAAATAACTGCACCTCGAAATTAGGAACACCCCGCCATTAGGGACAAAATTATTCAGTCATTTTTTGTCCCTAATAGCGGGGTTTCACTGTAGTTGTTGGCTGAATAAACAAAAATCGGTGATTCCGGAGTTTTAATGGCGTTTTTAGGAGATAATGATCAAACAGTTGTTGTATTTATATTTTTATACTTATACTTTTCTATTTGTAATACAATGTGCTGAAAAAAAATAGATAAAAATGAAAAAGTGGTCTTATTTTTCGATTATAATACGGGTACATGTATTACATATAATAATGCACTGGTATATCATCAAAATTGCTCGAACTGAGGAGCTCGAACCACCCCGGAAATCGAACCAATGTTTGCTCCATCCCAAGGGTGGTCCGATGCCGGGGTTCTGGGGGGTGTTATCATGAATAAAACTAAATCTAATACTGTATATCAAAGAGACCGAAGGTGCCAACCCTGGAGGACAAGGGTCAGATACCATGAGCGTAGGTCAAGCACATGGGAACCCCAGGGTAGGGCCACTCCGCAAATAGTAAGGCAACGCAAATATTGCCACTTTTCAATAGTCCCTTTCTAGGTCCCTTCCATTATGAGGAACCCCACAAATAGGATCATTTCGGAAATCGGACCATATTAGTTCAGTCTCACAGATGGTCTTCTTTCCGAGTTTGCGCTGTATTAGGGAGGATGGAGTGCAAAACGCCCACGATGTGACTGAGGCAAAACGCCCAGCTTAATTTCCCTTTTGTAATAAGAATTCACACTGAAGTCGTTTTTTTTGACCGTCCGAATCCATTTTTATCAGAAAGGTCCCAACAATAGGGGGGGGGGGGGGGGGGGGGTTGTCGTCCGCATGGCAAAATGGCAGCATTTTTTCTAAATTTCAAAATCCAGTTTTCGAAATCTTCTTCTTCTTCTTCTTCTTCTTCTTCTTCTCTGAGCTTAACTGCAGTATAAAAAGAACACAAAGACTCCTGATGACTGTTTTGATACAAAACACGCACGTTATTATTTGGATTTCCTGGTCGAAAAAGACACTCGAGACTAAAGCATTAGCGTTTCTAAATGTTCAACAACAAAAAATTGCCAAGTATCATTACGTTTTAACTTTTTTCCCACAAAAGGCTTTTCTGTTGGCCAGGTGGCTTAAATGTATTTCTTATCGAACAGGATTAGATCACAATTTAAATCGATATGCAAACAAGATGCTACTGTTTTCGAGGTTCAGTAGTTTCAAACAAAAATTATGGTCTATCGTTTCCCGGTGTTGTGTCAAGACAAAAAGTTCAAATGGGAACCTGCTGTAGATTTCTATCTACCGTTACCATCGTGAGTGAGAAACTGGGACGTTTTTGATGGGGTTGGGTCAACGGTCTTTGTTGTCATCTCTGTTGACATATTGATAAAATATTTATTTGAGATGCCGTCTTTGGTTATACCTCATGTTTTTGTGATTATTGTCACACAGATGCCTCACAATAACATATTTGACTAATACTTAGAATCATTTTCCCATTCTTCAATTCAATAAATCGTAGACAAATTATTCTTTTTGCTAGAAACTCTAAGATAGATAATGCCTAATATATTATTCGTAAGTTTATTATATTTTCATATCTACCCTTCAAAGTATTGAATTCAACCCCGGGGTTGAGTAGGAAGGGGGCAATATTTTGGATGATTTTCAAATATAAAAAATAAAACATTATATATTTGCAGATTTCACTATGCAGTGTTACTTAATCTTTGAATTTCAAGACGATTATTTTCTATATCTGAGTTAAGCAGACACGTGTATTGACTGACATTATTTTGAGGGTATCCCGACCTTTAGCCGAGGCACATTTAGCCGAGCCACATTTAGTCGTACATTCATTTTGAGCTTACATGAAGTGATATTGACGAGTAAGAAAAAGATGACCTTTAGATCCACATTTTTGCAACTGGTCAATAATATCTTAATGTTGACTTGAAATAAGCCAAAAATGCTTTGTTACACGACTTGGCATTTTGGTAACAAATAACTGCAATATCTATCCACTCTTGCATTCCAATCAACATTGAAAAAGTCTGGACTTCGGACTCAGTAAATCAGATTAAAGCACTGTCCCCAAGTCATATTGCAATTGTTTTTTTTTTTTTTTTTTTTTTTTTTTGCACAATGGGCAGTCGACAAGTCAACGTCCTCCCAAAATGACAGGGAAAATCCCTACACATTAATAAATAGTTCCTCTTCATTTACTTCGAGTTCCTTGTTTTGGTTGGAACCTTCCCCTTCTTCCAATTGAACAACATTTTCAGTACAAAATGGACCTTGCCAGGCTGGCGTTTTTATTAGATGTAAAAATAGTATGATTGTATGGCGATTTTTATTTCTTATGGGTTTGTGGGGTTTTTAATAACTGTGCATTAAAGAAAAAATATTGTTTAAAGTCACAGTTGTTATTATTTTATTTTTATTTTTATGCTTTGTAAAAAATATTGTACGTTACAGATCAACAGATTAGCAAAATTAACAGAAAATTATTTTACCTCCGAGTTGTACAGCGAGGCTCATCATGCAGAAGCCTATAAATGCTCTGGTCGCCATCTCCAGCAATTAAATGTGAGTATAATCCCCATATGATTTAAAGAAGACACCTTTTTTATTACATTGGTGACGATTATGAATTAAATTAATTTAGTGGGACACCACTGATGTGAAGTGCGTCGCACAATTTTAGGTGGGTCCAAAATGTGCAGTCTCAGACAGTTACCTTATACAGATTCTTCAAGATTAATAGATTATAATAATTTTACTTCCTGGTGTATTTTGTGGCCTGGCGGCGGTGAAGAGCGGTGACTGATGTGGCAGTGTGTATTTTGGGCACCGCGGGTTTGGGGCTGGTGCTGGGCGGTGTACACTTTGGTAACTTTTTGTGACCGGTGGGGCTATGGTTGCGGTATGTATGTGTTGAGCGGCGGGGATAGGGTAGGGGGGGGGGGGTGCTTGTTGGGGTACGTATTTGTGGGACGGGGTGGTGCTGCTTGTGGTATCTACTTGTGACATGGTGGTGTTGGAGGTGGAGCTGGGTTGCGGTATGTATGTGTGGAGGGGATGGGGTGCTGAGTGGTGTGTGTATATGTGGATAGGGGGTGGTGTTTGGCGGGGTATGTATTTGCGGCACGGCCGGATGTTGGGTGGTGTTTGGCGGGGTATGTATTTGCGGCACGGCCGGATGTTGGGTGGTGTTTGGTGGGGTATGTATATAGGCTAATCACTGTGAAGAGTCAGTCCTGTCGTCACGCAGATCTGCTGTCAGAAACAAAACACTGCATCTGTGGCGATGCTGATCCTGGCTAAGAAAATTATTACATCTTTCAGTCCATTCTACCAGACCGATAAAAAAAAAAAGACAAGAACCGGAATCTGTATGGGAAGATCTTGAGCTTAGAAGGTTGATGTTTTCAAAAAGCGATGACAAGTTCGTTTTTCAGCTATTTTGGGGATGTTATTTATTTAACATGACACTTCTTTTATGTCTAATCTCCCATTCAAACAGTTTTAAAATATGGCATATATAAACAAATGCGGTATAACATATGACAGTTTTTAGACACTCGCATGAGCCATGAAAGTATAAATTTAGATATTACGATAATCTAATTTAAAATAATTTAATTCCTGGTTAGAAACAAAAACCTATGCATATTGCACAAAACTGGTACAATAACTTTACCATTCAGTGCATGTACTTGATCAAATATAATAACCGTTGTTCTCCTGAAATTCAGGTTCTTCCTTTTGAAGGGATTTCAATAGGTTGCCTCCAGGGCACCAAGCATGTCTGCCGGAAGTGGGGGAGGCTTGCAGTACCCCGATGCCAGACAATTTTAGGGGAATAGAATCTCTCTTGTCCTGAAGAATGACGAATTCCAAGTGAATCTTCGGATTTGATTGTATTTATCTCCACAAAAGCTAGCGTTCGCTTACTTCTACCTTTAGATGGGGTTTCCCTTAATTACGGTCACCGACGCATAAATTATGAATTGAACTTTTCTCCAAGTGTAGGCGGAGAGTGTAAAAAATCATTGCCAAAATTGCCTTATAAGGTAAATCAGGACACATCCGAGTCCGAAAGACTGAGTGGACGTCACACAACCCACATCCCTTCTTTATGCCTGGAAGAGTGAAGGCGTCGTTCTTGGAAAGAAATCTTTGATGATTTTTTCACGAAGTTTCCAGGATAAGAGGTGCTTATATAACCACTGGATACATAGGCGTAACCACCGGGGGCCAAGGGGCCTCAGCCCCCCCTCCACCCCCCCCCCCCCACTTTTCAGTGTGTGGGGGAGCATAGTATCTTTCGCCCCCACCCACTCCGTTACGAAAGTTTGGCCCCCAGTTGTAAAAAGGTGCCTGCACCAATGGGATAGTTTCACAAACTATCGTTTTATTTTCGTAAAACGCGCTTTTACGAGTAAAAGCGCAATTCGCGTTCTCCACTTTTATATGGGTTCCCTTCTGGATAATAATATCACGCAAATAGAAATGAAATTTTTCTAGTGAATAGAATGGTCCCTCTACTCTCCATCCTGTTTTCCCTCCAACTCCAGCCAATCAGCAAGCGAGAATGAGAAGACTTACGTCATTCGAAGACATCAATCATTCCCTTCAAGCCCAAAAATTGGTGACAACGCACCCAGGCTTGTTGCGGGCTGGCTGGGAGGGAAGATAGAATAAAAGTGGAGAACGCGAATTGCGCTTTTACTCGTAAAAGCGCGTTTTACGAAAATAAAACGATAGTTTTACTTCGTAAAAGCTTTGAATTCGCTTATCTCCACTTTTATATGGGACTAAAGTCCGGAGTAGGGGAGCCTGCCATTCTGTAAAATTGCATGAAAGTAAATCTGCGAATTACGCTGTAAAGCTCGTCAGAGCGCATGTCCTTGGACATTTAACGAAGTGAAATTGAGACGAATAAAAAGGCTCAAATTAAGTTCCACTTCTTTTAATTTTCTTCTAAGATATGGTCGGGGGGAACACTCCCGAACTGATGACAAAATCCAACAAAATAAATTGGAGATAACCGAATAGAGAGTTGTGGGTTGTACATAGTGACCACGTAGCCCACTCGACTGAGTATCCAATCCATCCCCCTCCTGCCTCCCACTGGATGGAGCCCAACCTGGGATACTCTACGTTACATCTAAAACGTACAATTCTAAGTGATAATAACATTTTATTATCTTGCAAAAGTTCAACCTAAAACATTAAATCTAAATGATTTATGTAAAAAGTAAAAACTGACACAGGAGAAATTAACTCTAGCTGTGTCCTTAAATGCATGCTGGCTAAACGAACCTGAGTAAGTACACATGGGACATATACTAAGGTGTTGCCCAGAATGAGACATAAAACGAAATACTGTTAAAAATCGTTACATCGTGGATAAAATATTCTCCTACACTCACAGAGTGTAAAATTTATCACAGGAAACTAAAAATGCTGAGATTATCCGCAAATCAAGCACTTATGGGTACAGATCCCGAAAACGGTACCCTAACTACTCCTATATGGTCACTGCCGGATGGGCTCTCCTTCTCATGGGATCAGGTGGTGGTAAGACCTTGTCTATCGGATAAGACGAGAGACCGTACACCTGTCACTTCCCCCCCCCCCCCTTCTTTTTTCTAGAGGGAGTCTAGAAAAAGGCGAAACACCATGACTGTCTCTATGAGAAGGGGAGCTGCTGCAGTGACGGAACCTTACACAAAATAAAAACAGTACGGGACATAAACACGTCCTCAGACCCATACATTTGGATCTCAAAATACATTCGAAAAAGACGAAAGATCTTGTTCATGGTTGCTGAGAAATAACCAGATCATTTCTTGAATTTGTGATGGTATCCACCACGGCCTTTGGATGAAGGGTCCTTCGGTTTGCCCTTGCCCTTAGGTCTGGGAGTAGAGGGCCTGTAAACAAAAATATTTAGGTTTTAATTGCTGCTTCCGCTGCAATGAAAGGACCTAAAGAATAAATACCCGAAATTTCGTCTTGGGAAAAATCTTTAAGGTAGTACTTAATAAACGCGTTAGGTGAAGCCCAACAACCCGTTTTGAGTATCTCTGATAATGACACGTTATGAATGGCCCTAAGGGAGTTAGCCACTTGCCTGACTTGATGGGCTTTGATGTTTAACTCTGTATGAAGGGACGTGTCTGACTGAGATTTTTCATAGGCCGTGACAATTATCTCTTTAATGTACCGGGAAATAGTTTGTTTCGAGAGATCTTTATTAAATCCCGGCATATAGGAGATGATTAGTGCATTTTGGTTAGAAGACCTATAAGCATCGGAAATCTCTAAGTATTGACGCAATGCTTTCACAGGACATAAAGAGATTAGTCCCGTGGGGACTTGTTCTTCTGGAAGGGATGGGAGTGCTATGTGATCAAATGTGCCCATCCCGTGGGTTTTGATGTGGGTTTTACCCATAAAGCCTGCCCTGGGCACGAGGAAAACCTTATCCCAGGTCCCATTTTCCTTGCTCACTACTCTGTCCAGCGCGTGAATTTCGCTTCTCCTTATGCCCGACGCCAAGGCCAAAAGGAAAGTAAACCTTAGAGTTGCATTCTTTGCAGATATCAAGGTTTCCCCAAATAAATCCGGTCTTTGCAGGAAACGAAGCACTAAGGCCAGATCCCATTTGGCTATGTTGGGCGCACTCGGAGGAGAATTGACTTTAAAATGTCTAATTAATTGAGATAGGGCCGAATCTTCCCCTGGGTCGTACCCTATGGAAGCTTTGAGTTTAGAGCCTATGGCTGCTCTGTATCCCTCAATGGAGCTCACTTTCAAGTGTTCGTTAGAAAATAAGTGGTCCAGAAAGTCCGCTACTACAGGTGGGGACGCTTGGAATGGGTCTAATTTAGACTTACTGCACCATGAGGCAAATTTATTCCACTGGGCCCTGTATACCTTGGTTGTGGATTGTTTGTGGCTATTGACTATTTTATCCACTACCTTTTCCGAGAATCCTTTTTTCTTCAAGAAGGATTGGCCAGGCACCATAGATGCAGGTTCAGTAGGTGCGGGGCCGGGTGAAAGTGTTGCCAATGTGGTTGGGATAAAAGACCCTTGTGGCATGGGATCGGAAGTGACTTGACCACCGAGCATTGAAGTAACAGAGCAAACCATGGGGCTTCTGGAGTCCACGGAGCTACCAGGAGGAGAAATCGGGGTTTCAATTTGATTATTCTCTGGAGGACTTGGAGTAGGATTGCCTGTGGTGGGAAGGCGTACAGTACCTCCTGTAATGGCCATGGGCAATTGAGAGCGTCTACAGCCCATGCCGATGGGTCTGGGCAGGGAGAGACAAATTTGGGTAGTTGTGTCGTTCTGGAGTTTGCAAACAGGTCCAGGGTGGGAGGACCCCACGGTGACTGATTTACTACCCATCGGAAAGATGAGCGTGCTAGGCACCATTCCGTGTGGATTACTTGGCCTTCCCTGGAGGCTAGGTCTGCCAGAACATTGAGTTTTCCCGCCAAATGTTGGGCTATGAGGGTGATATGACATTGACGGGCTCGGGATAGGATCTTGAAAGCTAGTTTCGAGAGTGATAGGGATCTGGTCCCCCCCTGTTTGTTCAGGTATGCTATTGCTGTGGAATTGTCCAACAGAAATAGGACTGATTTGTTTCTGAGTAGATGGTTCAGTTTGTTTAGGGCTATCCAGACTACCCGTAACTCCAGCCAATTGATATGATGTTTGTTCAGAGAGGGAGACCATATCCCTTTCCATACTTGGCCCTGACAGTGTGACGAGTCCGTTTGAAGTTCTATTTCTGGGGCTGGGAAATGAAAAGGGACACCCTCGGTCATTACGATGGGATCGCACCACCATTGTAGAAGGGATTGTGCCTTCTCGGGAATTTCCGTTTTGGCTTGTGGGAACCTTCCTTGCCTTAGTGCAATCTTGACCCGTCTTTGGAAGGGTCTGTAGTGTAGGCGGCCCAGGGGGACCGTCCTCGCGGTTGCCACTAAAAGGCCTAGAAGGGATTCCATTGCCTGCAAACGTACTTTTCGACCGATGGGAATTGCATTTATGGCTTGAGAAATTTTTAGGCACCTTTCTTCGGTGGGAAATGCTCTGGCATTTTTTAGATCCCATTTCTCCCCGAGAAATATGATGTTTTGCTTGGGAGAGAGTTCTGATTTGGGTAGATTGACCACCAGCCCGACTTGCAGGGCTTTTCGTACCAACCTTACCGTCTGTCGGTGGGCTATCTCCCTGTCCCGATGGGCTAACAGCCAGTCGTCCAGATATTGGAAGACTAGCATGCCTTCTAGACGAGCCCACGCTTTCAGAACTCTCATTACTTTTGAGAAAACGTATGGGGCTGTGGAGAGGCCGAAGGGAAGTGCCCGAAACCAGAAACGTTTTGTGCCCACTTGGAAGCCTAGAAATTTTTTGGCTGATTGATGTAATGGGATATGGAGGTAAGCGTCGGATAGATCTATCGAAGTACCCCACATCCCTGCTTGTAGGCTTTCTTTTATGATTTGGGCCGTGTCCATTTGAAATGTCGTTGTCAGAAGAAACTCGTTGAGGGTGGAGAGGTCTATGACTAGTCTCCACCCCCCTGATTTTTTGGGAACTAAGAAAACCCTGCTGAAGAAAGCTGTTTGAGCTTCGGGCATTTCCTCTATGGCTTCTTTTCTTAGTAGTGATAAAAGCATCTCTTGCAGAGCCAGATCCTTTTCTGAACCCTGGACGTAGGAGGTGGCAAGATTTTTTGGAGCCTGACTGGTGAGAGGTATGGGAACTTTGTGTCCCCTCTGATCCCGTTTGAATGGGAGGGAGTAGCCATTTTTTAGCCAACGGACTACCCGGCGGGAAGCCCCAATTTTCGCCCAATCTTGCCAAAATTTGCCTAGCCTTCCTCCTACGGGCCAGCAGTCGTTGTAGGATTGCAAATCTTTTAAGTTTTCTGCATTTATTAAAGTATCGCCAAGAGACCAAGGAATCTCTGGGCGGTACTTTGGTTGGCTGCTACCTGCTCTGCTGCGGCGATGGACCCTCCTGCCTGGTGCCGTAATTCTGTTTCGGCTTCTTGGCTGGGGGCGGCCGAGGCTGCGCGTTGGGCTTTGACTGCTCTGAGCTCTGGTGCTGGGACCTCTTGCGCTTGAATGGACGTCGGATAGAGGACCGAGACATTCTCGACATGAGTGCAAAGTCTTGCGACAGGGAACGGCTCTCCTGATTGACTTTCTCGATCTCAGCCGGGGGAAATAACTCCTTCTCGCCGAGGATGGGGGCGTGGCGTAACTCTCTTAGTCCTTTAACGCTGGACCAACAATGTTGTAGGAATGCGTCCCGTCTAAGAAAAACCATGGACGTCATCAAAAATGTTGCCAACTTGACCACGTCTCTAGTTGCCAGGGCCAAACATTCCAGTAGCTTGGAGGTCACCGGGTCACTAAAGCGTAAATCGTCCCATCGCGTTTTCAGAGCTTTTAAAGTATGGTCCTGAAAAGACATAATATTGAGAACGTGGCGGGAGGTTGTCTCAATAGTTTTGGCGTCCTTTTCCACCAGAGGTATGTCTGAGTCGTTACGGACGGACGGCATCCAGACTGTGCGTTTGGCGGGCTGCTCTAAAGCTTCTGTCGGCAACAAATCGTCCGATGGCCGATATGGGCCCGGTCTCACTGCGCAATGTCGTGAAGCGTGAAAACGGGACAGAGCACGCCCTTCCGCGTTGTCCATCTTCTTAAACTCTCTTGATCGCACTAATATGGCGTTGGCTATGCCCTCGCTAGTCGGAAGTGCGATGAATGGATCCTGATTCATGGGAGCTGTTTGGGAGGTCATCCGAATCGGGGGATCCTCCTTGTCGAGAACTGGAGAACCGACTGTAACGTTCGCCAGGCGAGCGATCTCCTGGATTGCGTCTCGGAAAGGTACATCTTCCGGAGTCATCGTAGACGACGTGACTTAAGGCGTTGCATTCTCACTACGAGGCGCAAGGTCCGGTGGAGACGGGGTCCTAATTGGGCGTCTTCCAGCCGCTGCTGGATCTTTCCAGAGTTTTTGACCACTACTCGGAGACCTGACGTAATCCATCTCTCGGAGAGGAAGTCGAAACTGGGCTGATGGGAGCGCATCTCCCATTTCCTCATCCGGCCCCTCGTCCTCGGATTCCTGATCTTCCGAGCTTTGCGCTGACTCTTCCCTATTCTCCACAGCTTCCGAACGTGAGGGAGCTGCGCAGGTGGGAGTATAAATCTCCCGTTCTCGATTAAGTGGGATCGACGACAGAGGCGAGGTCACCGAAGGAAAAAAGTCGTCATCCTCTTCCCCGGCTAGGCCTGATACTTGACCTGACGGGGGAAACTCCGAAGAACCGGCGTCGCTAATAACTTCTACTTCCGGTGGCTGACTGTTCGGGCCCAAACCAGAAGGTGGTGAATGGGACGGAGATGGATGCGTCTCCGGAGGAGGGCGTGAAATCGTAGCCGATGGTTTACGTTTACGCCGCGATTCAGAGGTCTGCTTCTTGAACTGTTGTTGTAGTTCTTGGAGTTGTTTCTGTAATTGAGTCTGTAACGACAGAAACGCAGAAAATTCACTGGGCAAACGAGGAACCTGAGGAGGAGGGGGGAGTTCCATCTGAGATGGGATCCCCAGTTGACCCGACATCATCGAGAAACTTGCACCCGAATCCGTGTGAGTAACCGTGACCGGCTCTGGTGTGGGTACTGTCTCCGAAACTGTTTCTTTTTTAGCACCTTCCGTAGGACTAAGAGCCCAAACCTTCCTCAAAGTCTCTTTTTCCTTACCCTCTGGTACGTCTAGTTCAGCTACCGTTTCCGAGTATGCTCTCCGCTTACGGGATTTTCTGCCTTTCTTATCCACTGCGAAGGCATCCGACTCAGAGCCTGTATCCATTCGCACCGGTGTGGAGACCTGTTCTAAGATCACTGAACTGGCCTTACGCATAGTCCCCTCTAAAAATTCTGGCGTGAGGAACGGTGCAGAAGATAAGGCTTTCCTTTTATCCCGCCTGCGGTCGTTGCGAACCCTGTTTCTGTAAATGAGTTTCCACTCCTTCCCCGAAAGGTGGTGACACTCAGCGCACGTATTCCACTCGTCGCAGAGGGGCAAGTTTGTTCTCCGTCTACAACGGTCGCAGACCGAATGAGGGTTAAGAGCTGAGGGCGGATGTGTACACTGCGGAAGCGTCGGTGGGTCCCGCAGACCGGCTTCTGTCATATCTGAAAAACAAGCAGAAGAAAAAACACTGATGAGTAAACTGTACATGTCCCCAGTAGACAGGTAAAGCATACAAGTAACAGATATTAATATTCTGGGCATTTAACGAGTGACAGTAGGCAGTACGACGACCACTCTCTTTCATCCAGACGTTACTAACGTATTTATTGGCGTTTCAGGAATTCAGAACCAGATAAAACGCGAAACGGGACACCTGGGCCCATTTTCGGGATCCTCGGTCGATCCCGAAAACGGGATCTGCCCATGAGCCCGAAAACGGTACCCGTCCTTGGTGCCTAAAGATGGGATCCTCTATGGATGGGATCCTAATCCCGACTTAGGCCCGTCCCCTACGTGGGGGGGGGGGCATAAACGGGCTTCCAGATGCCATTTACGGCACCCTGGTGCCGTTTATGGGCTAGAGCAGTCCCATAAACGGGCTAAAACTCACCAAAATTCACCAAAATTCGCCAGAACGCCAAAAAACGTTGAAAGTCTGGACCAAAGAAAGTAGCGTCTAGAGGAAACTGGACGAAACTAACTGGTCTCATAGGAGTGTCTGATACAGCAAAAACGGGCCATAACGCGATAACACCTAAGCTGTAGCTGACTGGGAATCAAAGCAGGCAAAGTGGGCTGCAGAGGCTCAACCAACTCCGAGGCGATGTGTGCACGAACTAGACTAAGAAGACACGTCCTGTAGCTTCCGAGTGGAGAAGAGAGGCACACTTCCCGGGACAAAAAGTCTCCGCTACGTGTAAACTCAACAACTACCAGACCGAAGTCACGAGTGCGACCGTATTGCTCTAATCCTGAATCAAATTAATCCAACATTACAGAGGATGAAGAATATCCTTAAATGCAATGAAATAGAAAGTTAAAAGCAAAATCGCACCTTGCCTAGTTCCCCTTTTTCAACGAAAAAGTGGAGCACACAGAATTGCGTGTGTTGTCAACACCACGCTTGAAGGGAATGATTGATGTCTTCGAATGACGTAAGTCTTCTCATTCTCGCTTGCTGATTGGCTGGAGTTGGAGGGAAAACAGGATGGAGAGTAGAGGGACCATTCTATTCACTAGAAAAATTTCATTTCTATTTGCGTGATATTATTATCCAGAAGGGAACCCATATAAAAGTGGAGATAAGCGAATTCAAAGCTTTTACGAAGTAAAATACTATTGTAGTACTTTGTCTCATAGTGCGAAATAATCGATGTGTTTTGAACGCCAAAGCTACGTAACACAAGAATTAGTGGTCTTGGCCACGAGTAAGCAATATCGGTGTTTTGTTCCGTACAGTGTTTCTCAGGTTTTTTTCCTTACCTTCCAGCAGATTTATCTTTACTTGGCGAACGAAGGCGCAATGTCAATCTGACCGTCTGTTGGGTGTCTGGTGTGAGTTGGGTGTTGTAAAGGCACGGAGACAAGAGGTGCCGTTGATAAGTATAAGTTCTCTCGTTGTCTTTTCCACACCCCTCCAGATAAACCCAGCTCTATTGACTTGCCAGGGGTGCTGTGTTTGAATTTGCAGAGCGTCGATGTTTTACGTTGCTAGCTAGATTCACAGGGTTATCGCCTCTTCCTTCCCCCTACGGCTTGCCTGGGAACCAGCTGGCTCACTTCCCCACAAGGGTCAGCAAGTGTGGGTTATGCCCCACACGATTATCTCCATCTGGATATCAGCACTCCTTGAGTTGTGCCTCTCCAACCCCTTCTCCTGGCGTAGGCGCGGATAGGAGACAGGGTTGAGTTAACTAGGGGCATATTTGGGCCAGTGTCAATGTATTTTTTACATTTACTTTATTTCATATATCTGTCTTCGTGTGCATGTCGCCCAGCGCCGGTTGAGCGTACCATTAGTGGGTGGTAGGAGGTAGGAGGGAGAGGGACAGAGGGGTGCTTATGTTCAAGGCGTTATCCTTTGCATTGTCTTTTGAGTCGGTTTAATTCAGTACCACCCTACAATTGCGACCATCTCTCAGATGCCACCATCTCTCTGATGCGACCACCTCACAAATGCGACCACATCACAAATGCGACCACATCACAAATGCGACCACATCACAGTGCGATCACCTCACAAATAAGACCATTTTTCACACGTTCAGGTCTTGGACCCTTTCACTGCAGGGAGCACCCTACAAACAGACTTAACCCAGAAACAGGACCATTACAGTCCACTCCAACGGATGGTCTCATTCCTGTCGTTTCACTGTATTTTGCTTTGTACTTGTTTTGAACAAGAACAATTTCTGGCTTTGTGAGATATAAATTACAGCAGATTAGAACACTGGGGAAAGCTAGACTGATCTAACAGATGCTTAGTGGAACCCTCTGGATGGACTATTTTGCAAACTGAATCGTTTTTCGCTGCTCCAGTTACTGAGTGCTTCGGATATAGGATTATCCTAACAATACGACCATTAATCACTCTAGCTTCTCCATAATTATTAGGTTTCAGTAATTTTTATCTGGTACCTCTGCGTTTTATTTCAAAGAAGGGTATATACCTAGAGTGGAGACGTTAGGGGAGGGGGGGGGGGGGTGCGCTCCCATTAATTGTTTGAGTTAGGATGTGTGGGGCGCAAGACCAAGACCCGCTTTTCACGGAGGGGGGGGGGGGGGGAGCATACTATGTGATTCCAAAATTCTGAAACAACCAACTAGCCATGAAACCAACAAACGTACTGACGAGAATACCGTGCATTTTGTAACCTAAACACTGTTCTCGTTTAGCCATTAAGCAGGTCAGTGAGGATGTCTTCAAACATGAACCATTTCGCTTCATTCTAAGACCTTCAAACATTGCTATACCACACGTGATCTGCTCATCGATTAAATTCTCACTAATCTCTCACATAGGTCACGTGATGCCCAATCATCGACATATTCAATGCCCATTACATCTGTCGCACTGGGAGCTGCAGCGAGCACACTAAAGGCCATTGTATGCCTCCCAGTCACGCTGCTTAATCGCCGGGGCCTTTAATTGCCCACCCTCTGTATACCAAGTCATGTGATAACTGGGCTACACATCAGTGTTATATAAATACAAACCGTTTGATTGTTTTCTGCCCGCTGTGACCGTCATCGTTGAGGGGATAATTTTCACAGCTGCTGTGAATTTTTGTTGACGTTTTTTTTTGTTTTGTTTTTTTGCAGCAAGTGTAATTCATTATCGAATTATAGTTACATCTAAACTCCTATAGCAACAAGCCTACAACCCCCCCCCCCCCCCCCAACCTTGCTTAGAAAGGAGCTTTCATAACTTTCGATAAATCTTTGTAATAAAACTTACTGATCCTTTTTTTTCATTCAACTAAGCACGTGGTTTTTATTGATATAGAATATTGATGATATTTTGTCAATCGATAAACTTTCAACGTGTTTTTATTTGTTATGCAGTTACGCTTGTTTGAAATTTACACCAAATTAAATATTGGATATGCATTAGGGGCGATTCAAGCCGCAAGTTTTCAGAAAGCCCTGGATAGACGAATATATGTTGGATAAACTAAAAGCAGAAGGTTAAGTTTAATTAAATAAGACTCCTTTCACCACTTTATTTATATTTGTGTGTGTACAAGAGCAGCTAGGGCTCTCGCTGCTGTAACCATAGGAGGTAAACTAGACACACATCAACACTTGGGAAGTATATACACAATTTGTGGGTCCTTTTTTTTTTTGTTGGAATCCGATTGCAGTTCTGATTCAACCTTCTTTTTATGGGAAACGCTGATTACTGGATAAAGATTACTACATCTCCCCCCTTTAACGAAATTGGGACTCCGCGCGGATCGCATCTGGCAACAAAATTACCCGGCCTTCTCCCAGCGTTTTTTATGATGCACATGATTGCACAGCCTCCCCCCTGCCCCCCTCCCCTGCCCCATCCCCATTTTCACACACCCCTTTTGTTAAAATGATGCAAAGAATTCAAGAAGCAGCTGTATCGATTTTATTCCATTCTCCTCTCCACTATTCTTTAATGTTTATGAATATGCATATAAAGTTCTCTGTCTGGTAAGAAATAAAAATGGAGGAGTTATCAGCGAATTGTCCCGTTATTGACATTTTGATTTAAGGAGACATTTACTGCTGGCTTTAGTTCTGCCATAATTTATATTGATCGCCCAGGCATCAGGGAGAAAGTTTATGCTCAAATCAAATGCAACATTCTACTATGGCGCAAAATGTCACACATGACTGCACAGAATCAATACGCCTTCCAATCATTTGTGGAGTTGGGTTTTGAAAAAAAAAGCAGTTCCAATCAATACTAATTTCAATTTAACAACATTCGCAATCTGGAAATATTCGATTATTAGAACTGAAATCTTGATTTATAACTATTTTTATTTACCTCACTCACAAGTTCATTACTTAGAAAGTGTTTAGACTGAATCTCTAATGTTATTTCTATTTTGACTAAAAAAGATTTTTCAAACAATATGAAAATATGAAGCAAACAAAATCAAAACTGGTTTCACACTGTGTAATTACTTTGTAATCTTCAACATATGAACAACTCTAATGTTCAATTAAAAATAGTTGACTTGCTGCCTGCAGAAGGATTACTGATATGCTTGTTATATCAATAAAATATATTGATATAAGACGCTGGAGTAAGTGAAACAACTAATTCACTAGGCGTGGAGACTCATTCAGCCTCACATCCGCTGGGGGTATGCTGTTGTCCTCACCCAAACCCGCTAATCTATAAGCAAGAGTCAAATTGACACATGTCAGTCAATATTACGTTTTTTATTGGATAAACATACAGAGTGCTCCGACAGCACTGTGCGTCCATCTTCTCGGGATAAACAAGGGTTGTTGATTGACTTTATGTGCGGGATAAATGTGTGATAAGGGACAAAACAGGCAGGAACGAGAGCTTTTTATCTGGTTAAGTTATGTTCTGAGCAAATATCAATGTTGACGAACATTACAGAGGATATCTCGCAAAAATATTTCGACAACAGGTGTATTTGGATATGTCTGCTTTCGATGCTAAATTTACTGCACGTTGGAAAATTTCAAATTTTTACTTAGAACTAAAGAAAAGGATAAAGTCAAATCAAACATAAAGGTAAGTATTAAGTGTGACTCGTTTCATATTCGGGTTATTTGGAGATTAAAAAAAACATCAAAGAAAGATAACCTATTTCGAAATATAATTTAATTTTACAGAGAAACACACTTTGATATGTTTGCGGTCTGACATGTCGAGACACTCGCAGAGCTTTTGTCACGCTTTAGTCAGAGACAAAGTTTTCACAGAAATCTTGTTTATTTCCACACAGTCTCCAACGGAAGATTGGACCAGATATTAAATTAAATCTCTGATTTAGATTTTAAAGAAAATCAACGCTCCTGGCGTTATTGTCTAAAAGTAGCGCCAGTTTACAAGTTGTATTATAATATAATTTGCTCTCGAGAATGGCAAGCTTCGGCACTGATAATAGTTTTCCGGGTCACCATGTTTTAGTTTCAATTTTGTGTTTGCTAGTGCAGTCATCCAACCAACAGATGAGAAAAAATGAGATTCTTTCATGGCCTTTGATATAACTACAATTTTTACTTTGCTTTAAAATGTGCATTGAAATTTTAAAAAAAATCCATAAATACATTCTTATTGCGGCTCATAACAGGATGCTATTGTAACCAATCGAGATCGTGTTAAGCAAGTATCAAAACGCTTGTAGATCGCCAAAAGATGACAGAAGCATTTAAAAAAATGGTTGCTGATTTTTTAAATGGCTGGCATTGCCCAATCTCTGGTAGATCCCTTATAAAAGATGAAAGTAATCTGATTAAAACTATGTGCAGGAGCATATGTATTAAAAGCATTGGAGCTCTAGAACTTTTCAAATGATTCTATTTATCCAATTTTTGACGGATCACCAAAAATGAGAGGGGAAACATATTCAAACAAAATGTGATAGCTGACGGATCAAAACTGTAGGAGAAGGATTTTGAAAGTTGACTACGAACAAATTTAAAAAATGCCGTAATTTTGCCAATTACCAAGTTTGGCGAATTATCACAAATAATAATAATAACAATAATGATGATAATAATAATAATAATAATAATTAAAACTGGAATATGCAAGGAACATTCATACCAGTTTGAAAGCTATCAAATCATAACTATAGGTGAAGAAATATATTAAGTAGAAGTTTACAAACGCACACAAACGTGTAAACATACATAAAGACGAAGTCGCCTGGTCTGAAAAAGGATGTTATAACACACCAATAGCTATGTCGGCTGCTAAAGGACCTATTGATCAATTAACTAAAGAGAATCAATGGGTAATCAATCACTATAGCGCTCTCCTTTGCCTTCAGTTATTGTGTGATTAGCGACAATTACCGAATCACGACTAATCGTTACGTTCCTCCCCCACCTCACCCCACCCAACCCAGCTCCACAATCACCATTCCTGGGATTTGTACTGACTTACACTCACTATGCAGCACGCTTATACGAGGACTTGCGGGTGGGCTTGCGTATTGGAAGTCCACTTTTTTTGTCCAGTTCAAACAGTTATCGGCAGCTCTTGGGTATGACGTTACCAGGATGTTCAAAAATAAGACGTTATGAAGCAGAATTTCCAGCTTATAGTGGATGTCGGAAGTAATTCCAAACAAAAAGTATAAACAATACCTTTTTTTGAGAAATGTGATATACAGACACCGAGAGAGCGCAGTAGCATAGAAGTATGGAGAACAACTTGTAGACATTTTACACGGGCAATTCCTGGGACATTATGGCCACCTTTCTTGGGAAACCCCCAGTCATCCCCAGGATTCATTCCACACAGCTTTACAGCTGTATGTACACAGGTGCACTTTTCTTGTGTGTTTTACAGGTAATACATAACAACCCCCACGATGTAACACGCTTTAATTTAAATCCCTGACTTGTCCTATTGATAATACTGTTTTCATTTCTGATGAGCCATATTATGATTTTATAAAATCACTGTTGTTTCGTGACGTCAATACAGCGTCTTTTTCTAGTTGTCACTTCCTATACGCCTATGCCACGTCACAGAAGGGCGTCGTACGGACGTTGTTGTAGGCAGCAAACTGCCAACTTAATTATCAAGTTGCATCTTCAACGTTTTCCAACATATACAGAACAACTTTTTTTACAACTACAATTTGTTGATGTCCAATGAACGTTATCATACAGGCATTGGCTAAGTGGTGAAAAATTAATAATTAAATAATAGTAAAAAAAACAACACCAAACCACGTCAAACCGGCACGAACACATCTCAAATTGGTCTGCAATATCGAAGAGCCTTTGGCAATATGCACCAAGCAGATCAGAGTTATTGTAGCCTCCATGGCCAAGCATTTTGTAAAACTTAACGAAAATCTTGTAAAACGCAATTCTCCTTTGGTGTCACTTGAAATGGGGAACAATACGACAAGGGCATTTAATGCCCCCCCCCCCCGAAAAGAATAAATAAATAAATAAATATATGAACAAATAATAAAATATTGAATTGATATTCCAGGTGCCTGATTGATAAATATTTAAGCAAGACAACTTTGGCTAAGTTTGCCATTGCTCTTCATTCCTTTCGTGTCACAATCAGAGCAATTCAAACCCATATTTCTGTTAGAAATTACTCTTTGTGGCTACGATTATTTCAGGGAGAAGCAACGCAATTTTGACTCTGGGCAAATTTGGCCTTAAAATTCAAGTCTTTTTCGGTAAACTTTCTCAGCAATCTTATTTAAAAGTTGTGGTCGGAATTTTCTAGCACACCCATTTCCGGTCAAAAATATGAAACTAATGAAAGGATTGCCGCATTTTTGTACTGTTTTGTACTGTGATGCTGGCAGGTCCATGGTATGCTGGTAGCCACTGATTTTCGTGTACCCTGGTCGCTCTAGTTGTAACTCTATTACCAGAAATAACTTTATTATTGGAAGCGTCTGCAGTTAACACAACATACATAATGGACCAGTGTTAGTTGTGCGACAGTTTGCAATTATAAATACCGGTTATTAATACACACAGCCCTCTTTGTTCTAACAGCCATCCACGCAATAGTAACCTTTACATAATTGAACAGAGATGACAATGTTTTGCATGTTTAGCATTATCGCGGATCAACAACACCAGTCATAAACGGTGCTGTAATATTTGCTGCTTGTCAAATAGCATATATGAGAAGCGATATGAATGTTTCATGTTACAGGTAAAAAGAACGGGGATTTCAAACCGCCCAAAATACCTCGTACGGGATGTCAACGTTTGTGCTTGTATTAGACAGCTTGCGTGGAGAATTTACTTCTGAGCGTTAGCCAATGACCGTATAGAATTGAGAAATAGTTTACGCCTGTCCAAGCCTTAATAATAGACAAACAACAGAGGAAGTAAATTTCTTTCGCAAGGTGCATCTAAATTTTAGTAAACTGAGATATCAGGAAATAAGAGCAAACATCAAAGTAGTATTTAACGCAGAGCGGCAATGATTTGTATTAGCTTCTTAAATTAAAGCGTCGTTATATCGAAGCTGGCAAAACGATATAATAAATATGTGCGGATGTGTGCGAGAGAGGTATAACGGGTATTATTAGAGACCTTTTAAAGGAAGTAAAAAGCTTCTCATTCCCAATTGCAAACTTTTTGTGCAACCGGGTATAAGTTTGCAGTTTTTTTGGACGTTTCTGCGCTTTGGTTTCGATTTTTTCTCTTTTTCCCCGTTGGATGACTTCCAGAATACTCCTCTTACACTATTTGAAGGTGGAAGACGAAATTTGTATAGGATGGCAAGGTCTCGGTGAATCCGCAATTTTTTAAATAACGGTCAATCACATTGGGGTTAAAGTTTTTTTTTTCTACAAAATGGTTTCCTGTAAACTCCTCCTAGCGTTTGAGTCAGAGGAGCTTCATATTTGGTACACTTATTTGGTCTCGCATAAATCACAAATATTTTTGACCTTGACCTCAAAGTGAGGTCAAAATAATTTTCTAAAACACCTATTTATCACGAAAAGTGGCCACAAGCAGCGGATTATCATGCTGAATCTTAACCTTGAGGGTCAAGATCAAAGGTCACGTGACCTCGTGTACCGTTATAAACAGACCGACATGTCTCGAAAACGGTTAGAGATAGAGTGAATTAGAGCTCATTTACGACCCTTAGGACATAAACAACGTTGATCTTGACCTTCTCTATTACGGTCAAGGTAAAAAAACCGGAAGTTAACCATTATCTTGAAAACGGTTAGAGCGAGAGAGAGAGAGAGAGAGAGAGGGAGGGAGAGAGAGAGAGAGAGAGAGCGAGAGAGAGAGAGAGAGAGAGAGAGAGAGAGGGAGGGAGGAGAGAGAGAGAGAGAGAGAGAGAGAGAGAGAGAGAGAGAGAGAGAGAGAGAGAGAGAGAGAGATGGAGAGATAGGGATGAAGGGAGACAGACAGACAGAGAAGTGATTCTGAGCTCATTTGTGACTCCTATATCATGATTAAGGTCAAAAACCGGAGGTTGACCATTATCTCGTAAGCGGTTACAGATAGAGCAATTATGAGCTTATTTTCGATCTTTCGGAACTGAAAGACTTTATTTAAGACTTACCTCGGTGACGTTGACCTCCTCGATCATGGTCAATATCAAAACTGGAAGTTGACCATTATCTCGAAAACGGTTAGAGATAGAGCGATTTTGAGCTTATTTTTGATCCGTTGGGCGTGAAAGACTTTATGTAAGAGGTATCTCGGTGACCTTGACCTAATCGTTCATGGATCCATGAGAATTCTGAATTTTGAGAGTTAAGAATCTTATTTTTTTGTAAACTCCAAGTGTAATTTTCGCTACTTGGTCGTAACAACGGTCTAGTTGAAAATAAATTTTACATTTTGTAAAACACTTGTTGCCAAAACATTTTACTTCTCATTTTCTTTCTCATTTTTTTTCCGTCAAATTGCAAAAGTTAACTTCTTGCAAAAGCCTCTATTGACCTAAATGATACTTGGACTCTCCAGGAAAATAAGTACAAAAAGTGTGTTAGTTCGATTTTTGAAAGAGTGATCATCTTGAATGCATGCGGCCTTCAGCAGGGACCCTCAGCAGTTTCGAGAAAAGGTGCTCCTGCACCCCCGCCCCTCCTCTACATCTGATACTGTATTTTGTATGCTTTAATGGCTGATCATAAAAAGTGATGTTATCTTTATTTGAATGCCTTATTACATGGAACTCTGAAGTTTAACCAGTAGATGTTGTGACATCTATACAACATCCATCTTAGAAAATTACTTCTAATCAGCCAATTTCCAACCATTCCAGAAAGTTGTAGTTGGATGTTTTTCACCGGGGTCAAATCAACCCGATATCCTTTAACTTTGACAGGCGTCTGAAAGTGAAACAGCGTGTGTTCTCTAACGCCACACAACGGTATCATATTATCGCTCACCGGAAATAGTTAAAACAAACCTCAAGTTCTCAGAACCTACTAGAAGTTGTTTTAAATCTTCATTCCTCATTCGATTACCGAAAAGCGTATACATTCAACTCAGTGGTTAAAAAATCCAGTCATAACTTCCCCTTAATTTGTTATGGTTTTTCTAGTGTCCTTGAAGTGTGCGGAAGAATGTGGAATGCCGTTGTAATATTTAATGCTTATTTTTGATAACAGAATGCAATTAAAGATATCAATAAACCAATGTAGATTTCATTAATTAATATTTTGCTATCAATAATTGAATTTTAGATGGCAAAAATTTATTTTTGAGATAAAAAATCAAACTTGAAAAATCTTAAGGGAGACACACAATTACATAAAATTTAATGAATCGTCAATTAAATTTTTGAGATGAAAACTTGAATTACTGATATCAATAATAACAACATAATTTTTGAGCTCAAGCATTGCTTCTTTTTTTACAATAAAAAACTTAAGAGAAAAATTCTGTTTACAAGGACCAGTCATTATTTTATTCACAGATGTGTGCTTCTGAAGTTTTTGAGATCAAAAAATAATTTGCAGATTTCAAATATAAATTAAGAAAGTCTCGTTATGAAATAATGATATCAATAACAGGAAAAATAAATCATTGAGCCCAAAAGTGAGATTTTGCTCTCAAATATTTCATTTTTCTATTAAGAATTGAATTTTTAAACGCTGAAAATAAATTTTAGATATCATTATATTATTTTTGATATCAATAAATATTTCTTGATGTCTGCAAATATTTATTGATATCAGGAATTATTTTTTGAGATCATTTAGATATATCAAAACATAATTTCAGATAGCAAAAATTAAGTCTTTATATCAAAATATGATTTTTGTGAGATCAAAAATTAATTCTTGATATCAAAAATCCAATTTTTGACATCATAAATTACTTTTTGATATCAATTAATCCCTAATAAATGTGAAAATGGCATCCCATAGAAGAATCCAACCGCCAAAAAAACCCAGTGCAATATATTTTTCTCTGACATGAGAAAGAGGAGCGTGGAAGTTGACAACATGGGTATCAAGTTAACGAGAGAACTTTTTTATGAAAGGGAAGGGGTGGGGCTCCAAGTTGCATATCGAAAAAATATCCTATTCCAAACTACTTTGTGCGAAGTTGGACATGTTCCCGTCCTGAATAAATTCAGCCCACTGTTAGTCTTTTGAGTCCGGGGAGGGTGAAAAGGGGGTTACTTTGAGACTGGACGCGTTCCGAGTTGGCTGCCAATTTCGCATTACCCACAAAAAAGGAGGAGGGGTAGGAGTCTTTCAGAACGACACTCCAAATTTGCTTAAAAACTGGGGCACTATTTCAACTTAGTACTCTGCGTTTGGAGTTGTCTCAAAAAAGCATGGTGACCAATTTGTACCTGAGTCGGTCCCCGGGGTAAAAAGTTTCCTTCAGCATCCGTGCGAAAGAAATGGTCTTATTTTTACGACTACCCATTTGTTCACGCTACGTGACCGGATTTACCCTTATTATTAACTGGGGCGAGGAGTAAATTGTTTAGGATTAAACAAGAAAGTCATTCACAGTGCTTATTGAGTAGTTATGTATTCATGTTGCTGTGATTCTCCCATACTGTCTCCTCCCCCGTAAACGTGGCATCCCAGCAAACATTAAGACGTCAGAATGACGTCGGGTCGACGTCATGACCGACGTTTCCGACGTCGGACTGACGTGCCGGTTTTGGTTGAAAATGAAATGGAACCGACGTCGGGTTTTCAACGTCAGAATGACGTCGGGTTCCGACCTAAATCCGACGTCGGAATTAAGTCGGTTTTAGGTTGTATATGAGATTGGAACCGACGTCGGATTCCGACCTGAAACTGACTAGAGTTATATAATTAATAGATAACTAATCATTCAACTGATGTTGTGAAATACATGCGAAAGCATTCTCCATGTAAATTTTTACAATCTAGGAAGAAAAATACCGACGCGCCATCAAAATTCTAAAATTTTCATGCAAAAATTACGTTTTTTCTTCCTCTTTTTCAAAATGACTTCATTTCGGTGAGCGATAATAATGTTCATCGCTTTTTGGTCGTTTTTGCAACGTCGGAATGACGTCAGAAATCCGACGTCGCCTGGACGTCGGAATAATGTTGGGTTTTGGGGAAATAGGTAAGAATATGGTTGTGAAATCGTTGCGACCAAAATCCAACCTTTTTTCAACCAAAAAAAGACGTCGGTTGTTTGCTGGGATGTCCATTGAAGCATCTCTCTTTCTCCAATCCTTCCTGTCTTTTAGCATCCTGCTATCTAGGCAATATTTTTGATAAAATAAAGTAATCTCTGATATAATTATTTGCTGGCCTCCACCTTTTTTATTATTTGAATTTGCTTTCATTTCAAGGCAGTCTTTATGCCCTTGTGTGCGTTGGGGGAGAAGAGGGGCTGGGTTCAGTCGTACGGGATTTATATCCTGGGGTGCGACAGTGGAGGGTGGGGGAGAGGAGGGGGTCGGTACAGGTGTAGCTGCTCGTTACTATTGCTTAAAAACATACGGTTCATATGCGCATTATTACAAGTAACACAAATATAAATGAAAAGGTCATAAATAAAACCACAAAGGAAAGTGGATAGTTAGTCTATAGCCCAGCCATACAGCTTCCCCGAAAATTCATCTAAAGCTCGTTCCGTTGACGACCTGAAAGTCTGTAAAATCTGACAAATATCAGACGAGGGTATCGCCAAGTGACGTCACTTAAGGTGACTAGTTTGTGTTGTCATCGTATATTTTGTCCTTTTTCTGCTTTTGGGCACCACCTTATATGGAGATGAAATTCAGCGTATTCCTAGTTTGGCTCATACTTTGTTAGAATTTGGACACATTTTTAACACTTGACAAGCCTTTGGCTTGCAAGGGTTATATGAATTTGTGCGAGCAAAATTCGTCCTTTTTTTTTCTTCTTGAATTTTTCCGATTTTTTGTGTCTTCTTCTCTGACACTATGGGCTCTACGACCATGAAACTTGGGACTTATGAAGAGCTTGATCTGAACATGTACATGTCACTTTTTATTTTCGTCTTTGCTTTCGTTTTCTTTGTTAAAACGCCATGTGAAAAGAGTGTATTTTTTGCAAGTAAATGCGTAGCATTTAACGACAGCACAGCATACAGCATAGCTTTGTGTGAGCTCTCACTGCGTAAATAGATAACAAGGCGTATGCCTTATCAGTCAATAAAACTTTAAGTCAACAACAACCAAACACTACTCGGCTTATAAGACGTATTCAAACTGTGTTGTTTGCAATATTTTATTCAAGAAATAATCCATTGAAGGAAGTATTTTTGCGTTTTAATTTTTGTCAAGTGTTTAACATTTCGCTAGCGGAATGAGCTTCTCGTTTCATTTGGCCTGGTTTGAAGATTCTGGACATTGTACTTTGTCTCTTTCTTATTAGAAAAGATAACTGACTGAAAAGTCTGTGAAATTTACTGCATCAGGAATACAGACGAATATAAAGTGAATAGGTGGCAAATTCTCCCCAGTTCAACAGTTAAGTTTATATATATAAAATCCTCATGAACACAGACCAGCATGAATTTATTTTACTAACGTTTTATTTCGTAAAACGAGCGAATTGCGCTTTTACTCGTAAAAGCTCGTTTTACGAAATAAAACGTTAGTTTTACTTCGCAAAAGCTTAGAATTCGCTTATCTCCACTTTCATTGGGACTTGAGTCCGGAGCAGGGGAGCCTGCCATTCTTGAACTGCCCAAAAAGGTCGTGAATTACACTCTGGCTTGTCAAAGCTCGTTGTATAACCAGGAGTGCTGGGCACTCGAGGCAGAAGAAGAAATAAAACTTGTCAGATAAGTTTCAATTCTTTTAATGATTTCCTAAATAAAGTCCTGAGGCGTACCATTCCGGTCTTTTAACAAAAGGTAAAATCATAAACAAAGTAAAGTATCACAGCAACTGTCAGATGAGATGAGAAAGGCTTCCAACCATGCCATCATCTTTTGAGAACTATTACCATCCCCCTCCAACCGCCCACCGGATGGATCCCTACCTCAAGTTCTGACTATTCACTTTTTTAACTTAATTGTTCGCTATGTATTGATGAACAATTAAGTTTATTTAGCAACACTACAATGCGATCGCAAGCCTGAGAGGTTTACGCAAATAAACTCTTTGACACTTCGAGTAACGCGACTGAAGTGCCTTACAAGACATGCTATTCAAACTTGGAAAAAGAAAGACACCGTTGTCTAATTTCCTTTCTCCCAAATTATTCTAATTTACCACGTTTATTCGAAATAAACTTGTAAAGATTGACTAGATAGTTCTAAAACTACTGTAAATCGCCATAAAATGAAATACAGACACATTTTAGCTAATTTGTGACTGTTTTCCTATATGGGGCCATTATGGTCCCATAAGCCCATAATGACACTATGGTCCCTTATACCAAGGACAACCGACCGGTCTTTCGGTCTTCCGGACACAACGGGTATACGGTCACTCCAGTACGTTTGGGACCGAAACGGCCCCCCCTTTCTTTCTGAAAGACTTGAAGAAAGGAGAACAAAACTTACATATCCGAGTAGCCGTAAGACTGAAGACTGGGCTGTACTCATTACACATACGGTCATGAACACTTCGGAGTAAATAAATGCTTAATTAAAAATAATCGTCCAGCGTTTGTCCGTGGCTTAATATAAGCACGGAGCCGAAATGGTCCAAAAATACCTTAGCGAAACGGAATGTCCAGAGTAAGAAGGGGAGTTCTTCTTGCAGGTTGTTACTTTCGTGGCTTGTGGTTGTTGTTACTGTTCCCGTTACGGTTCTTGGAGAAGTTGCCCTTCTGCTTGCCCTTGTTCTTGAAATTGGGGGATGTGGGCCTACAACAGAAACCATCAGCCTGTAATGGTCGTTTCTGAAGCCACAAAAGGTCCCAAATAATATGAACCAGACAACTCATCTTGTGAAAAGTCTTTCAGATAGTATTTAACAAACGAGTTGGGGAAACCCAGCAACCTGTTTTTAATATATCTGAAAAAGACACATTACGCACGGCCCGGACCGAGTTACCTACCTGCCTGACGGGTTCGGGTCAATTTGTGCTTCGTCATAGGTTGCCAGAATGATCTTTTTAATGTAATTTAAAATCGACTGTTTCGACAGATCTTTGTTAAATGCATAAAAGAAATGATGAGTGCCTTTTGATTTTTAGTTCTGTAGGCCTCTGACATTTCTAAATACTGACGCAAAGCCTTGACGGGACACAAAGAGACCAAGCCGTCGATCTCGGGGTCGTCTGGTAGTGACGGGAGGGAAATGTGATCGAACTGCTTGTTGATGTACGCTATGGCTCTGGAATTGTCTAACCGGAATAGGACTGCCCTGTTTCTGAGTTGTTTGGCCAGTTTGGCCAACGCAATCCAGACTACCCGGAGTTTCAGCCAATTTATGTGATAGATCTGGAGCGAAGGTGGCCATTTGCCCTTCCATACCTGCCCATGCCAATAAATTCCCCATCCCGAGTGGGACGCATCGGTCTGAATCTCTATTTCCCGGGGATGGGGAGCTGAAATGGCATTCCTTCGGACATGATTCGTGCATCGCACCACCACTGTAGGACTGGCTGGGTTACCTGTGAAACTTGCATCCTTGCTGTGGTTGAACGATCCTGATGCAGTGTCCATCTCAACTGGCTTTGGAATGGTCTGTAATGGAGACGGCCGACAGGGACTGTCTTCTCTGTTGCCACTAACAGACCTAAAAGAGATTCCATGGCTTGTAGCCTTACCTTTTTCTCGGGGGGAATATTTCCTATGGCTTTCGCGATTTTCTGGTAGCGCTCCGCCGTAGGAAACGCCCTTGCTATTGCCAGGTCCCACAATTCCCCTAGAAAAGTAATTGACTGTTTGGGGCTTAGTTCGGATTTGGCTAGGTTCACTACTAGACCTACCTTTAATGCCTTGCGAACTAACGTCATAGTTTGATTCTCGGCTACCTGTCTGTCCTGATGTGCCAGGAACCAGTCATCTAGGCACTGAAAGACTAACATGCCTTCTAGGCGTGCCCATGTTTTCAACACCTTCATGACCTTGGAGAAAACGTACGGGGCTGTAGCTAGACCGAAGGGAAGTGCCAGAAACCAAAATCGCTTTTTCCCTACTTGAAAGGGTAGAAATTTTCTTGCCGAGCGGTGTAGGGGGATATGGAGGTAAGCGTCGGAGAGATCGATGGAGGTACCCCACATCCCTTCCCGTAACGACCCTTTTATCTTTTCCTGGGCCGTGTCCATCTGAAAGGTGACCACTCAAAGAAAACCGTTTATGGGGGAGAGGTCGATTACTAACCTCCATCCCCCGGATTTCTTGGGGACCAGAAAAACCCTGCTGAAAAAAACCGTTTGATTTTCTGGCATTTCCTCGATTGCTTGTTTTTGTGTTAAGCTCACCAGCATTTCCTGGAGAGCTAACTCCTTTTCCTACCCCTTGGGGTAGGAGGTGACCAGTCTCTTTGGCGCGTTGGAGGTTAGGGGAATCGAGCATCTGAGCCCGTTCTGGTCTCGTTTGAAAGGTAGGGAGTAACCCCTTTTTAGCCAACGCACTACCTTTCGAGACGCCTCCATTTCCTCCCATTGTTGCCAAAACCTTCCTAGTCTCCCCCCTACGGGCAAGAAGGCGTTTAAGGAAAGCAACTTTCCAATTCTTTTAAGTTTGTTAAAGTATCGCCAGGAGACCAGGGAATCTCGTGACGGTACTTTGATTGGTTGCTACCTGAACGACTGTGGAGACGAACCCTCTGTCTTGCTGCCGGGGTTTGGTTTCGGTTTCTTGACAGGGGGCTGTTGTTGCTGCGCACTCGGTTTGGCCGGCGAGAACTGCTGCGATCGCTTCCTCTTCAGTGGGAGTTTGAAGGAGGAGCGGGACATCCTAGACATAAGGGCATAATCCTGAGAAAGTGATCGACTTCCCTGGTTCACCCTTTCTATCCCGGCGGGGGGGGGGGATAGTTCCCGTTCCCCTAGGACAGGGGCATGGCGCAGATCCCGTAGACCTTTGACACTGGACTAGCAATGCTGGAGAAAGGCGTCTCGACGTAGGTAGACCATTGGCGGCATCAAGAAGGTGGAGAGTTTGACCACGTCTCGGGTAGCTAATGCCAGGCATTCCATCAGTTTAGCAGACACAGGATCACTGAGGCGAAGTTCTTCCCAACGAGACTTCAGTGCTTTGAGTGTGTGATCTTGAAATGACATAATGTTCAGAATGTGACGGGAAGACGCCTCGATGGTCTTGGCGTCCTTCTCTACTAATAGAATGTCCGAGTAACTACGCACTGTAGGCATCCAGACTGTACGCTTCACGGGTTGTTCCAGAGCCTCCAGGGGAATTTGTTCAACCGCTGACCGATATGGGCCTGGTCGTACTAGGCAGTGTTTAGATAAATGGAACCGTGACAGTGTGCGCCCCTCGCCAGCATCCATCTTCTTGAATTCCCTCGTGCGGGCCGTAACAGCATGAGCAATGCCCTCGCTGGTGGCTAGTGCGATGAAGGAATCTTGTTGCGGTGGAGCGGCCTGAGACGTCATACGAATGGGTGGATCCTCTTTGTCTAAATGTGGGGAGCCACAGGAGACCTCTGCTAAGCGGGCTATCTCTTGAATGGCATCCCTGAACGGTACGTCTTCCGGTGCGATCGTGGAAGCGGAACTCGAGGGGGTTGCATCTTCGACCGACGGGGCAAGGTCTGGTGGAGAGGGAGTTCGGATGGGGCGTCTGCCCGCTGCCGCTGGGTCCCTCCAAAGTCTTTGCCCCCGGCCTGGGGATCGAACCTGATCCGTTGCCCGTAATGGTAGATGAAAACGGGAATGCCTCGGTGCGCCCTCGGATTCACCTTCTACGTCCTCGACCTCTGACTTCTGTTCATCAGAAACCACTTCTGGGAGTTGAGATTGTGATAGTTGTGACATTTGAGGATCCCCTGATGGGGTATAAATTTCCCTCTCTCTATTGCTTGGAACTGGCGAGAGGGGAGATTTCCATTGGCCCGATTTCTTTGTCCTCATCCAGCAACGCAGAAACTTGGCCCGAAAGGGGCACGCCCATGGACTCCTCCTCACTGATGGTGACCGTCTCGGGAATGTCCAAGTTAGAGTCCAGTGGGAGGTGAGGTACAGGCGAGCCCGACATCGCTGCCACTGACTGATTCTCCGGGGGAGGGCGAGAAAGCGTAGCCGACGGTTTAGACTTCTGTTTTTGACTAAGCAGATTCTCCTGCTTTTATACTTTATTTTTTGTAAATCCAACAGTTGCTTTTGCAGTTGCGACTACATCGACAAGAACGCCGAAAAATCACTCGGGAGACGCTGTAGCTGGGGAGGGGGATAAATTCTCTCGCGGGGGAATGCCTAACTGGCCTGCAACCGCCGAAAGAACTGTTCCCGTATCCCTATGTGTCACAGTCACTTGTTCCACAGACGGAGACTTGAACACCCCTCCGGACTGCCCATGGGTTTCGCTCTGGGAGATGATGCCAATGCTTCACGGAGAAGATCCCGTTCTTTCCCTTCCGGGATATCCAATTCTGCTACAGTCTCAGAAAACGCGCGTGCCTTACTCTTGGATTTTTTATGTCTCTTAGATGAAGTAGTGGCATCCTATTCTGCACCAGTGTCAACGTGCACGGGAGTGGAGACCTGGCCCAGAATAATGGAGCTAGCCTTTTTCATGGTATCCTGAATGAATTCACGAGTAGCAAACGAGGCTGAAGAGAGGAATTTGCGCTTATCCCTTCTGCGTTCGTTCTTGACCCTATTCCGTAATAGGGCTTTCCAATCCCCTGGGGTGAGATGTAGACACTCGCCGCACGGGTTGTCTTGCTCGCACAGAGGTATTCCGCCATTCCGTCTGCAGCGATCGCAGATGGAGTGAGGGTTACACGAACTTGGATGATGAATACACTGAGGCAGCAACGGTGGAGAGTGTAGACTGGCCTCTGTCATATCTGAAACGCAGGCAGAGGAAAAACAACCGTAAGAACATGTAGCATAAAAGTACCACAAATACTACATTTCTTAGTGCTTTGCTTCAACTGCAAGCTTTACCCCTCCAGGCCATGTTTACAATCGCCCAAAGACCGCAATGACTCGATGGGCTAGATTATGACGAAAAGAGGTGCTTCCTGGAACGGTAGCGTTCCGGAGCCGTAACGGGCTGGACCGTAATGGGACTTCCCGTGTAGGGTATGGGTCTCTCTTGCCTCAGATGGGAGTCTTAGACCATAGGACCGTAACGGGCAGTAAATCCCGTTGGACCAGAATGGTCTTCTCACACCCATGACCGTAAGACCACAACGGGAAAACGGTCCTGGCAAGGAAAAAGACCCTCAGACGTCACAGAAAACGTCTCTTTTCGTCGGAAGACGCTGTCAGACTTGCAGAACCTGCTCTACGAAGACTGAGAAGCGACCCAAATAGTAAAGCTTAAGAAAAACTGGCCATTTCGGCGATGACACAGCTGGCTGGTAAAGCTTGGAATCTGATCAGGTACAGCAGCCTGAAAAGATCCTACTCCTAGACGAAATGAGGTTGAACTGGTAAGTTCCTCGATCTGAAAGAAAGTGGATAAAGAGGCGCACTTCTCGGGACTAAAAAAGTGTCTCCGTGACCGTGCAAACTCAACCTAACCAGACCGAAGAACAAAATGTCGAATAATCACATTCGGCTCCATAAAATTATCCCAACGCACAATAATAGACACAGTAATCCATTAGGTAGTGAATTAAGTAAAAAATGAAGCAATTCGCACCTTAAACCAGTTCCCTTGCTGTAAAAAACCGGCAGCACACAGAATGGCGTGTTGTACAGACGCCACGCAAAAAGGGAATGTCGTTTCTACGAGACTAGCAGACGACGTCTCGGGTATTCTGACTGGTCGAAGGATGGATGGAAGGGTTAAGTGATCTTGAACGGTACCTCAAAAAATTCTTTTTTATTTTGCGTGGTAAATATTACTGGAAGGGAACCCATTAAAAGTGGAGATAAGCGAATTCTAAGCTTTTGCGAAGTAAAAATCAGTTTTTTATTTGATAAAGACACGTTTCTGATAACCCGTAGATGGTCGCCTTGAGCATTGTCAATCCAATGGCCCGCAACTCAACAGCTTTGCGATACGACACTGAAAATTTTCAGCGAAGACAAGGTATACAAGAACCACGTATAAGACCACTGCAGAAATAAGACCATTTTCTTCGGTCTCGTTTCAGTTAATACCAGTAAAGCAAATCCTAAAAATATGATAAAATAAGGTGGTCTTATTTCCCTGCTTTCGGCGCACATATTTCTTCGCATTTTCTTGAAAGGTCTTATAATGCAAACTGTTTCTTTTATGTCACAGGGCATGCGCAATGATGCTGTCGAAAGGAGGCGTTGCTAAGGACATGACGTCATGGATAGCTATCAGTTTCCTGATTGGCTTACTGGGAAGAATGTGCGAAGCGTCACACTTCCGGGGAGCGCACTTTTGGTGGCGCCCGTGGCCTGGCGGGAACTCTAGTGAGGTACACAACATTTAATTTCCAAACACTTAGTTTACATTTATCTGTAAGAATGATCACTAACTCACCGCCAGTGACATGTGGGTTGCACAGCAACGCAATTTAAATTAAAAATTAAAATTATTGAAATTAAAAGTTACTGAAACCTTCTTAACCTACTAAAACACTGAAACCTTCAGAATTTGTTTCTAAAATGCGAGGCCAGCAAATCCGTGGTGTGTGTCGGAGGGGGAGTTGGGGAGAGGGGGGTGGTGTGAGGACAGGTGCTTCTGCATTACAACGTCCTCATACCCGATATATATAGCATGTTTTTCTCAAACCCCACTTCAGCTTTAACTACCGAAAAGCCAAAACAATTGAGAAAAACGTTGATTTTCACGTGAAGAGCCTTAAATTACAGCAAACATTGCAATGTTCCGTTCAGGAAAACTGACTGCACGGATATTTGTGTGATATGTTTTTGTGGCACCGCGCAGGTTGAAATCAACGTTCGCATATCCTGGCGGCGTGATTACAAGGAAAGCACTTTCTGTGACGATGACGTCATTGAATCGGGAAAGCTGATTGGTCCAGTCGATGCAGGTTATATCATGTGCACAGAGAACTGTGACGACAACATCGGGGACATGGACTTCCAGTGTACAGATTTCTCCACGGCTGAGGACTGGGTCTCTGGGTTACGAGCACACCATTACACTTTTCCAGGAAATGGTGTATATAAAATAAAGTAAGTTCAGGGGTGTTTCTTGAATAGTGTTGCTTTGCCATTTGGTATTGAACAAGGGAGTTGAATAAAGGTTGATGTTAGCAAAGGATCATCTTTAATGCACTTACGGAAACATTTTAACCCCATGTCCCTGGACGCAAAATTTGAGAAGCCACTCATTGGCTGTAACATTATACTGCTCTTAGTGCATTTTTAGACCTGTAGCTGTCAGATGTCCTTGAAATTATAGGTTATTTATATGAAGCAATAGGTAAATAGCTGATTAAAAAAAACCAAACTGAGACAAAGAACAATTAAAATATATTCTTTTCACTCCGAGACTTCTGCAGCACGCGGAAAACTTGTGGTACAGAGGGAACACTTGTCATATAGATCATAGTTCGTGTCCTTAAAATAGATGGCGGGGCCGTAGCTGGTTGGAAACTGTGCTGAAAGATGCTAACGATGTTGATTGGTCGTTCCTTACAACATTTGACCTTCGACCTCGACCTGACACCGAAAATATCAACATGTCGCCGAAAGCAGCTGTCGGTACACTATTCCGAGTTCAAGAGGGATGCGAACATACTTTATACCTTCCGGGTAAGCACATCAACAGCGGGCTCAACTTATGCAAGGAAATCTTACAATTCTGAGCTGACATGTGTCGATTTCTTCAGTCGTTTCCAAAGCATTGTTGTGCATTTTCTTAGTTTACGCTCTGATATACCCACTGATATAGCCATTAATATGCCCACTGATATAGCCACTGATATAGCCACTGATATGTCTCCTGATATACCCCGTGATGTATACACTCATACACCCACTGATATAACCACTGATATAACCACTGTATAGCCATTTATATACCCCCTCTCCCACACCCCTTATTTGGGACGCATGGTATCCCAGAAGAAGATAAGTTCTTCTGACAACTTTAAAGAGAAAAAAAAAAATATGCATTTTTAACCAAACAAAAGGAAGAACATTTCCGTCCGAATGCCACTAACACTAAAGGAAAGTAGCTTTATGGGATCTGAAAGAACATTAATAGCCATTAGGGCTTCCTGTTATTGAACCAGTAAATGTCTTAATCTATGTCTGAAAAATATAAAGTTTGAGTACATGTACGCCCAGCCATGTTGAGCTTGTTTTCGAACAGTGGCTGCACAGCAGCACCCCTTTATACGTTGGCCCCTATTGGCATCACTTCCGGAATAAAATAACTTTTGTGCTATCTGTTGCTATACCCCTTTTGGTTTGTACCTGTTGTAAATTTAGTGGTTGTGTTGTATTTTCTATTTTTAGTAACGGACGAGGACGGGGACCGCGTGGAATGCCGATGGGCAGCGGGCAAGGACGAGTGTGGAGGAATATGTGGCGAGGTGCCAGGATTCACGCTCGATGGAAGCGCGTGTAGCTTACACTTCGGCTCGAATAATTCAGCCGGGCTATATGCCCTGGCCATCCAGATTGAGGATTTTTTGTGGAGTGATGAGGAATACGGTCCCATGAGCTCTGTGCCCTTACAGTTTATTGTTCAGGTGTGCCTTCAGACAGTGTTTTATTTAAAAAAGGATTATTCATAAATCATTAAAAATTTCAGTCATTTACCAATATAATAATGAAAATATGTCTAAAATGATGTTAATGTTTGTGATGTAGGTTTATCCAAAACCAGAAGGAGCCGATGTCGAGACTGATTCTTCGGATAATACGTCATACTGTGACAGAAGACCACAATTCATAGCGGCTACACCGGAAGCAGATAGCTGTTACGTCATGGAAATAAACACGGAGCAGTCTGCTGTTATTGTTGTAAGAACCAAAGACGCATTTACTTCGTAAGTACGCCCCCTCCCTCCCTCTCTACCACCCACCAAACCAAATTACTACCACTATTCATCGGCTCGAGACAAAGTTCATATTTCTCACAGCTATCAGACTGACTTGTTTATTCGAGTCTTTTTATTTGTACTTCACGAAAACGAAGCTTACAAATATAATAAACTCAAAAGAAAATTAAAAAGCTAAACTATATAAAATTTATAGTTTATAAATGCATTGTTTAAAGATTCACTTAAATAAATAAAATCAAAGAATTTACAGTGGTTAGTAACAGTGAGATATTTTTTTCACAACATTCACATATGTTTGTGATTGCAGAATAATTGAAATAAATACAGTATCTACAGTCGGCATGCACAAGTCCGTACTTGATCGCTATGGTGACGATCCACGTGACTTTTACGTCACTATCACGTGGACACCCCTGGAGAGTGACAACGGCGAGCGAATCTTCTGTTTTTATGCTGTAGACAGCAGTGGGTAAGTAATAAATAAATAATCATGTACTTTCGAACCTGCAGAAAATTGCAACCTTATTTTTAGCTGCAGGGATACTAAAAATAATTTAAAAAGCCGGGTCAGGCCTATTTGATTATCCAAATCAGTCCAAAATGCATAAATAATAAAAAATAACGACAACAAAAACAGTTACTGTAATAATAATAATAATAATAATAATAATAATAATAATAATAATAATAATAATAATAATAATAATTGTGACAACAACAATAATAATAGTAATAATAATAATAACAATACCGGTAATAATGATGGCAATAATGATAACGATAACGTAGATGATGGTGATGATGATGACGAAGATGATGGTGATGATGAGAAGGAGGAGGATAATATCTTTCCTTTGTATTTTTTGTTTTAGTATGTCCAGCGGTCAAAGATGCATATACCTCATCATTGGGGGTAAGAAAAGCAAAATTTGGTTTTGATTTACTTTTGATAAATTTTCGGTTCAAAGTTTCTTTCTTAACACGCACTTAAATCTTATATCACAGAGAGTGCTGTATAATTACAAATATTCCATGTTTGTGTGTTATTAAATGCTGGTTTTGATGGTGTAATTAAAAAAAATTAACCTGAAAACGGAACTAGAACCTCATTTCGGTAGCGAAAGGTTAAACACTTGACAAAAATTTAAACTCAAAAATACTTCCTTCAATAGGTTATTTCTTGAATAATATTAAGTATTTTACAACATACATCAATGGCCCCCAGCAATAAAAACTGGGGGCAATTTATAGAATCTGGGGGCCATCGCGACCCCAGCGAAAAAAATAGGGGGCATTTTCTGAAACTGGGGACCATATGGCCTCCACCAAAATTATCCGTGGTATTATTATTATTCACAAGTTCTACACAAGGCCAAAGTTTCGTTGTCCTAGGGTCCATAGTGCCAGAGAAGAAGACGACATAAAAAAATCGGACCACTGTCAAAAAAAAAAAAAAAAACTCCATAGACTGATAACTTAATACCAGCTAAACATATTAGCAAACGACACAGCTTGAACACGTCTTATAAGACGAGTAGTGTTTAGTTTTTGTTTACTTAACTTTTTATTGACTGATCAGGCATACGCCGTGTTATCTATTTCCGCAGTGAGAGCTCGCACAAAGCTCTCTGAGCAAATGTGTATGCTGTACTGTCGTTAAATGCTACGCATTTACTTGCAAAAAATACACTCTTTTCACATGGCGTTTTAACAAAGAAAACGAAATCAAAGACGAAAATAAAAAGTGACATGCACATGTTCAGATCAAGCTCTTCGTAAGCCCCTAGGTTCATGGTCCTGGGGCTCATAGTGTTAGAGCAGAAGAAGAAGACACAAAAAATCGGAAAAACTCTCAAGAAGAAAAAAAGGACGAACGGCTGCTCGTGCAAATTCATATAACCCTTGCAAGCCAAAGGCTTGTCAAGTGTTAAATATATAGAATCAAAATTGAAAAAATATATATGCAATTACCGTGATTGTCCCAGGCTTTGAGAGAAATAGAAGAGATCGTGATGCAGATGAAGAAAAAAAGAAATATAATCGAGCTATACTCAGATTTGACCGAAATGATGGTCACCGACGAAATACTGAATTAAGACAATAATCCGCGGGGTGCAGTTTTATATCACCCACACTTACCTCATATATCCGCTACCACTAAAAATGAACAATATAATTTCAACTGGTAAAGAGTTTGAATTTCACTTATGCTATACTCTAAAGTTAATAAACTCTTTGTAACAAAATGGAACTATTTGCTAGCATATGAATAAAGCATAATATGTATCAAAACGTTGAAAAAAGTAAAACAATACTACCATCACACACTTTTCATCGTCCCAAGTCCCCTCACCTGAAATGCAATTGAATATTCCACTATTAGAAGCAATTATTACCAATAACCATCTTTTGGTGGTTTATTCATTTTTCAGATTAAAATGACTGACGATAAAACTGATATACAGTGGACACCTTTCACGCATAAAGTTTACTTCTCTTGAGGCTTATCAATTACTAACACTAGTAAATTTTCTAGGCAAGCTATCTAATGCGTAAATATTTTGCTACCTTTTAGAGTCACACGCCCCAACACCTGTGCCGGAGCGCGCGTATTACATATGGGACACGTCAACACTTTACATAGAGTATAGCGTTACGGTACGTATTACGCGTCGTAGCAATGTGCGAATGAAAATAATAATTCTTTAACAAGGAGAAACACACTGGGCTCTGAATAAGTCTCAGATTTCGGTCATGACAAAATGAACTGGTACAGATCCTTACAGTTACTGAAAACAACACATTATCTCATGTTCCAAATCAGAGGCGTCAATTGCAGTCTGTCACTAAACGCTGTCAAGGATATGAATCTCGCATGCCGATAATAATTCATGTGATGGATATCCATATTTGCTGTCTGAGAACTGAAGAGGAGCAGAAAGAACTACCTGTGCATTTAATGTTCTTTAGAACTACTTGGGCTTTGTACTTTTATTGCACTTTGAAATGGTGTGTCGTTGACTCGATTTTAATTCAACTTGACTTTTATTATAATTATTATAAGAGTATTAGATTGTAATTGTGTAATTTATGGCACGGTTTTTATTACTGTTCGTGACAGCTTTCTCATATCACTGCGATAATATGCATTTTGAAATGGAAAACATCCCATGCATTGTGCAATTAAACGATACCACGGACATAGTTTGCTTCCCTTTTATTTTTACAAATGCGATCCCAGGAGTAATATTATGTGTTCTTGATATTTTTATTATTTCAGATTGTTTTATCAACCGAACATAAAGAAATACGGATATTTGATTCAGAAGACACACTAATTGTTCAGCTAAGTACATCGTCCCATGCCAGCGCGTCATCATGGAACAATACCCTCCAAATACAAGTACCTGTGAAGTTAGAGGGACAGTATTATATACTCATGGATCAAGGTAATCAGTGGGGGTCAAAGAAATAACAGTAGATAACAGTATCATTTGACATTTTAAGTACACAGGTACTACGGGCAAAGAAAGGCTTTCGCGCGTTTTGAAGTGGAATATTTTTGTCTGCTTTTTACTCTGTTTGAAGCACATATGTTTAAAAATAACACTGTCAACATTTGGTGTGATAGATGCTTTTTATGACACGTATTGAAATTCGTCAGTTAAGGATTAGAATATCTTTTGCAGATAGTCGGATTTTTATATGAAAAATATTACGTTTGTGATTCAATTGTCGGATATACTGAGCACTTTTTGTTTCATTTTGAAAAAAAAAACACACTCAACAAAACTTAGAGGACAGGAAGAAGAACTCTTTGTGTTATATTTAAAGAGTAATGAAAGTACTCTGGTGAAGTTATTCAGTACTCTCGTTTGTCAAACACATTCCCGGTCTGCTTGGGAACAGGCGCAGTTATAGCTGTAACGCGATGCGGAACCGAATCAGATTCCGTAGCAGATGAACTCACGCTGCGATTTATTGCAGGTGTGTATTAATATATCTCTGAAAACATTGCAATTGTCGCTCACATTTTTAATTCATATTAAAGCGATATTTTATGTCCTTAAGGAGATTTTAAACGGTACGAAAATTCAAATGTTAAGTTAGGGCGACAGGACAACTGTTGCACAATTCCGCGTTAGCAACAACAAAAGGTAATAACTATTTATAGCTGTTCTTTGATGCAGTACTTTTATTTGCAATTTGTTTTTGGGTAGTCACTCCTGTCTTACAGCATTGTTTACAGTAGAGGTAAATTGTGGGCAAGAAATGAAATAACATTTTCTGATCACGAAATAATTTTAGCCTTTGAATAATGTTATAGAACCGAACTGCCCGATTCCTGTGCCAGAGAGCACTCAGTACTCGAGGGACGATTTGTCTATTTACGTGGAGTACAGCGATAGGGTACGTACAGTACAGTAAACAAGTCTACAGACTTACATTTGTTTTACGAGAGTTTTGCCAATCTTTGTTACAAAGAAATTATATTATGCATGAATAAATAAAAGAAGTGCCTTTTTGTATTTTCAAATATTTGAGAAAAATGTATCTTCAATAATGTTGAATTTGTTGTGTTATGGTGAGTTTTAAAGGCTGACCACGTGTTATCACGGCCATTTTCCTTTCAAACCCAACCCCAAATATAAATCGTCAAACTTCTACGCCATACTTCAACAGGCTTGGTTTTAGTAATACAACTGAATGCTGTAATTATTAAAATGCTGTATCGCTAAATCTAAAACAGGATGTTGATTTTAAATACTAAATACAAATATTGTAATAGAGATACCAGTTTTTGTTTTAAATATTTAAATCTGACAATATGTAACGGGTTTTAATGCTTCGTTTGTAGATTACTGTGTCTTCAGACAGTAAGGAAATAAGTATATTTGGCTCTGGCGACACTTTACAAGTTCGATTAGAAACAACTAACAACATTAGCGTGTCTTCCTCCAACAGAACTCTTCAATTAAGAGTACCCGAACAACTCAACGGAGAGTTCTACGTACTCATGGAACAAGGTAGCAATGAGCGAGTTAAATGGGAGATGAGTGTGTCTGTTGAACAATATTAAAATTGAAGTGAATGCCAAGAAAATATTGCTTCTGTAATTGTCCATATCTTTTGAGATTTAGGTTATGTGGAAAAGTGCAGTTCTATAAAACAAAGTCATTGTGGACTGTATAGTAATAGAAATATGAAAAACAAATGGATAACATAAAACACATGCTCACGTGGTTTTAGACATCACGTGATAGGCTATGCTAGTGGAGGAGCTTCATTTCCGATAGCATATTAAATTCTATTTATTTTGTGTAAATATAACAAAGTCGTTTATCGTTTTCAACATATAGTCATTAACTACTATCATGCAACACGCGTAGCATGAAATTTGTGTGAGAAACTGAGGAATTGGTAATTCACAGGTGCCGTCGTGGCTCACTGTGGGAGAGAATCTGATGCAGTTACGGACAAAACAACGCTTTCCTTCTCTTCGGGTATAATTATTAACATCTTCCCTTTATACCAACGATATGAAATGTTTGGTAATTTATGTTTTATATGATTCCTTTTTAATGATTTTAATTTTTTATTTTTGAACATTTTATTTCTGGTTTCGGTCTTTTAGTTACTTTATTATTCTCTTTATATATTTCAGTTTGTGCATTTTATTGATTTATGTTTTATATCAAACGTGATTATACTGGCTTATGTTTGGACATGAGTCACTGTTTACACTTCCTTTTGCTTAGGCAGTGGCTTCTGTTTTGTTTTTTATTGCTCGTTATTTAGTAGCAACACCTAGTAACCAAACAAGCACGGAGTCGCTGATATCAACCTCTCGAGTGGCAACTGTGCATACACAAACCGTGTCCTATAGTTACTCAGACACGACAGATAATAGTGAGGTCACGACAGGTACTGGTATTACTGTGACGGATAATGACGACAGTACAACACTACAGTATGAAGACGATGCTTCGACTACATATCCCACAGAAGGCGAAGGTGCTCTTTATAAAATCACATATTACAGTAACAAAATATAACAGTGCAGAAGAAATACATGACACATCTATAGTTTTTGCGTTCATGCTCAAATGCTTAAACTAAACTAATGCTACACCTTGCTGTCCGAAACGAATTTTGCTCAATGAAACAGGCAACAGATATGAGTCAATCATGATATAATCCATTATGAATACCAATATAGATAACAAATTTCATATTTAAAATACTTTTTATTTATTAAAGATAAACCTGGCACACATTTTGGCAAACACATTGTTTCATTTTTTAGGTTTAATATAGAAGAGCATTTTTAAGAAAGCGCTATTTTAGATCCCTATGAAATTGATGCATGTATAAAACCAAATGTGCATGCAAAGTTTGGATTTTCGAAAAAAAACTTCAACAATACGTTTTACCGTCTTTATCATACAGTTATACATGGAGTATTGGGCATCAAAGTTTATTTCTGTACATTCTGTAGATTTGATCTGTTTTAATAGTTTACGACACAACAAAAATTCAGGATAATAGAATTAAACAGTCTGTACCGTGGTTTAAATGGTATTTATTGAACATGTTTGTTATGAGATGTTGTGTTCGCTTCCTCTTCTCTTGATCTGCATATTAAATATGTCCTTATTGAATCAGTTTAAATTGTTTATACGTTCCGCTTCTAAGCCGCGTAAAGATGTCAAACAATTTTCTGCACAATAACTATCTGGTTAATTTGCTGTTCTACTTTTCTACAGAGATATTGGTACTTAGACCGGTCAAGTAAGGAAATGATATTACTTTAACTATCAATTGAGATGATATTATTTTTAAAAGTACTAAACCAAATACAATAGTCAGAGCCTCAAAGCTGGACTAAAACTGTCAATATTAATTGCTAATACTATAGCTTTAGGTATTGTCTCAAAACAGCAAATGGTTACAAAGCCTTTTTGTTTGTATACAGGTCGACGACGTCCCGATTCCAGAGGAAGTACAGATAACGATGACAGTGAGGACAATGTGTGGCTAATTGTCGTTATCGTAGTGGCCGTGCTTCTCTTCATCCTCCTCCTCATTATCATCGCTGTCGTGGTGCGCCACAAGCGCAACAAAGAAAAGACTGAGAACTACGACAGGGAGGGCAGGCAGGAGGAATACTTGAGAAACTTACAGTACCAGACCAAAATAGTCGGCTATGACGGCCCCTATGCGCCCAACTTTCATGATATTGAAGTCAAATTTAGATGACGCAATCGGAAGCCATTGTTTAATTAACAATGTAAGTTTTTATTCCTCATACAGTAGCATATTAAACAGGGTAGTGTTTGTACATATTACGACATGTCCAAATTCTATGTGACAGAAAAGATTGTAGACATGTGCATTAAATGAAAGGAAACTCCTCCATGTGGTGAGAAGCCTTTAATCCCTGAATAAAAAATTGTCTGTCCATCTGTCCTTTGTAAAGCTGTGCAATGTTTATACACTCTTTAATTTTAAAACAAGTTGCTCAATTATTGCTCCTCGATGGCATACTTAAAAGCTTGGAATTTAATTCATAAAATGTAAGCATACACAGATGTAAATGAATTGGTTTGCTTTATTACTTAAACGTTTATGCAAATGAATAAATCAAAGTGCGGAGGTGGAATGGCATATTTCAGTTTTGATACGCAGATAGGAGAAACACGGCAAAAAAGATATGACCTTTAAAAGAAATAAGTTTTCTTTTCTACGGTAACATATCAGTTAAGTCAATCATGCATCCCTGAAATAGAATGAACACTGAATTTGCAAATGGGAACTTTATGCTATTTGGAAGATTATGCGTTATTTATGTGGCTGTTTTAAAGACTTGTCATATGTTGAATGAATTATATAAAATTTTAATATTTCACAATTAATTTTGCTTGGAAGTGAAATATGCTAATATGAGAGCACTTAATATGAATACTCCACTCTATTTTCTGTTGAAATATGAGATCTGTTGGAAAGCTGAAGGAATGTAAACAGGGCATTAGTGTTAAGCTGTTTGATCCCCTTTCTTGTGTAAAGTTGTACATATTGTAACTGTTATTCAATTTTATCACCATCATTTGATTATTTTATGATACTTAGACTGGGTTATTCATGCGGGTTATTTATTTTTATAGATTGTAACACTGCAACCATGTTACTGTACTTAGGCAGACGCTCAAGAAAAATAGAGTAGTGTTCGAGCTTTAGTAAATAAAATTTGAAGCTCAGGTTTAATTATTCACATTTCTGTCGTAGAACCAGTAGATTTCTATTTACGTTTTAATCTCTGATATCCAAGTTATATCAGCTGCCATTTCTATTTCCTATGCCACTTTAGTGTTGCTCGTTTATGTGTATGTCACCTCAGCTTTATATCCGAATATTATTGATGCACATCTTTGTTCATACAATCAATCTATTCTAATCTTGATCTTTAACTAGAGTGAATGACAATGAAATACTTAATGTACAGTAACAATTAAACAGGTATTAAAAGTTACCATCATTTTGTATTTAATGGACTTGCTCTGAAATCTGTATATAATTCATTTAAATATGTTATTTATATTTCATTTTCAGATTTATTTATTCCAAAATAAAATCAACAAGTTAAAGCAATTTTTTTATTTAAATACACGGTAAATTAAATCCATAAACGACTTCTCTGGAAATGATGCTACAATATATTACCTAGTTGTTGTCGTGTAAGTGTTTCATATTATCGCGGTAGATCATGGTGATGAGTTTTTGTACTGGATTTGAGCATACTTCGAAGGGCTGTGAAAGAAAAGCGAAGCTGCGAGTTCTTTTTCTTCCACAAGCACACGAATCTAAAGCCAAGCACGACATTCACAAGATCGTTATTTTAATAAAAACACACACAAATTCGTGACTTAGGTTGCCATATAGTGCTGACTTACCCTTTTGTTGACTATGAGATACTTTTCTGTGTTGTGACGATGCCTGTTTGTTACACAGTAACTCTATTCACGCAAAACAAAAAGAGTTTCGTTACAAAGCCGTCGTCTGCATCATATGTGAAAAATAAATCATCCTGTGAATAACAGTATTTTAGTAATTGCAGTCCGACAGGCATTCTTCATTTCTCGAATGTGTTATTTTCTCTACTGCTGGGCAATAACAATACGTTATAATATACTAAGTTTACTTAATTGTGCTGATTTTAACATAGAACGTTTTAATGATGTATCTAAGAGATTGAAAATTTCTTCTTTTGTACAATAGTTATGGTTACCAAGTAACCACTTAATCAGTAGAATTGTTTTCAAAAATACAATGGAATATGGAAAATATATTGTAATTGAGCAAGGATAAGCATTAAAATTTAACTAAATAAACACATTTGTCATATCTAATTACTAAATGAAATGAAACTAGTTAATGAGTTTTATTTAGCGTATATTTATCCCTGGCAGTAAGGACTGGATGGATTTGTTTCTAGATAATATATTCCATCGCCAAAAGCTGTAGATGCACCCATATTTGGACAGTCCAACTCTTCACAGGCTACACAGGATTCCTGAAAAGTGGAAAAGGACACCAGTCAAAACATCTCTTAAGAAATAAATCAGATAATATCACGGAACGTTATGCACAAGTAGAAACAACACTTTAGCACTGCACATTGCAAAATTGCAACAATACTAATTTATGTCGGTGTAAGATTTTCTCCGAAAACTGATTAATATTGATTAAAATTATTATATTTTCGTCTATAAGGAGTAAAAATAATAAATAGTTTTATATTTCACCGGCAATTCAGTAACATCTGTGCAGTTGTGATGAGTACACACAAAACAATCGTTATTGATCGATTCCCTGAAGAATGACTTTGCAATGTTATGGTTGCAGCTTAGATCCTCTGTTTAACAACAGAAAGACTTTGATTCCATTTTTAAAAATCATTCTACCAAATTCACAATTCAACAAATGTATATCAAAGCAATATTAATTGTTAGTTAGCCATTTAAATAAAATTTGCAACAAATCACGTATAATCATTCCAATAGCACCTTGAAATTATATATAAAAGGATTATCTGCGGGTCAGGTAATATAGATGAGTTTCCTACCGCAACCAGGCTGCGTTCGAACTCCACCATTTGGAAAGAAGTCCATATGCCCCATTAAGTTCATACTTCCTGACACTGTGCCGTCGGTATGAATGACATCATCCTTAAACACAATCACTTTGGCGTGCATAATTTTGTAAACAAGACGTCTTTATCAAACTTTGCAAACATATAAATAATTTTAGACAATGCTCTATTTTCAGTATTTTGTACAACTAACTTTGTACACCCACATTTATATATTTATATAAATTCTGTGATCAGCCAGTGGTATTGGTTTGAGCCTGCCAAATGTCAGAACGAAAACTTCAAAGGAAGTTATTTTGTTCATCACAAATGTTCCTTACTTGCTTCCTGTGACGTATGCAATTTAACTTGTATTGCTATGAACAGTAAGCACATAGCTTCAAGATATCTACCTGTGAGGCATCAGTGGGATCTAATTTGCATACAGCGGCTTCAGCAATACACCCCGGCAAATCAAAACTTGGTCCAGCTGGATCAAGACCTTTAATAAAAGGCAGAAAAAATTCATACGGTCATATTTGCGACAGCCTGACAAAAATATGGCATCTTAAATTAAAAGTATGTATTTCACACACACATCAATAGAACAGTTTTACAGCACCTAAATAGTTCTGTTATATTTTTATGCTGAATTTCAAGTGAAGGCTTTTAATAAAAAACAATTAACATCAAACAAAATTCTAACGGACCACCAATACAACAACCTGATATCCTATCAAAGTTAGCTGCGGCATTACCGGCATGACCACAACAGTGAGCTCCAAGTGAGTGACCAACACACCACGAATACTCGGGAGTTAGCACAAGGTTGATATCAGCAATCTCAGCCCCAGTAACGCGAGTATTGCTCGCTGCTAACGGGTAGTATAGAGGACCTATACAAAACCACGGAGTTGAAGTTTGTACATAGGCTAGTATTTTCGCATGTTAATTAATTTAAATGTTGCTATACAGAGCAAGGCAGAAGTAAAGTAGGCTAATGAGATACTCTAAATAGTAACTGTGTGAAGTTATATTTATACATGTGAATGCATATTTTTAAACCAAAGGTGTCTGATTTTGCATTATGTCACTCAGCACTACAATAAAGAGCTAATATGGATAAGTTTGAACGTACTTGCTCCATCTTCCCAATCAACAACAACGATATTGTAAGTAATCTGTAAACAAATATATAAATGTTTAACACCTTGTTCAGTTTAGTTTATAAATATATACATCAATGTTAGCGTTTTGTTCTTATTTAAATGAAAAAAGGTAAGCTATCGTTGCTTAATTGAGGCTTTGAGAAGAAGAGAGTAAAAAGCATTAAGCATTTTTGTTAATCAAATCAAGGGTTCAATTCTGTTTTAAGCTGGTATATACAGCAGAAAAATCAGTATTATATTATTATTATATGAAGGGATAGTAAGATTAGATCGTTGTAAGGTTACAATAAGATAATTATAATTACGTCACTTTTAAGGAATTCCTCCTTGACGTCATCCATCCAGGGTCCGCTTGATGTCCAGCCATGCACTAGATACACTGTGTCGTCACTGGGCACGTATTCCTCCCTGTGCGCATGAAACAGTCCATCAGAACGCAATGGTCCCGCACCGGTTGTCATTGTGTAAATACTATCATACAACCACAATGGTCTCACACCGGTTTTCATTATGTAAAGACTCTATCATACAACCGCAATGGTCTCACACCGGTTGTCATTATCTAAAGACTCTGTTATACAACCGCAATGGTCACAGGCTAGTTTCCCTCATACAAAAACTATCATACAACCGCAATGGTGCTAGACCGGTTTTCATTAAGTAAAAATTCTGTTATACAACCGCAGTGCTCAAGCACCGGTTGGACCTATTTAGCAAATAATGCAACTTATCAGGATAAACTTTGAAGGCGGACATCAGTTATGAAATATGCTTTTGTAGACACCAGTTGCTTTTGATCGTTGAATGCCGCTTATATAATTTCTCATCTGTGCTTACGGAATGCTTTCTCTGGTTATGTTACGGGATCCGTCTATGTCGTTTCGCCACAGGCTGAAGCCTGGTTCATGACATTGCGGCAAGGGCCAATTCAAGCTGTCAAAAGGAGGATCATCTGTGAAACAGTCTCCAGATGATTCACAGCATATTTCAGCACTCCTGTTTAGTGATTAAAACTGCAATAGATAATTTCCGAAATAAATGAAGTTTTTGAAAACTTCAAATTAATAACTCATTTATTATTTTATCTGAAAATAAATTCCATTTTTATATATATTTTACGCAATAATGTTCTGCATGTCCTGAAACATTTAATTGCTTTGGTAATGGTTGAAAATGTAATTTAATTAAGCAAACGCGTAATTGCACTGTTGTTAAATATTGAAGAAATAGAACAAACCTTACTGAAGCTGCAAGAATAAAAACAACAGTGAAACCAACTCGATACATAATTTAAAGGATTTGAATTTAGTACAGCTGCAAAATGTAATTTTTAATTTATAACCGATCTAAAACAAGCCCTACGCAGCTGTAAACTGCACTTACTAAGTGTACTCCCGTTGGTCTGATTCATATTATAGTTACAGCTAAGTTGCTATCAGGTTATTGATAACAATACAGAGGTGTGACAGGTATATCAAAAAAATAACAGCGAATTACGTATAAGCTTTACCAAAATTCTCAAAGCTTGACATGTTTACACAGAAATCTCATATTATGCTTTTCGTTTTAGAGCAAAGTTAATAGAACCAAAAATATATATCTTTTTTATTTTAAAATTTTATCAAAATTTTATATAGGTCATTAGATCAGGGGATTCATAGATTCGAATGTCTGTTCAATGTCCAAAGATTAGATCAATTGGACATGTGTACATTACATAAAACCGAATAAGTACTCGTGACTCATTTGCAACATTGCTATTCTGTAAAATGTTCCATTTTTATCAAATCAGTTGAATTTATGTACCAAAAATACATAATTTTACTTATGTACATAATACATAATTTTACTTATTTTACGGGCATATTACACCTCAAAATTATAACTGATACAAACTCAGATATAGTAATGCAGTGGTTTATGTGTTGAACCATCGCCTGCCATCTGTGCATGATTTAACGACCCTTTCAGGCTATTCATAAAATATGTCAATTCCGTACCATTTGATCTCCGCTTGCCGCCACCCATAGCATTCGCGTACGCCACGTCCCCGCACTTCCGCTCTCCTCCACCGCCTTGCATGAGCACTTTATGAATGTTCTAATTTAACACTTTTGTGTTTTCAAACCGAAAGACTCCCTTCAGAAATGATTTATTCGTATTTGTGTTCATTTAAATAGTGTGACTTAAGTTTGCCCTTGACTGCAGAGGTCAAGGTCAAGACCTAAAGTTAGACGTTACCCATTAATCAGAATAATTTAAGAGAAATAGGGATTTTGTACTGATTTTCGACCATTTGAGCTTAAAATGTGTTATTTCAGGTGACTGATATGGCAATAAAATAAAATAGAAGTCATTATTCCGAATTGTTTGTAAATTTCAATCAACATCCTGTAAAACTGTGATTTGGATATTTGCAGATGTCGCTCCAATTCTACATGTGTCAATTGCTTCAGCGGAATTCGGTCTAGTTGGCTTTTGAAATTTCCACCAGATTTACAAAAACACTGGTTCCTGTTAAAAACGATATGTTTCTTATAAGCAGCCTGTGTTGATGTTTTCAGATAGTACTTTCAATACAACAGTTATGAATGGGATTGTTTGTACAGCAACAAGTCTGCACATATGAGGCGACGTCACACGAATAGTAAGGCCAGGGGAAAACAATGGTGTAGTTTTTCAGCAAAATATGTGAAGATAATTGAAAATGCTTGCAATCATATTTGTCATTACCCTTTTAATCACTAGATCAATATAATAACTTCATATCTTCCCAATTTCACATCACCCCCAGGTTCTTTAAAAGCGTTTACAGACTCCCCGTGGAAATTCTGAAAAGATGTTAAAAATGCCCATCTGTTTTCAAGTTACATCTCTCGACATGTTTCGTAAGCATGAGATAAAACTGTGACAACAACTGTCGTTATTAATTTATGGGATTTAGACAGACGGACGAACGGATAAAAGTGTTTCACCTGATACGGCAACCACAAAAACACGCCTTGTTTTCAGTTTGTACCGACCAAATCCGTTTATTGTTAGTCAAAAAAAAAAAAAAAAAAAAAAGAAAAAGAAAAGAAAACACACACACACACACACACACACACACACACGCATACGCATCACTACACGGCCACGCCACGTCATAATAGCCGTTTCCTGCCGGTGTCAATCTATTATTTATTATAAAAATAACCAATTACCACAGCACGGACTGCTCGTTAATCACTGCAGCAGTTCTTCACAAAACATAACATACATCAATTGATATTAATACCAGCGGAGTCTTCGTTTTTCCTTTTGTCTTAATTATTGTATAATTAATACATTCTAATGCCTTCATATTTATTACACTACGAAGGTTTAAACGGCAGCTGATATCCTAGATCTTCAAATTCAGACCTTGACATAAGTTAACAAGTGAAGGAAAAGACTGGATTAGATTTAGGCCACAACCGTTTTGAGAATACGGATGAGCCAAAGCCACAGAGGATGGGGGGGGGGGGGGGGGTACTCACCTACCAACTGGTTACAATGCGTGTCCATGATTTTTTTTAAAAACGACCCCCAAGCGTGGAGTGCTAATTTTGAAATAACACCCCCTTTTTTAACCAAACGCGGAGTGAAATTCTGAAATTACACAACCATTTGTTGGAAACGCGGAGTAATGAATAAAAATTACCCCCCCCCCCTCCCCTTTTAACGAAATTGGCACTTCGCGCCGACCGCGTTTTTTATGGACAGGCATTGGCCCCGGGGTCAAAACTAAATAACTTGTCCCTGATGTGAGACGGCTAAATAAAAAATGAACTCACTTTCCTCAACTTAAGTCTCCCAATTTCAGACTTCTGAAAACTGGCCCAGGATTGGGATGGGAAACAGGGTGACTTGCCTTTGCCTAAAACTCGGGTGTACAGCATACAGGCATCCGTGACTGCCAGCTGACTACCAGCAATACTTTATATACACTTTCCGGACAGAAATAAGCAAAATCTTAAATCTAGTCATTAAATCACCTGCACACACATGTGATCTAAACAACAAAACATCGCGGATAACAATAGCAAGTAAGTAAAGTAAAAGTTTATGCCTATCAAAACTGATTTGTGAAATTGTGTAAGTTATTTCAAAATCATCAACTTCTTTATTTAAGAAAGGAACCTACAGTGTTACCCGGGAGGTAGGGGAGGCACTAAGGTACTGGTTATCATGCGTGACCATGTCTGAAAGAACCGTCCTTTTTATGGGTAACGCGGAGTACTGAATGAAAATTAAACCGCTTTTTTAACGAAAATGGCACTGCGAGCGGACCACGTCTGACCTCAAAATGACCCCCTTTTTCTGCCGTTTGGAGGCGTATGGTAACATACATGAGACAAGTGGCCCCGTGGCAGTGTTACGAAGGAGAAGAAACGGTTTTAACTGATGTATTGTCAACAGAAGTTAGTGGTTTTTCTTCTTTGTTCTTTAATACCCCTTATATATATATATATATATATATATATATATATATATATATATATATATATATATATATATATATATATATATATATATATATATATATTATGGTGTGTACATGAAATGATAAGAGTTTGAATCTCGGACACCCAGGGAAGGAGGGGGTGGCGCTACCAAGCAGTTACCATGGTTGGCCATGAACTTTTTAAGCGACTCCCAAACGTGAATTGCTTATTTTGTAATAATAACCCCTTTTTTACCCAACGCAGAGTGCAGTTCCGAAAGAACCCCTGCCCCCTGTTTTTTTATCGAAAGCGGAGTATTGAATGAAAATACCCCCTCCCCATCCTTTTTTTAACGAAATTGACACTGCTAAAGGACCTCGTCTGGATTCAAAATTACCTCCCTTTCTCCGTCTTTTTGTTTTGGTCATGCATAGTGACACATACAACAGCAAGCTCCATCCCACCCCCACCCCCGGGCTCAGAGGAGAACTGCATTATTGGCTATAAATCAAACCACCAGCACCCTACCCCTAACACGATCCCCACCCCCCTCACTCACCTCGATGCCCCTTCTCCACGACGAGAGCTGCCTTATTGGCTATAAATCTCTGGAGACAGGTCAATCAAAAACTGACCTAAATGTGTCTGACAGAACATCAGTGATGATAGATAAATAAATAAATAAATTAATTAATTAACATTAATTAATTAATTAAAAAATGAATACCAGTAAACGTTTTTTTTAAAAATCAGGCTCAAACACTTCAATTGGTCACATTTTCTCGATTGTGGTTGTGCGAGAAAATTGCAACACTCACTTAGAAATACCGAGTTTGTACGATTTTGTAGGGAAAAGGGCAGGAGATTAAAAACACATTATTTTGCCAATGTGCTAAAACTTCGGTATTACCTGCCAGATCTCTTCACAACACTCACATTTTTCGACCCTTCCCCCTCCCGCCTATTCCTACTCCAAATTATGACGTCACACTCTAAATTATGCCTGTACGTATGGACACTAACTCGCCCCAACCCCCGCCGCTTCCTCCGGATGTGCGTACTTCACATAGGACCTGTAGTGCCCTTTCACAAGGCTAATTTGGCTTAACACTTTTCGAAGATAGGCGGCATAACCTTTTAAGCTGAATTAGGACACGGATGAGGTAAACTGGACTCTGGACCTATCCCTTTTTCTATTGAAAGCTCTCCGTGAATAAGAGGATCGTGAGAAAAATCACATGTCTCACAAGGTGTTGCGCAGTACGATTAAACTCGATGCCAAATCGCGATTGTGTTGTGAATGGAAGATTAAGAGGGGGAGAATAGATCCTGCTGTAATGTGGGGCGTATGCCAAGTGTGTCACATCCGGGTCACATGACTGACTTGTGTCATGTATTCCCTGTCAATATTGTCCCCGTGTTTTTTGCAACGTGGCAAAACGCTAGAAGTCTTTTCTTTTAGAAACTACGGTCAATTGCCTTCAATATTTTGGCTAGTATTGTTAATACCACATGCCCAAACATCCAACCAGTTAATCCGATGACACACCTATCTTTACGCCCCTGTGTTAGGAAAGGGTATTTTCTCTGGGGGGGGGGGGGGGGGGTGCGAGAGCACAAACGCGAAAAGATGACCACCTACAAATCCTTAAAACTCCACAAAATTCACTGGAACGGATATCCGGTTTTTTGACAAGTTACAGCTGGAAAATACAACTGAAGAATTGAAACTGGAAAAGAGAGTTGACTCTTGTTAAGTCAAAAAAAAAAAAAAAAAAAAAAAAAAAAAAAAAAAAAAAAACGCCGGACAGTTTTGCTCAATTCAAAGAGATTGCTGTCTATGAGTTAGAAAGGGGATTTCGCTTTTGATGTGGCACATTTGACCCCAACCAACTATATTTGAGTAACAAGCATCCCCTCTCCCATTCTCCCACCGACATGACCCCAACCGACAGTTCTTTTCTTGCATGCAACTTCTTTATCCGGCGTTTTCAACTCGGTACACGTGGCTGTGGTCTCCCTTGTTAAAATTCTCATTGCTTTAGTGGCTTTCCGAACCTTGTGTCTGTCCATGTCTCCATTCTAAACCCTAACGGGCTAGGTCCGGGTCTTGTAAACTGGAAAACTGGCGTGTAAATAGTCAGGAAATCTCTTCCGAGAAACGTAGAATCTGTGGGGAGGTAAGGGGGGGGGGGGTTGAGGGGGAACAGCTCTGCACAACCTGAATGGATCAGCGGCTGCGCATTGATCTGCACAAGCGGATCAATCATGGCTTGTAGATAAATCGATAATCCGCCCTTAAACAGCATTTGTTGGCAGCAGTGAGAGGATTTACCTACTAATACTAGCACCTGGATACACTGTCAATATAATGAATATATAATGATGTGTCCGAATCAATACGCACAATTCTCGCCGCGGGATAACAACATACAAGGTATGTGAATTATTTTCTCGAAACATCGCAGTTCTCGTTGAATCCGTTTGAATTTTCGACAAATTTTGGTTATAAAAACTCCAGTACTGAGTTGACACAGGTGAGTTTTTTCATTATTGCTGTTAACTATTGGGTAAAATAACCTTACTTGCGTTGGTGTTAAAACGAGGAAAAACTTATTAAAACGGCACTGGCTTTTCATTATCTGGCTGTTTTAATATCAACGTGATAGAGCTGCAAGTAAAGAACTATGTTGATCAACTGCGTATATATCTGTTGTGATCCCTTGACCCTACGACGTCATGTATCTTGCAGATGAACAAATACGTGCTGTATTTGGCGGTCTTTGCCGTCGTCTGTGCTCTGCTGGCTCGGGATTGTAAGTCTGACTTCATTCTCGTCATTTTGTTATTTTATTTTTTACAACAGAATAGAATGTGTCCGGATAGAGAGAACTTTTTGACGACATTTGGGGCCTGCTCTCACAAATTCAATATTGTCAAAGCAAAAAAAAAAAAAACAACAAAACAAAAAAAAAAAAAAAAACAAAAAAAACAAAAAACAAAAACAAAAACAAAAAGGAAGTAGAGGATACTGATTAGTTCTGCAAACTCTCACTATTCAAGGCAAAACATTCAATTTTTTTCATAAAAAATGCAATATTGAGGAAAAAGTATGTTGAAATATAAATCAACAGATTGAGAGAAAAATACTAAAATGCCGGCAAGACTTTGTGATAGACATAAAATGTAATTTAAATGGTGTTTTTTTTTCGTCTCCAGGCGATGCCAAGGCAGCCCTGAAGAAGAGAGCCCTCAGATCGGTGAGTTGTTCAGTAATAAGAGCAAAATAGTTACTCGCACCCCTTAACCAGTAAGACAGATATTTATTGCAAACACGCCATATAAAAGAAAGAAATGGTGACACGTACCCGAAAATAGCCCAAGAGGCAATACGTCAACAATTGTACAAAGCTGATCAGCAATATTCCTACCACATATACAGGGAAATCCCATAATAGGACCCCCCCCCCTCCCCCACCCCCGCCCCCATTCCTCAGGATGACCTCACCCATACGACCACTTTTTGGTGGCCCCATCTTCGGAACCTTCCATTTTGAAGGGCCCGCGCAAAACAAGATCATTCTGGGCATCGTATCATTCTTAGTTCTGTACCACTATTTCCGGAGATCGACTGTATATTCCTTCACTCCACACGCTACACACAACGACCTTGAGCGGTATTATGGTAATCTGGATTAAGCCTTATAGAAAGTCCTGGTGGATTATACGACGCACTTATTCAAGGCTGTTGGATAATTTAAATAGCAGTCAAAAATGACAGTGCATATATTCATGTGCTTAAAACTAAGTCAACATACTGACTGCCATTCCTATGTACAATGCAGAAGGGCTGGAGGCAATGCATTTCGCTCGAAATCATTACTGACTGATTGTGAACGAGTTTTTTTTAAATATTTTTATCTAAAAACTTTTTTATCAGAACCATTATCTTGCCTTTCCATTGGCAACAGATCATTCAAAAATTTACAGTCCATCCTCTTTGCATTTGTTTTGTCAAAGACAATGTCCTTACCTGGGGTCACGAATATTAGAATTCTCCGTGACACCACTTCGGCGAATCGAATGGTGCTTGAAGCAAATTGCTGAGCTGGATTGTGAGACCGCACCTTCTCCTCCGGAGTAACATCCCCGGGGTAACCCTTCCCCACTCCAAAATGATGGGGTGGATAGCGGGTGGCTCGATTATGGCCGAGTTGCACCTAAGTATTATATTTAAAAAAAATAACATTAATTCAGCAAATTGTCATGCTAAAGGTATGTCACTGGCCTTAAACAGAATGCCCTCATTCAACTTCAGTGGTAAAATCCTGAATCGTGGGTTCTCTAAATCGCGGCTCTCCGAGACGTCTTCTTCTGGGCGCAAAGCGAGTATCTTTAAAAACAATGTCTGCCTACTGGTGATGAGTATTTTACTGTGTACGCTTGTGTGTATGTATAGTAAGTATTAATTCAATAAATAAATATTTTTATGACAGCAAAAAATCGACATGAACAAAGTCAAGGATGCGATCAAGAGCTCCGCAGATGCGCGCAAGAAGAGGGCCCTTGAGGTATGTCTGGCCCCTCCCCCTCCCCAACAAGGGCGGGGTGGGGGGGGGGAGGGGGGCAGCTGCAACACGGCAACGATGTCTGACTTTTGGAGGGGGAAGGGGGGAGGGAGTTAGCGTGTCTTGAACACTTTGAATGAGGTGGTTAAAAAAGACCGTATCACGGGAGTCAGTTATCATATTTTAGCGCACCAGTCATACGCGGGAGCTTTCTTCCCTAAGGGGCCACACCCACAAAATTTTCGGACATATCGACCACCTCACCCACTTGTACGTAGCATTTTTGAGGTTACCCACAGGCTCCTTCCACTCTCTCCGTTTTGAATGCCTCCCACGGCCTTTTTAGCCCAGTGCTCAATTTTTTGCTTAAATTGCCAATTCGTTTACTTCATATGAGAAACTACTGAAGTCCAGACTAGTTTCTTAAGCAGCTTCGAAAATTCGCCAAATGCTGTACAAAATTTTAAGTTTTCTTTCTTTTTCTCTCTCTTTTTTTTTTTTTTTTTTTTTTTTTTTTTTTTTTGTTTTTGCAGATTTCAGTAATTATGTGACAAATATGAACTTAATAAGATTACCATAAACTTCTAAAAAAATGCGCTGTCTGTTGTAGACCCCGGCTGACAAGATTCGTCAGAAGAGGAGCAAGGCATTGGTCTCAGTAAGTCGAACTTTTTAACTCTGCGTGAACTGGTCTTATTTTTATTTTAACTGACGTATTCAAAAGCTATGTGAGCAAATTTTCCATTCATTTTTAATGACAATATTGCAGGCTACAGCCGATGCACATACCTTTAGATTTGTGAAATGATGGCCTGTTTTGGTTATAGCTTTTCATTTCATTAGACCCCTTGGATAAATGTACAAGCTCTGCCTCTGTCTTTTTTAATTATTAACACTTGACAAGCCTTTGGCTTGTTAAATTTCTGCGTTGGATTTTCTTGTTTACTTTCTGGTCTTTATGGATTTTACACACCACTAAAGTAATTGTATCGCGATAGTGATGGGATTTTTTTGTTAATTTTTTACATTGTTCACTCTTCACAGAGTTGTTAGGGTTTTTGTTACGGGATATGTATTAACTGCACTCATCGATTTCCCGGAAATAGTACTACAGTACGTAATACTATGCACCAGGGTGTTGAGAAGTGTGTGCACAATGTTTGGGTCTCCCTTTTTTTTGGGGGGGGGGGGGGGGGCGGGCAAGGGGTGAGATAGGGGGATGGGAGGATTAAAGACGGGGTGCGTAAAATTAATGCATGTCAATGCAAGTTCTCTAATTTATTTTGAAAATAATAAATACAACATGCAGAAAATGGTAGTAACCTGGATAACCTGAACAGTGGCTGGAGAAAAATTAAATATTTTCTGGTCTAATGATTATACATAAACACTATAGCGATACAAAATAACTGTTGGAGCGCGAACGCCGTGAAATGTTTGCACAAATAAACCGCCATAGCTTGATTTTTTTGGATGACTATACGGTCATACGCGTCTTGCGTCGACATTACCCTCTATCTCCTCGTCACGTGGGATAGGTATGGTCACACAGATGCTGCCACGTGATCCCTCTTATTTTTTATATCTAGAATGCTGGAATTGCTGAGAAAGTGAAGCACGCGATACCCGAGATACAGCAAATCAACAAGAAACTGGGCGGTGCCAGAAAGAAGCGGGCAACAGTCAAAGGCGTAAGTTCCCTATGACGTCACCATTTTTAATGTGTTGTACCTGGGAAGATGGTGGGGGTGGGGATATGTGTTGTTGCTCTGTTTAATAAGTTTAATGTGTTTTTTTTTTCAAATGCACCTTTAATGTCGTTACAAACAATAAACTGCATTTATTCGTTTTCATTTCCTTGTTGATTTTGTAGCAAGACTACATAAAATGTTGTTGGGAGGGGGGGGGGGGGTGCATCTTTTTAATTGATTTTCGCTTCTTCCTAAGAACTGTTAAAGCGCCCTGTTGTGGGCAAGACTGTCTCTTCTTCTCTTCTTTTAGTTAGTTTTGATGTGTACTGTTTTTTTAAACACCTTTCTTTTACTTTTTTGTACTGTTTTTTTTGCAAGTCAGTTTATGTTCACTTGTGTATGTACAGCTGAGGGAACGCATGATCAACAAACTGAAGCGCACGAACAAAGGCGTCAGGAAGACCAGGAGTGTCAACAAGGTAGTGCTCGCAAAAACGCGCATGCGCAAACCTCCCGCGTTTTAATTTTATTTATTTATTTGTTGTTAAAATGAGTGTGCTTTTAGTGTTGGTAAATGCATAATTCCTTTATTTGTCTTCTCTCTCTCTCTCTCTCTCTCTCTCTCTCTCATCTCTCTCTCTCTCTCTCTCTCTCTCTCTCTCTCTCTCTCACTCTCTCTCTCTCTCTCTCTTCCTCTCTCTCTCCCACTTGACTGGTGAACTCACTGTTAAGGGTGATTTTCTGAAGATGACCCCTTCCCCCCCCCCCAACCCCTTGACTAAAGCCTATATTCGCCACTGAAATATACAGGCTTTGAGTCTGTTGGATTTTCTCAAAACATTATCGAACTGTTTCTGTTCCGATATAGAGAAAAAATACTACAAAGAATACATATCTTGATTCCCTTGTTTTTAAACCAGACATATTAATTTCTTATGGCCTAACTTTTTTGATCAAGTCATTTATTATTATAATTTATTATGTTTCATTAAAGGCACCAGGTTTTGCTAAGAAGCAATTCACCAAGATTAACCAAATGGCCAAGAATCTGAGGAGGGTGTGTATTGTTTTTATTTTCCATTTATTTATGTATCTTTGCTTATTTGTTCTCTATGGATTCGATACCAACCATATGGCAGTCTATGTGGGTTGGTTTGGATGATTTTAATAAGGATTTGCTGGGTGAATGGATGGCAGTTAAATTTATTGAGGCCTACGTTTGCCAAGTCTATATGTGAATATTGTAAACTAATGGTTGTATAATATGGCGGCATACTGGTCATATGGCCAGTGACCTAAATAACCGCCGAAGTACCTGTCCATGCAGGGGAAAATAAAAAGAATAATAAGCGTAAAATGGATGTACAGAATGTTGTCATTTTTATGTTAATGTTTCTTAATTCAGTTCAATTTAAGACAACTACAGTACGAGTGTGACATGTTAAGTGCCACGTGTACCCAACCGGGTGTTATCATATGTTTATAATATGTTAAGTTAGGTCAATAATTTTATCATTAAAAGAAAGGAATCTGTCTTCATTTTAATTTGAGAAAAAGTACATATATAAAAACTTACATAGTTGATTTTTTTCTCGATGGAAAATAATTTAGTTGTATAATGTTGACTGTTTTCGCATACTTCCAGTTCAAGAAGAACTAAACAGCAACGACTAAAATAATATATTTCATCATAAAACCAACGACGGAACAACGCATATGATTTCGAAGACACGTCATCCATCAAGACACAACTTCGGAAATCCCGGGAAAATAAAAATAAATGATTATTAGAGGTCTTCAACACAATGACAGATTCTATAAATCATTTCGATTAATCAAAACAGTTATTATAAAAAGACCTGCAGAACACAAAGTATTTTCTTTTGGACTGGAAAGAAATTTTGCATTCAGAGAGCATTTAAAAGAAGTGTGCTAGTAACACCTTGGTAAAATGTTTGTTTTTTGCGTGTATTTTTTTTCACTTCAGTACTTCTCATATTTCACTTGTGTTTCCTTCTATTAAATTTAACTGGTCGGCGAATAGCGCGTGAGAATTTACAATGAACCGCGGTTCGGGCGATCAGCATGTATTATACACCACGAGTTATCAATAATCTAGAGATATAATTCATTATGCTACTGTGATAGATTTAAAATGTTGTCGTGACCAGAATTATTTTTACTTTTATAACAATTTCTTTAAAGCAATATACATCGACACCCCCTCCCCCTCTTTTCAGTGCAATAAATTTCTTCTGCGTGCACCAGTCGTGAATGTTCACCTTTTTGTTACCGCATGTAGAATTTATTGGGAGATTGGGATGGTCATATACTCATAAGCCAGCCTTGATGGGTTATGTGGGGCTTTGGGTGTGTGTAGGAGGGGGGGGGGGGTAGATGTAGGATGATTCAGGGAGTGAGGTGGTCGGAGGCTGTATCATTGACCACCCCCCTCCCCCCTCCTCCCCTAACTTGCGTCATACCACGTGTTTTTTATGTCACCTATACCAGCTACTGCAGCGCGAGTCAATTTTTCATTTTTCAGTTTGGACGAAATTTGAAATTTTGAAATTGTTCTTTCTTGTTTTGTTAATTTCCGTTTTAAATTAAAAATGCAACATTGAGTCGATTTTCCATTTTCTACTTTGCATTTGAAATGAAATACTGAAAGGACGAAATGTACACGGTCACACAAAAGCCTTCATTGAACTTGGTTGCATTTGTAAATTAAAAGTTCCTTTCTGATTGGTTGGGAGGTTTTTAACACGTCTGACGTGCCTGACACATCTAACAAAACTAACTGTTACTTGGTTCAGCGTCCCGTATTTTTCATGGCTAATGCAATCGAAAGTGACGTGTTTGGTTAACAAAAAATTATAGAAAACGTCAAATATGGCTAAATATACCCACAATCATTCTTATTACCTTAAAAATGCATGCACGGTTTCGTTAAACATATCCAACATCATTAGAATGTTTGCAAATCGTTAAGAATTCCAAAGCCCTTTTTAAACTTCGCTTTGAAGTTCCCGATAAAATGATGAATTAAAATATAAAAAGAACCAGTTTACAAGCACGAAGCATTGTCCACAACGCATGAACGGGACAGAGAGTATTTTCTAGCGACGTTCTTAAATACTCAATGCCATGAGTGGTATTCTGCTCTGTCCTTATATTTAAGGACGTCATTATTCTTGAGATTACATGGTTCATCCTTAATTTTCATCCTTATTTTTAAAAGGTTTTGTTAAGTTTGAGGATAGAGCGGAATAGCTTTTTTATCCTTATTTTAAAAATAAGGACATCCTTAAAAATAAGGACAGAGCAGAATAGCACTCCATGACGAAAGCCGATGACATAGTACACCTCGCATCAGCGTAGTACTGGACAACACGGCACAAATTCGTTAATTTAAGCTCCTCTGCCTAAAACAAGTGCAACAAAACAATTATGATATGGTTACGTGTTTCAGACATTTCAATAATGATCTCTTCCTGTATATTCATATATTCATCCTACGTTGATCCAACTTCTTGGCAGAGGACTAATTTAACACTTGACAAGCCTTTCGCTTGCAAGGGTTATATGAATTTGTGCGAGCAAAAGTCGTCCTTTTTTTTTTCTTCTTGACACTTTTTCCGATTTTTTGTGTCTTCTTCTTCTCTGACACTATGGGCCCTACGACCATGAAACATGGAACTTATGAAGAGCTTGATCTGAGCATGTGCATGTCACTTTTTATTTTCGTCTTCGATTTCGTTTTCTTTGTTAAAACGCCATGTGAAAAGAGTGTATTTTTTGCAAGTAAATGCGTAGCATTTAATGCACAGCACAGAATACACATTTGCTCAGTGAGCTTTGTGCGAGCTCTCACTGCGTAAATAGATAACACGGCGTATGCCTGATCAGTCAATAAAACTAGTAGTAGGAAAAGGCCGGTTCTGGCGCACTTTATGACGTCATACTGTCTGGAAGTGACGTCATCATGTCTGGACCGGAAGTGTTGTCTGGACCGGAAGTGTTGTCTGGAGCGGAAGTGCTGTCTGGACCGGAAGTGTTGTCTGGAGCGGAAGTGTTGTCTGGACCGGAAGTGTTGTCTGGACCGGAAGTGCTGTCTGGACCGGAAGTGACGTCATGTCTGGAAGTGACGTCATCATGTCTGGACCGGAAGTGACGTCATAGTGTCTGTTTGTTTCTATCTGCTTCAGTTTTTTGGATGGAGCGCGCGCACGTGTTGGGATGACGTGATGATGAAGGGTAAACGTCACAGCAGAGTGTGCGTAAACGAAACGTCATTTTGTTTTCGTAATTTGAAATAACGGACTTCCGTTGAAGTGTGGAACTTATATTTGTAGCATGCCGCCATTTTAACTGTGTAAAAAGTGAAAAAGTGGGATAACTTTCGTTATAGTTGACCGATTTGAATGAAAATTTCACTGTTTGATTCAGTTTTATATCTAGTTTTGTTATAAAGTGGTCACAGGCTATTTACACCGGTGGCTGAATGCATTTTTGTAACATGCCGCCATTTTAACCTTGTAAAAAGTGGAAAATTGGCATAACTTCCGTTATACTTGGTTGATCTACATGAAAATTTCACTATTTGATTCAGTTTTATATCTAGTTTTGTTATAAAGTGGTTATAGGCTATTTGCGCAGCTGGCTGTATCATTTTTGTAACATGCCGCCATTTTAACTTTGTAAAAAGTGAAAAATTGAGATAACTTTCGTTATACTTGGCCGATTTACATGAAAATTTCACTGTTTGATTCAGTTTTATGTAAACTTTTAACATTAAGTGGTTATAGGCTATTTTCACCGATGGCTGTATGCATAATGTGACATGCCGCCATTTTAACTTTGTAAAAAGTGAAAAATTGAGATAACTTTCGCTATAGTTGGTCGATTTGCATGAAACTTTCACTGTTTGGTTCAGTTTTATATCTAGTTTTTGTTATAATGTAGTCATGGGCTATTTGCGCAGCTGGCTGTAGGCATAATTTGACATTCGCCATTTTAACTTTTTAAAAAGTGGAAAAGTGTAATAACTTTCGTTATGGTTAACCGATTTGAATGAAAATTTCACCATTGAATTCAGTTTGATGTCTTAGTTTTACAGTAGTTTGTGCATAGGTGGGTTATTGGAATGGCGCGCGCCCCCCACCATTCAAACATGTGTTTGAATTATTTTTTTTACGTCAAACTATTGTTCAACAAGTTGTTTAGCAAATGTACAACAATTGTTCAACAAGCTGTTGTTCAACATGTTTAACATGTTCAACATGTTCAACATGTTCAACATGTTCAACAACATGTTCAACAAGTTGAACATGTTCAACATGTTCAACGTGTTCAACAACATGTTAAACAAGTTGAACATGTTCAACATGTTGTTGAACATGTTGAACATGTTGAACATGTTCAACATGTTCAACAACATGTTCAACATGTTCAACATGTTGTTGAACAAGTTGGTCGATTTGCTGAGTCAGCAGTTTTAGCAATTTTAACAGGTTTGGCATTTTTGAGCAAGTTACACACCATATTTTGATTACATCGAAGTAACATAAAAGGAAGAGTGAGACATGTATTTCATACCTATCAAACAGAAACAAATTCTGCTGAGTCAGTTTCCTTTTTTTTGGTAAAGCGCGCGCCTGTTCGAATGGCGTTATTATGACGTTATAATGATGACGTGATGACGTCATAATGATGTCATGATAACGTCATAAAGACGTCATGACGTTAGACTCCTCTAAGCGGCATAACCCTAACCCTAGGCGTAGACAACATGTTCAACAACATGTTGAACTTGTTGAACATGTTCTTCAACATGTTCTTCAACATGTTGTTCAACAAGTTGAACATGTTCAACATGTTGTTCAACAAGTTGTATATAAGGCTATGTTTAAAGGCTTTTTCTTCATTTGAAAAGTGCATGTTGAACCGAAAGGATGTATAAATGCAACATTTGTTTGAAATCTTACAATTGGCCACAAAGTCTTAAAAGGCACTTAAAGAATGCTCACACTTCAGAAGAAGAAGAATTGGAGATAGATATGGAAAACCCTGTAAAACCACCTATCACTGAAACTTTAGATGAGTCTTCTATGGAAAGTCAAAGCGTCAACATGACTGAAAAGAATGCACATGCTTGTACAGAATGTGGTGCGTTGTACAACAGTCAAGAAGCTTTGTTTAAACATATGGAACATTGTGTTGAGGGTGATGATGACGACAGCTCTGAAAGTGAGTCAGAAACAGACTCTGAAAGTGAGTCAGAAGCAGACTCTATTTGGTATGATATGGTTCAAGAAGTCTACGATGAATATGATACCAAATTTCAAGAAAAGGTTTCAGAATATGAAGAACAAGGGCTTGAAGATGCGCGTGAAATAGCAAGTGATGACTTTTGACCCATTTATAAGCGTCGACTTAAACAACTGTTTATGAGACTATTCAAATATGCCCAACGTCTACAACAAAACGAACATTATGAAACCATTTTAGAAGACTTTAATTACTTTGTTGATGAAAAACATTACGAGTATTCAAAGGCACTAAAGGCGGCTATAAGAAGAAACGATGCATTCTTTGAAGAGCTTCTAGATGAGGAGGAGGAAGATGAAAGCAGTGACGAAGAAAGTGATATGGATGCCAGTGAACAGAGTGAAGCAGATGAAGAAAAATAGACTTATTTGACTAAACATTATAATAAAGACTTTGTAAATCAATAAATGTTATAATATTGTTATAGATTTAAGCTGTATGTATTTAAGTGTATTTAAGTGTATTTAAGTGTAGTTAAGTGTATTTAAGTGTATTTAAGTGTATTTAAGTGTATTTAAATGTATTAATAAACCTATTCAACATATGTCTTGTTTTTTCTTTGCTTGAACTACAACTTGTTGAACAACTTGTTAAACATGTTCAACATGTTCAACATGTTCAACAACATGTTGAACAAGTTGAACATGTTGAACATGTTCAACATGTTCAACATGTTCAACAACATGTTGAACATGTTCAACTTGTTTAACATGTTGTTGAACATGTTGAACATGTTGAACATGTTCAACTTGTTGAACATGTTGTTGAACATGTTGAACATGTTGAACATGTTGAACAACAGCTTGTTGAACAATTGTTGTACAATTGCTAAACAACTTGTTGAACAATAGTTTGACGTAAAAAAAATAATTCAAACACATGTTTGAATGGTGGGGGGCGCGCGCCATTCCAATAACCCACCTATGCACAAACTACTGTAAAACTAAGACATCAAACTGAATTCAATGGTGAAATTTTCATTCAAATCGGTTAACCATAACGAAAGTTATTACACTTTTCCACTTTTTAAAAAGTTAAAATGGCGAATGTCAAATTATGCCTACAGCCAGCTGCGCAAATAGCCCATGACTACATTATAACAAAAACTAGATATAAAACTGAACCAAACAGTGAAAGTTTCATGCAAATCGACCAACTATAGCGAAAGTTATCTCATTTTTTCACTTTTTACAAAGTTAAAATCAAACAGTGAAATTTTCATGTAAATCGGCCAAGTATAACGAAAGTTATCTCAATTTTTCACTTTTTACAAAGTTAAAATGGCGGCATGTTACAAAAATGATACAGCCAGCTGCGCAAATAGCCTATAACCACTTTATAACAAAACTAGATATAAAACTGAATCAAATAGTGAAATTTTCATGTAGATCAACCAAGTATAACGGAAGTTATGCCAATTTTCCACTTTTTACAAGGTTAAAATGGCGGCATGTTACAAAAATGCATTCAGCCACCGGTGTAAATAGCCTGTGACCACTTTATAACAAAACTAGATATAAAACTGAATCAAACAGTGACATTTTCATTCAAATCGGTCAACTATAACGAAAGTTATCCCACTTTTTCACTTTTTACACAGTTAAAATGGCGGCATGCTACAAATATAAGTTCCACACTTCAACGGAAGTCCGTTATTTCAAATTACGAAAACAAAATGACGTTTCGTTTACGCACACTCTGCTGTGACGTTTACCCTTCATCATCACGTCATCCCAACACGTGCGCGCGCTCCATCCAAAAAACTGAAGCAGATAGAAACAAACAGACACTATGACGTCACTTCCGGTCCAGACATGATGACGTCACTTCCAGACATGACGTCACTTCCGTTCCAGACAGCACTTCCGGTCCAGACAACACTTCCGGTCCAGACAACACTTCCGCTCCAGACAACACTTCCGGTCCAGACAGCACTTCCGCTCCAGACAACACTTCCGGTCCAGACAACACTTCCGGTCCAGACATGATGACGTCACTTCCAGACAGTATGACGTCATAAAGTGCGCCAGAACCGGCCTTTTCATACTACTAAAACTTTAAGTCAACAACAACCAAACACTACTCGGCTTATAAGACGTATTCAAGCTGTGTTGTTTGCAATATATTATTCAAGAAATAACCCACTGAAGGAAGTATTTTTGCGCTTTAATTTTTGTCCAGTGTTTAACATTTCGCTAGCGGAATGAGCTTCTAGTTTTGCATTTAATTTTTGTCAAGTGTTTAACATTTCGCTAGCGAAATAAGGTTCTAGTTTTGCCTGCCTTTTGCGCAGAAGAAAATTATAGTAAGTCTAATATTGTGACGTTCCACAACGTTGGATTATATTATATTATATTCCAAAAAATCAAAACCTTAATGCTGTAGATTTTATTTTTTTTCTCGCAGTAATTAAGATGCCTCATGACAGTTTCTGTTGTCACGCAGCACATGTATTTTACACATTTTAGTTATTTTTTATTCGCGCTGTTTACCTCGCCATACTTTTTTTTCGCAATATAATTAAACGAAAAGTCTGTCTTTTAAGAACCTCTGTGAACATGCGCTTTATCACGAGTTTGATTGCTTTATACCATATCTTTTCGAGTAGATTTCTTAAGTTTTTGAACGCGAAAAAATCAATTACGGGGCTCGTAAGATTAATGATGTCAATGTAAATTCTACAGTTTGTTTTCAGAATAATAAAAACCGTGTGTAGAAAATGGTAGTGACCTGGATAACGTAAATAGTGGTTCGAGAAGGAATTAAAAATTTTCTGGTATGTTAATTGAACATAAAAACCACAACGATAGAAAAAAAACCTGTTGGAGAGCGAATGTCGTAAAATTTTGGCATAATTATACCATATTGACGTCCATTGTCTCGCGCGAAAAGGTCCTTAATAGATGTCGAGGAACGTTGTATGGAATGTGGAAGAGACATTTTATAGAGGCAGGGAAAACGTTAATCCGAAATCACATTTGAACAATGACAATCCTTCCTTGAAATACCACCACCCCTTAGGTAATCCAGTAACAGAGGATGTGCATGAAGTCAATTTTCATGTATATATATTTTTTTAAAATAAAGTGGGAAATATTTCTATATTTTGGGTCCCCAATTTGGTCTACCCCATATACCTCTTAATACCGGCGATTTGAAGTTCGGGAGTCCACCCTACCAAAATGTATCATTGAATCTAACTGTAATTTGGTTGTGATTGGTCACAGCGTTGAATAACAGTTCAATGAGAGACCATGTTTAGACGTTGCTTTTCGGTAGCAATCAAAGTTCCACTCGAAAAAGGTTTAATTAACAAGCTATCGTAAAGCGCACAGCTCCCAGCCAAAATTGAAATTTAAGGTAGCGGCCATAGTGACCTTGAAATTGTGTCAATATCAAAATGAAATAACGTGGACCTACAAATCTATGGTCCCCTCCATGGCTGAAGCACCGGTTGTTAGCTAAAAATGTGAAGGTGAAAAGATGGCAGAAAAAGGATGGTATTTCACGAAACACATTTCCTTAGCAGTGCGTAGTACCCCATCCACGGGCACCTTTTCTTGTGCCATTTTGGCGCAATTTAAAAGTAGTGGCGTCGTGGGAAATCTCGTTTCATTACTCAAGTATGTGAGAATAAAATTGATAAATAGCAAACAGTGTAGCAACTGTTCAAAATCGAAAGGTGAGTTAGGCCACGACAAGCATATTATACCAGATAAGTAGGTAGGAAATGACAGAATCACTGCACTTTGTGACGTCATACTGTCTGGAAGTGACGTCATACTGTCTGGACCGGAAGTGTTGTCTGGACCGGAAGTGACGTCACGATAAGTGTAAGGATAGGCGCGGCCATCCATGACGTCATGATGAGGTCATACTGAGGTCATACTGAGGTCATAATGAGGTCATAATGAGGTCATGCTGTGTGGAGGCTTCCTAGGGTTTCAGTCGATGATCGTCGAAGTCAATGAAGTCAAGCTTTCATTTCCGAAGTCAATCGACAACAGACCCTAAAAAGTGATGACCTCCCCCCCCCCCCCCCTCGAAATTGTGATTTTTGCATATTTATCCGTTTCAGACGATTCTGAACATTTTTCATTTTTTTGGGTCGACCGACCCCTCCCCCCCTCGAAATTGTGATTTTTGCATATTTATCCGTTTCAGACGATTCTGAACATTTTTCATTTTTTGGGTCGACCGAGCCCCCCCCCCCCCCCCCCCCTCGAAATTGTGATTTTTGCATATTTATCCGTTTCAGACGATTCTGAACATTTTTCTTTTTTTTTTTTTTTGGTCGACCATATACACAAGTAAAATTCTGCCGAGTCAGCAATTTTAACAATTTTGAGCAAGTTTGAAAAATTACACACCATATTTTGATTACATGGAAGTAGCATAAAAGCATGAGTGAAACATATATGTGATACATTCTGCTGAGTCAACAATTTTGAACGAGTATTGAATAAGTTTGAACAAGTTACACACCATATACCATCAAAGTTTTATAAAAGGAAGAGTGACGAGAAAATACTTCACAATGTCGGCATTACTTCTTGACAGATGTATGACTATGGATGACGTCTTCAAAGTGAACTATATTGACTATGTGTTTTCAAAGCTTCCTGCTTTTGAATCGGATTGGATGCTGCAAGTGAAGAATTTGCATCTGCATTGGGAAGCTGTGGGAAAGGCTATTCCAAGAGATCGTTTCATCCGCTCGTTTCTACATGAATGTGAAGAACTGTATTTACTATCAACTTACAACATTGATTTAGCATTTATCAACGCGAATACAATTTGGGCAACTGACCTCATGTTAGTTGTAGCTACTAGAATTATTCTACATTATGATGATGATGTTCCAAATAATGTATCAGACCTTGTTCGGTTCAACCATGGACGAGTTGAAGTGAATTCAAAAGTTTGCAAGTTCTTTGAAAAGAAAGCTGACTCAGCAGATAGTTGGGTATAAAAGGGAGTGAACTCAGCAGAGTGGAGTCATTTCTCAGCAGACAGTTGGAGGGAGTGGATCATCAATACATTGTGGCAGTCATGGAGAACAAGACAACCAACGCAGCAGCTCAGCGCAGCAGCAGCAGCAGCTTTAAAATTAGTGCTAACTTAACCATTACTGTGGAGCATGGAGAATATGGGCCATTTCTATGCATCACACGTGGAGAGAGATGGTGTGCTTATTCACCATCTTTGTGGAAGATTGTGTGCCAGAGCTTGAAAAATTTACGCGACATTGGCTTCAAACTATACTGAACGCAAACGAAGTGGCTTGAAGTCATTTCATACTTGGATATGCGCTATGTGAGTTTTGTGCGCACGTCACGGTTTGAAGGGAAAGAATACACACATCACATCAACATGAATGATGGTGAATGGGAGACACTGCTTCAGGAGATGGACAACATCAACTCAGCCCTATCACCATGTGAGGAATGTCATGACAAGAAAACGATCATCAAGCTGCAAAAGGATGGTCGGATGAAGGTGTCAAAGCTATCCAAGAAAAGGCTGGCTGAAGTTCAGTTGGAGAACATGAACGTGCAAAATCAACTTGGACTTACCTGCGACTATTGCGGTGCTTGTGGATATATGGAGGATTATCAGTGCCACTGCCACAAGTATAATTGCAAGTTGTGTGAACCAAACAACTTCTGCGGCAAGTGTGGAGTACTTAAAGTCTGTGAAGCAAAGTAGAAGTCAGAACTTACTCGATTTCACGATGGATGAGTTGAAGTGAATTCAAAACTTTGCAAAATGTTTGGGTATATAGTTGGACATAAAAGGTAGTGAAGTTATCATTGTGTAACCATGGAGAAGAAGACAAGCAGCTTTAAAATTAGTGAAAACGTAACCATTACTGTGCAGCATGGAAAATTTGGACAATTTCTACGAATCAAACGTGGAGGGCATTGGGTTGCTTTATCACCATGTTCGTGGAAGTGTATATGTGAGAAATTTAGAAATTTATACACCATTGGCTTCAAAGTATACTTAACACAAACGAAGTGGCTGGAAGTCATTCCAATCTTGGGTAAGCGCTATATAACTTTTGCACATACAACACTACTTCACGGGCAAGGATATACGAAGTACATCAACATGGATGATGGTGAATGGGAGACATTGCTTCAGGAGATGGATAACATTAACTCAGTCTTGTTACTATGTACGGAATGTCATACCATAAATCCTATCAAGCTGCGAAAGGATGGTCGGATGAAGGTGTCAAAGCTATCCAAGAAAAGGCTGGCTGAAGTTCAGTTGGAGAACATGAACGTACAAAATCAACTTGGACTTACCTGCGAGTATTGTGGTGCTTGTGGATATGTGGAAGATTATCATTGCCACTGCCACAAGTATAATTGCAAGTTGTGTGAACCAAACAACTTCTGCGGCAAGTGTGGAGTACTTAAAGTCAGTGAAGCAAAGTAAAAGCCCACAAGACACTGAAACAAGATGGACGCATGTTTTAAAAATGCTTATATTGACTTGATGATTGCTAAACTTGCTTGCTGTGGCACTCCAGACTATCAACTTTATCATTTGGATGCTTTTTGGGATGTTGTACATCATAGTCTTGATGTGATTGAACTGCATTCAAGATTTCTTGGAGAATGTCATAAAATTGGAATAGAAGAAGATCCTGACTTTGACTTTGATTCTGCACTTTATTCTGCTCGTACTGATGTAGAAGTATATTTCACCGTAGTGGATCATTTGAGAGATTGTTGTGAACTACAAGAAGAGGAAACCGAGCAGCTTTATCAGGTAACTTTAAAGATATAAAAACCTTTTAATCATCTTTGTAACAACATAGTGAATTGATAACATAACAATGTTTTTCTTACTAACAAATTTAGTTTTATATGAGTGGTTTCAACGTAAACAAAGTAAAAGATATTTTATTACAGGAAGAAACAGACATGTTAGAATAAAGAAACAAAGTCAACATGGAGAATCTTGTACTATTCAGTGGTCATAAGGACGTTCTTTCAAACATGTTTCCAACACGACTTGAAAAGTATGGACATGTGTTCAACTCAAGTGAAGCGTTGTATCAATATGAGAAAGCAGTTTTTCATCACCGTCCAGATATTGCTTCAGCCATTGTGTCATCCAGAAATGGATATGAAGCAAAACGTATTGCTAAAGGGATAAAACCATGTCCTTACCAGTAAAGAGAAGTAAAATGCAATATGTTTTACAAGTCAAATGGAATCAGTGTGTATTGTTTCGCAACAAGTTGAAAGAATGTAAAGATAAAACTTTAGTTGAAGCAAGGTATGATCATTGGTGGGGAGCTGGTGTGAAACAAGTGTCATCTGGATATCCTGGTCAGAAAATTATGGGAAAGTTGTTAGAACTGTTCTGTGAGACTTGATGTGCAGACGTGTGAACATGGAGAAGTGTGTTAAGTGAACAACAACTGGAAAAAACATGCTGAACTTGACAGACTTATGCTGCATTGCCGGAGCAGCATAACTTGCTAAACCTGACAGACTTGTGCTACATTGCCGGAGCAGCATAACTTGCTAAACCTGACAGACTTGTGCTGCATTGCAAGACTCACAAGACTGCATAATGGCGGACATGACACTGAGACAATATATTGTGCAAAAAGCTTATTGTGAAGAAATGTTATCAGCTGTAAAAAAGTTTGCACATTTAGTCTGTCCTGCTTGTCAACATGAAGAGTGTCAAGAACCTACTTGTTATACTGCATGTGTTTATACATATTGGAATGAAGCTAAATATTACATTCATTTAGATAAAGTGTTAGAGAATGCAAATCAACGTTGTGAGAAATATGGTGTAGATGCTATTACATTGGATGAACTCAGTCATTGGTTAGTGTTCATTGAAGACCAATGGTCTCCAGTGATTCATACCATTGTATCCATACTTGATTTGTAAAAAACTTGTTAGTTAAGTTATAAATGCATGTTAGTTAAGTGATGTTGGTTGAGTTATAAATAAAAGCTGTTCTGTTGAGAAGGTGGTTTTCATTCGGTGTGACCATGTCGACGTGGAAAGACTACTTGACCAATATTTACTTCAAACCTGGACAGCCTGGAGCATTTGCTGGTCCTTACAAACTGTATCACATCTTACGAAAACATAATCAACCAGTCACACATTCACAAGTGAAGAAATGGCTACAGGATCAAGATGCTTTTAATTTACTACAACCTGTCAAATACAGGTCATTACACGTGGTATTGATGATATGTGGGATATTGATTTGGCTGATATGGGAAACATAGCTCCCTATAATGATGACATACGCTTTTTACTCATTGTCATTGATGTGTTTTCCAAATATGTCTGGGTACAGCCAATACCTAATAAATCACATACCAGCGTCATACAAGCTTTCCAAAAGATTTTTCATGACACACGACGAAGACCGCGAACTCTAAGGTCTGATAAAGGAACAGAATTTAAAAATAGATGGGTAAAAGCATTTTTGAAGAAAGAAGGCATTCATGCTTATACCACAAAGAATGAAACCAAAGCCAACTTTGCTGAAAGAGTCATTCGTACTCTGAAGGGAATGATGTATCGGTATTTTCTACATAATCAAACTTACCGTTACTTAGACATTCTTCCAGACTTGGTGTACAATTACAACCATAGACCTCATGGTTCTCTTCCTAATAAATATGCTCCAGCCGAGATTCGTAAAGACAACGAATCAAAAGTGTGGAAGTATATGTATGTCGACAAACTGAAATTGAAACCGAAGAAGAAGAAGTATAAATTTAACATTGGCGATCATGTTCGCATTTCCCACATTAAATACATGTTTCAACGCGATTATCACATCAAATGGACGCAAGAAGTCTTCATTGTCACACATCGTTGTAAGAAGCAAGGAATAGATTTGTATCGTGTGAAAGACTTTTTAGACGAAGATATTGATGGACATTTCCATGAAGAAGAACTGCAGAAAGTGACCAAAGATATTGAATCTATTTATAGAATTGAAAAGGTCTTGAAAACACGTAAAAGACGAGGAGGTGTGAAAGAATTATTTGTCAAGTGGTTAGGTTGGCCAAACAAGTTTAACAGTTGGGTGAAAGAAACAGACATTCAACAATGAAGCATCCATTTACATGTTTGGTCTCTGGACCTACAGGCAGTGGCAAAACGTCTCTGGTGAAGGAAATTCTAGAACAAAAGTTGATTCAACCCTCTCCAAAAAGCATTTTATGGCTCTATGCAGCAGATCAGCCTTTGTACAAGGGAATGAAAGGCGTGGAATTTTACCAAGGCATTCCAGATAACATTGAAGAGCGTTTTAACCCAAAGAAACCAAACTTACTTATCATAGTGATGAGCGTATGACACGTCTCTTTAGTGTTGGCAGCAGTCATCAAAATCTAAGCATTATCTTTATTGTGCATAATTTATTCCATCATGGGAAAGAGATGCGAAATATTAGTTTGAATACACATTATATCATTCTGTTTAAAAATCCGAGAGACAGTCAACAAATTAGTACATTGGCGCGGCAAATGTATCCTGGAAGATCTCAATTTCTCATAGAAGCCTATCAAGATGCTACTAGCAAACCTCATGGTTATTTATTCATTGATTTAAAACCAAAAACAAATGATCAACTACGTATTCGTACAGGTATTTTACCAAAAGATACACATTATGTATATATTGATAAAGCAGTGTATGAACAAGAACCAACTCATTTGACCATTCGCAGTCAAGATGTCTAAACGTATTCGAGCGAACCAGCCGTTTCTTCATTTGCTTGCACGCAGTGGGCCTAAACGACGTAAATCCGTGCTACAGCAAGCTACAAAGGAGGAATTAACAAGCTTGTTTGAAATTTGTTTGAATATATTGCAAGGACATTTACCCTTAAGCTCAAAACGGTTTAAGGAATTTAAACGTGAACGTCATACGCTACGTACTCTAGCAGATAAGAAGATATCCCTTCGACGAAAAAAGAAGTTGATTAATCAGAAAGGAGGATTCATTGGAGCTATTGCTAGATTGGCATTGCCCTTGTTAGCCAAACTACTGCTAAAATGAAACATACGATGAAAATGGTCCTCATTCCTGAATATGAATATAAAATGTTGCTAGAAAAGAAGGGAAAAGATGGTGAAATCAAAACGAAAGTGAATAAACTTTTACGTGGGAAACGAACACGTGAAAAGGCTATAGAAATGTCTCAACTTCTTGGTCGTCATTTACGAACAAGTCAGTCTAGGCAGCAAAAGCCCTCATCATCATCATCATCACCTGAAAAGCCAGAAAAGTTATTTTTAAGTCATTTTCAACCTATCTATCGTGGAAAAATAACACAACTTTTAGCAGAACTGAAGAAATATGGTACGACATGGTCAGACAAGAATGAACTTGTGTTGAAAACGGGCGATATTATAGCAAATTCCAACGTGGTTGATTTGATGAAAGAAGCATTGGTGGCGACAAGAAGAAAAGAACGAGCCATACCACCATATGGTTGGCATCCATTTATCCAGGAAATTGTTGATGCTAATATTCCAAAAACAATGTTTAGTAAAAAGACCACTCGTGACGACATTACAACAGAAATGAAACAACGTCAACAAAAACAGTTTCCTGAAGGATGGGAAAATTTTTAACATGGCTGAAAGAGCTATGTTGTTGCCAAGAAGATAAACCAACTATTCCTGTAAAAATAAGATGTACAAGTGCTTGTTGTGAAGGAGAATTCATAGATCATGTAGATCATCATCATGATGTGAAAGATCATTTACATACTTGGTCGAATGGCGCGCGCTATCGTGAAGTATATATACAACGTCAACGCACCTATACCATTTAGTTCCCATCATGGAGTCGACAAGCTTTTACATCACTTTGCCTAGCAATGCGAGTATGACCTATTATCCCAACAACAAGGCTTCGAATTATCAAATTCGTATGCCTCGAACCATTTATCTGAATGGAAAATATGAAGTGGCTTTAGCTGAAATTCAATATCCACATACATGGACAACGATGAGACAGGGCATGGACTACTCTATTCAGTATCGACAAGAACTATTCGATGATCCTATTCTTAGCACTCTCGATATTCCTTATGGGTACTATAGAACCATACAAGAACTATGTGAGGCAGTCAATGAAGAAGCGACTAATGCTCTGAAACTTACAGAAGCTATTCGAATAAAGTATGATAAGATTAGACGACGTGTGTTTCTATTTCTCGATTATGGTTATGAAGTGTCCTTTTCCACTGGATTAGCTGAGATTTTAGGATTTATCCCAGATCACTGGTATACTGAAACATGTACAGCTGACCATAAAGCGGATGTGAAACAGGGGTTTTATACACTGTATGTGTATTGTAGCATTTGTGAACCACAAGTTGTTGGTGATTATTATGTTCCGTTACTACGTTCTGTTGGCATACAAGGCCATGATGGAGATATTATGATGAAAACGTATGGCGAACCGCATTATGTTCCTGTAAACACATCCAAATTTGACATGATAGAAATGAATATTAAGGACGACACAGGCCATAATGTTCCATTTCAAACTGGAAAGGTGATCTGTAAACTTCATTTTCGACCAAAAGCAATATGAAAGCTTATACACACGATCCGTCTGCATATCGCAACCATTTTCTTCGTCAAGTGGGCGGGGAATTACCAGGATTCAAAGGAGCGCGAATCCAATATGGCGATGGTATTGGTTCAATACTGGGATCATTGGCTCGCATAGCTATTCCACTACTTAAGGCTGGGGCTAAGATCGTTGCGCCACATCTTAAGAAGGCTGCAAAGAATGTCGCGAAAGATGTGACGGGCCGAGTAGCAGAACGTGTGTTTGGAGAACAAAAGCGTGTGCAACCGACGAAACGTGCCAGAAGACGAAAAACAGCCAGACGGATAACATCAAAATATCGCAAAGATATCTTTTGAAATCATGTCTCTCATTCATAATCATTCGTGTGAATGTAGTCTTTCTCCATTGGAATGGTTTCACGTACCACCGACGCAAACTGCTGTAGAGAAAAGTTATAATGTTGATTATCAACCACTTACAAGCATTAGAGAAGGCGCTCCAATAGAATTCTACATTCCTGCGAGTATAGAAGAATATCTAGATTTAAAGAACAGCAAACTTCATATTGTATGTCGCATTCTAAAGCTGATGGAACAGAGTGTGGCGCAGATGATAATGTCTCTTGCATCAATGATGTGTTTAATGGGTTATGGTCTAATATTGAATTGTTTCTGAATGATCGTTTGGTTTCGCATAGCAACAATACTCATGGTTATACCAGCATTATCTCTCATCTCATCCATGATTCGGAAGAAAGTCTGCATTCTGAGCGCTCTATGCGTCTCATGTACAAGGATACTGCTGGGTCAATGAATAGTCATGAGGTGAAAAGACCTAATCATGAACAATATGTATCCGGGTTTCATGTCAATGCCGACGGTGGTGACTTGGCTGAGCAAGGCAATAATGGCTTACATCATCGTTATTTGCATACTCGTCTTAGCCGTGATGTTATGCTCGCAGGTGGTTTAAGGATAGATTTGTTTGAGCAGGATCGTTATCTTCCGAATGGCATCAGTTTGAAATTGCGTTTCCATAGACAAAAAGATGACTATGTATTGATGGCTGCAGATAATACCTATAAGGTAGAAGTGAAAGAGGCATTTTTAACCATTCGCAAAGTGAGGGTGAGTCCAGGTATTCAGTTAGGACATACAGATGCATTGATGAAAAGTCCTGCCAAGATCATCATCACTAGAAAAGAATGTAAAGTCTTAGCTATTCCAGCAGGATTTCAGTCTTCTGTGAAAGATAACATCTTTTTGGGTCAATTACCAAATCGTATTGTCATTGGTCTGGTTCATAATGAAGCTTTTGGTGGATCAGTATTGAGGAATCCATATGATTTCAAACATTTTGATCTGGACTATATGCAACTGTACACGGATGGTGAACCAGTTCTATCCAAACCTCTCAAGCTTGACATTACACAGAACAAATACCTGGACGCTTTTGAAACGCTTTACAAATCGTTTGATCGGTTGAATGGTGAGAAAAGTTCCATTATAAAACGGGAAGATTGGCCTAGAGGTTATGCTTTATTTTCGTTTGACTTAACACCGGATTATGATGGCGATGATCATTTTCCCCTGATCAAGCATGGGAATTTGCGGTTAGAAATGAACTTTGCTACGGCTTTGCAACATACCATCAATGTCATTGTCTATGCTGAATTTGACAACATTATTGAAATAAGTGCAAATCGCAGCATCCAATTCGACTACCAGTCATGAACACGAAGCAGATTGATGCCATATTGAGTCATGATGTCATGACCAAAGACTTGTTTCAAGGCGTGTTTGCCATGGATCAGTTACCGTCTTTACAACGCGGCGCCTATGTGATCAACACAGACGATCAAGATGAACAAGGAGAACATTGGGTGGCAGTGTATTATGATAAAGACCCTGCAGAATATTTTGACTCTTATGGACTATTCCCTCTCGATGATCGTTTAGACATATTTTTAAGAAATAACTATATGTATAATTCTATCTCATTACAAACGCCAATATCATCATCATGTGGTTTTTATTGTGTATATTATATATTACATAGAGCTCGAGGTCAGAGTATGTTTGATATTGTGAATATATTAAAAAGAAAGGATGGTGATTTTATTGTAAAGGATTTTGTATATAGACATTATAAACCATTGTTTTATTAATGTTGTTGTTGTTATATTAGTTAAGTTGTAGTTAAGTTGTTGTTGTTATATTAGTTAAGTTGTTGTTGTTGTTAAATAAAACAAACCAAGTTTTCAAACAGTCTTGTTTATTGTGTTGTACATACGTTTATTTACAAATTCTTAACTACAAACACTATTTACAAAGTTTACAAACACTATTTACAATCTTTTATTTACAAAGTCTATTTACAAAGTCTATTTACACTATTTACAAATTCTTAACTACAAACGCTATTTACACTATTTACAAACTTTTATTTTCAATACATTCATCAATGCATGCCATTCATCAGAATCTAAATTGATATAGGTATCATAGACATTATACCCGTGTTTGTAAATGCTATGAAAGCTCACATAACACACATCACCAAACTTTATCACTTTCACAGTTTCATGTTCAGACAGTTTCAGTTCATATCCTTCTTCTAAGTCAATGTCCATCACACGCATAGGTTGTGTCAGCTCAATGGATTTGGTACCCCGCTTGAGTTGTATTCCTCCCTCTTTGAATTCAAGCGTTAGGTTCTTTCCAATCCAATGCTTGTAACAGAGCGTACCATTCCACTGTGTTGAGGGTGATGTAGTCGTAGCATTCTGTAAGCTCGTCATACTGACGAAATTGTACAAACACGTCTAGATCGTTCTCAGTCACACGCACTTCTAATTCATTTGAGACTGCTAGGAGAAAGCCGGGTATTCTCAACTTGTCTAGGTGATCCTTCAACACGGATTGGTCATCAAGTGATAGGACGAGATACTGTCCAAAATGTCTTAGCACAATGTCATCATATTCGTTTCTCAGATATGAGAATCCATGCGTCATTGGTTTATATTCCGATAAAAAGTCTGCCATCTCGTTCAACAGTCAGATGAACTATGAGCTGTCTCCTTGTCTGCAAAGACGTTTTTATGCTCGCAAGATGGTGAAGAGTGGATGTTGTATCGCTTCTAGGAATCGTAAGACTGCGCGCCAGTTCTTGATATCAAAGAGGATCAAATCTGTATATGCTGTATCTGGCACAACTCCCTTATAATCCTTTGGATAATCCTGTAAAAGATTTCTACAGATTTCTACACGTATGTTAGAATCATATTCAGCTACCGTCACTTCCACTTTATTTTCAAGTCTACGTTTAAACCCAGGTTCAAGTGGTATGTTTTTAAAGTCTTTCCACACTTCAGGTTTAAACCGATGATAACTTGTCTTAGAATCTAGTATCACTTCATTCCTCTCATTGACAGTAAGGTAAACACCACCGTTCAGCATGAGTGCATTCATGATTGTTACCTTGTTATGAGCCACCTTCTTGTCTACGAAGCCTTTTATCCACTTCTTTCACCTGCTTCTTCAGCATTTTCCATTCAGGTATTGTCAGCAAAATTCGTTGGACGGTTTTTTCCAGTCCCCTCATCTCTGAGGTATTTGCGAATGTTTATCACACCTTCATTACTTTGTTTCATAATCTTGATAAACTTTCCATTGCCTAGAGAAAGCATTCCATCCCACGACTGTGGTGTTGGTGCTATCTCCACTTTTAATTTCTTGATGGTAGTATCAGGATGTTTCACATTCATGTCTTTCACTGTATCAGCAAGAGTATCCATATCCGTTGTTGCAGATCTTTTCCGATTCATGTTGACGCTTCAGTGTTCACACCTCAACTAACTCTAAAGTTGAAGTGTCTCCCCCTTATATACTGTAATGCCCATGCGCCAAAGTGGAATAGCCATCACTCATCACATATCGCTTGTCATCAAAAGGAGAGAGAGCCACTTTCCTCAACTTCTCCGAGAAGATCTGGTGGTCATGACTTCGAATGATGTGCCCTGTGGTTATCGTTTGCGTTTGGTTGAACAAACTGTCTCTATACTGGTGATGTTTCATACGTCTTTGACACGCGCGAGTGATGCCTTTGGCCGTACGTTTTTCTTTCCCACCATACATCATACTATACATTTTCGGCCGAAGTCCAACAAACTCTTCAATGGGAATGCCCGCCGTCTCATCTTTCATTTTCCCAAGCACTTTCTTGTTCACGTTGGAATGCAGGAAATGATCTGGGGGATAGTCACTTGTGTCGAACAAGTCAGCATCTTCCTGCATGTCTTTGTAGATATCTTCCGTTTCTATGTCATAACATAGACTGTCGGTGTCGCTGAACAACAGCTTGGCGTCGGGATACTTGGTCATGATGTAGTTGTAATGAAAGTGGAACATGAGCACCTTGCTGAGGTCGAGAATGGTGAAACCAACTTGAATGGGTTTATCCAGAAGCAGATCCACTTTGCGCAAATGTACCGCGGTCAAATCTTCGTTGAAAATTCTAAATTTGTGGAAGGAAGGTTTGGCCACAAGTTTCTTGAACCGCTTTTCCTGGTGAACCAGTTCCACATTCATGCGTTTTCTCACATTTTCCATGGTTTTGCCAAACACAGAGTTGTTCATCAATTTGAAGAAGTCTTTCTCAAACGGGTTCTTGGCCACATTTCTCTTTTCCGTGTTTAAGGAGATGTATTTTGCCAACCATTTGCTCTGTGCAAACATAATGGCACGATGCACCTTCGTGACTTTCAATCCCAGTGAGACATATTGCTGTAAATTTCTATAATGAAGTACATATTTCTTCTTGTCACACAAGATGGGAATGAGCTTTTCACTAGGCTTGCCTTTCATGTTTAGATCTTTCCGTAGCTTCTGACTATGTTTTGACAATTCTCCCACTTTCACACATTTCCGTTCTGGAGCCACTGGATAGTGATTATGATGATCATGGATTGAATATGGGTATTCCAAATCCACTTCTAAAATGTATCCAATCTCATCATCTTCATCCACATCCATAAAGTCAATGGATTCTGGCTCGCTCACCCACATAAATCCACTTTCCGGCATGCTTTGCGACATGGCCCAGCCATACAAGTTGTTTGCATCCAGGTACGTCAAGTAGTTGGTTGGTTTCGTGGGATCGTAATCTGCTACGTAGGGGTTATTTGCTTTCGCATACTTGTGTGTGATGACAGATATTCCTCCCCGTAGACCTTGTTCAACCATTTGGTACATGTCAATGTCGTTAATCAATTCCAATTTCACCTTTGTCGCTTTCAACATGGCATCCCACGACAGTCCTGGCGCTGTATAGTATGGGGCTGGATCCAATTCATACGTGTTGAGACATACGTGACGAAAGTTTTCAAACACGTCAGCCAGCAGCAACACATCTGATTTCAGGTACAAGTCATGGTATTCGCCAAATGTAGTACAGTGGAATGTCTCCCACACCTTCTGCGCATGCGCATAATCCTCATCGCTAATGTCTTCTTCACTGAGCAGACTGTAAAACTTGTCCTTGGACGGTAGTTGTGTTTCAGCAAACTTGGATGGCTCGTCCACGTAATCATAAGGGTACACTCCCTTTCTCAACAGTAAATTTTGTTGGTCGCTATCGTGAATGTGTGACATCATGTTATAAAAGTTGTCTTTCCCTTCTGCTGCTAGGTTGGATACCAGCTTCTGTAGAGAAGTACTCATGAACTGAAAGCTGTCTGTAAATTTCAGATTGCTCATGGTGAATGCAATATATTTCTCAACGGTGTTGGGAATGACCGTAATCGTCTCATTTTTGAACTTTCCAATTTCTTCCATGATCAAATGGCTGTCATAGCCTCGTAAATTGTGGAAAAACACAGGAATGATGAAAGAATCTTCAACATCCTGCTTATCCTTTCGAAGTCGAAATTGTAAATTGCATTGACTATGTGCAGCTCCGCGGTATTTACCATTGATATGGTCATGATCTCTCACATGATCTGCTCCTAGAGGCTCATGACAAATGTAACAATCTGTGGCGTTCTTATAATGCTCTTCATCTTCATGAGTCATCACCATTTTCTTTTTCTGTTGTAAACCATGCACAATACGATCACGCTCATTCACCATATGGTCTAAAAAGACTTTCACAGCATTATCTCCTCGATATACGACTGGAGCACGTGTATCATACTGGTTGACAACCACATAGGCGAAGCTGTTTGGACGATGATGCTGATACTTGTCTCCTTCATGCTTTTTCGTGAAACATTCAAAGTCTGCATAAATGACAAAGGGCGCTCGCTGTTGTTTGGCTACATTCTTGAACTTGATGAAGGGTTCCTTGGGGAATGATAGACGTTGTGCGCCATGCTTGCCACACACTTCACGATGCTTGTCTAACAGATCTTGTCGTATAAACCCGTGAAGACAGTTGAAACAATAAAATGCAACTCCATCATGTTTTGATCGATAAGCCATAAGTCTGCTGAAATTCTTGATGAGGCAGTAATGTCTTGTCTTGTCATTGCTAATCAAAAGCAAGTTGATTTCTCTCGCACTGGTGTTTCGCCTCAGTTGTATGGGAACAACTACATCATGTTCATATCCAAACACGTTAATGGACACATCATTCTCCTTTTCAAACTTTGGAATGTCTGTAATCGGTGTTGGAAATGTCATGCCTTCCATCTTCAATTCGTTCTCAAATAGCTTGTATTGATGCACACGCTCTGGGTTTACATTTGTTGAAGGGTGAAGGTGAGCCAGTACAGACCATAAGAAACATTTGTTGTCTTTATTCTGAATGTTTAACACACCTAATGTATTCTTCGCTTTCTTCGGCAGTGGGATAAAACTGCTTGCTTCCAGAGGCGCTGACGTAGCTTTATGCACTTCAATGAATAATATGTTATTCAACACCCAACCAGAGCCTTGTCGCTCATGTTCATCAAACCTGGTAAGCAATTCTTTATAGGCTTCTGGTAAGTCCTTGTCAATATCCGTTGGATTGTATGCTGCATATGTCGGACTACTGATGAAGGCATTATCCACCTGTTCTACCATCACGCCTTCAGCATTTGGTGTCATTTTCTTGAAGCGTGCATGTACCACAATGTACCATTTCATGCCACGGTTTAACGTTTCTAGCAAATGTCTCTTAATCCGGTTCTCTTGTTGTCGCATTTCAAGTAACAAATCCGATCCATCTTCAGGCTCAAACCGTCTTTCCTGCGCGTTTTCACCAAGACTCACTCTTCTGCCTCTGCCTACTTGTCCTGTCTCTTTCTTTCTTTGTTCTTCATGAGACACATTTTCCATCTCAGCACATGCATGTGTCTCAAATGCATCCAAAGATGAAAATATCTTGGCGCATTTACAGCAGAGGACTGGATCAGGTCTGTCAACACCATCTTGTAACGTCTTTTGTCTCTTGGCTTCAATCTGCTCAACAAGCTCTTCATGAGCACGTTTCATCCTAGCTGGTTTGCATGTGTGTGTCACGAACAATTCCAGAGATGGAAATGTCACATCGCATTCATGACAGTAGACTGTTGCCATCGTTGTTGCTAGAACTGAAATGAAGTAAAATATACGTTTCACTCTTCCTTTTATACCACTTCAATGGTGTGTTAACTCAGCAGAATGTATCACTAGTTGACTAGTTGACATGTTTCACTCATGCTTTTATGCTACTTCCATGTAATCAAAATATGGTGTGTAACTTTTCAAACTTGCTCAAAATTGTTAAAATTGCTGACTCAGCAGAATTTTACTTGTGTATATGAATGTTTCACTTACAGTTGTACTGCTGCACAGCAGAGACATCTAGCGGTGAAGTTAAATGGTCTGCCAAATGGTATTCATCCGCGAAGAAGCACTGTAATGGTGAAATTTTCAGTCAACTATAACGAAAGTTATCACAATTTTAAGTTAAAATGGCGGTAAAAATGCATACAGCCAGCTGCGCAAATAGCCTATGATCATGTTAAAACTTTACATAAAACTGAATCAAATGGTGAAATTTTCATACAAATTGGTTAAGTATAACAAAAGTTACGTCACTTTTAAGTTAAAATGGCGGCAAAAATGCATACAGCCAGCTGTGCAAATAGCCTATGACTACTTTATAACAAAAGTTTACATAAAACTGAATCAAACAGTGAAATTTTCATATAAATCGACCAAGTATAACGAAAGGTATTGTTTTACAAAGTTTCAATTAAACAAATAACCAAAGTTTGTTTACAAAGTTTGCTTACAAAGTTTGTTTACAAAGTTTGTTTACAAAGTTTGTTTACAAAGTTTGTTTACAAATTTTCAATTATGTAAATAAGTCAAGTTTGTTTACAAAGTTTGCTTACAAATTTTGTTTATAAAGTTTGTTTACAAATTTTGTTTATAAAGTTTGTTTACAAAGTTTGTTTACAAAGTTTGTTTACAAATTTTGTTTATAAAGTTTGTTTACAAAGTTTGTTTACAAATTTTATTTATGAAGTTTGTTTACACAGTTTGTTTACAAAGTTTGTTTACAAAGTTTCAATTATGCAAATAACTAAAGTTTGTTTACACAGTTTGTTTACAAAGTTTCAATTATGCAAATAACTAAAGTTTGTTTACAAAGTTTGTTTACAAAGTTTGTTTACAAAGTTTGTTTGCAAATAACTAAAGTTCACTTTTTATTTATAAAGTTTCAATAAACACTTACCGAAATAGTTGTCACTGGATGCCATCCCTGGATCTGATGTGATTCAATTGTAGTGTGTAACTCTTGCTCCACTTACCGAAATGACTGTCGCTGCTGTATGCTCATCCCTTATATACCCCTCTGATGGAACTGAAGCTGACTTGACAGAATGTTGCTCGCCTAGGGGGGGGGGCATAGTATGTCCTGAGGGGGGGGGTCAGTCCTGACTGCCGCCTAGGGGGGGGGGGTCGGTCCATAGTATGTCCTGAGGGGGGGGGGTCGGTCCATAGTATGTCCTGAGGGGGGGGGGGAGGTCATCACTTTTTAGGGTCTGTTGTCGATTGACTTCGGAAATGAAAGCTTGACTTCATTGACTTCGACGATCATCGACTGAAACCCTAGGAAGCCGCCACACAGCATGACCTCATTATGACCTCATTATGACCTCATTATGACCTCAATATGACCTCAGTATGACCTCATCATGACGTCATGGATGGCCGCGCCTATCCTTTCACTTATCGTGACGTCACTTCCGGTCCAGACAACACTTCCGGTCCAGACAGTATGACGTCAATTCCAGACAGTATGACGTCACTTCCAGACAGTATGACGTCACTTCCAGACAGTATGACGTCATCACGTGGTCCAGACAGCACTTCCGGTCCAGACGCTATGACGTCACTTCCAGACAGTATGACGTCACTTCCAGACAGTATGACGTCACAAAGTGCAGTGATTCTGTCATTTCCTACCTACTCAGATACGAATAACGCTGCATCAATTCAGAAAAAGACGTTTTTGCTTAGTATACTATTTTATAGTCAATTGGTGATGTCATAAAACTTGCGTACTTACTTAATGATGTACAATTATTGATTTACGTTTTTATTATTTTGAGACATGTCACATTGAAGAACCCAATGTTCTATATCAATGATAAGTTTAATAATGTAAAAAGAAAAAAAATTGTCTCAGTTTTAGGAGGTGCAATAATATAGTAAATATTTTTTTTATTTTTGGAAAATCAAGATATGTTACGATAATCGGAGTAATTGGACACCTGAATAATTCGCGCAAATATTGTTTAATATACTATTTGATTTAACTGTGTTGTGTGCAGCAGAACCCTCTAACGGTTTCCCAGCCTGTTTCATACGAGCATATTCACGCCAAGAGTCATCTCGGCATGCTTCAGTGTGCATTCCAATCAATTAACATTAAAAAAGGAGCAAGGGTTTCATAGAATGATGTCATATTACACTAATAGCTCATTGTTACAAGGGTGTAAATCTAAATAAAGCACAGCTAAGTATAAAATCAATGCCGTGTTTATAACTAATGTGTTTACACTTTCAGAATTTAAAGTCAATAAATTACTGTAGCAAGCTAAAATGTTAAACAAAGCATCCTTAAATTGTCCGTGCCCTAAGAGAAATAGCAATACGATATGACATTTGAACTCTGAAAGAAAATGATACTGTAAACTGAGAAGCGTTTTTATTAAGGTGCACTTAATCAACACACATTCTGTATTAAAGGTTTGCGATGCTCTGCCTGCATAATGTGAGTATCACCACAGATGTAAGCATTTATAATGTTAAAATTAAAACAAAATTACTATTTATTTTTAGCTATGAAGTGGTAGCATGTCAATAAATAAACTGGATGCTGAGAAAAATAAAAGCAGCAATGTGCTTTCTGCCCAGTCATCTTACTACTCGAACTATAAAGCGATCCTGTGTTATTCCTTAGGACAAATCTTTGGAGTCTTTTCACATGTACTCAGTTCATTCATCAGAAAAGATTTCTAAACTTATGAATTCTTTAGATAAGAAATCGCTATCATATTGACTTTATAAAATAAAAAAGAAGAACCATGTAATTTTTGTGGCAAATGACAGAAGATTGTTGCTTAAATAGCAACAACTGTACTATGAAAGATATTAGCACTATTTGTTTTAAAATCAGCCTGGAATTACTACTGGCGTTTATTCTGATTCATCAAAGTAAGTTTTATATTTTTCCTTTTGGCCGAAATATTTTCGGATGCCTCGGGCAATATAGTAAGGCATGTAAGTTAACACGATAACTGTTCAAAGACAAGCTCGAAAAATCAGAATTCAATTGATAGCAAAAGAGTCATCAACTTGATTGCAAGTGTTTATCAAAAAGTGACATTTACAGACGAGTTTTAGTCAAGACAATTCTGTGGTAAATGGAGTGCAAGAAGTATTTCTTTGTTTCAGCACAAAAACAGAAATGTTCTTGCTTTGTAAACACTAAAACAACAAAGTAATGTGGCTGGTGTGATTTCTATTGGATGCAAGGTCTTATGTAAGACCCAAATACTAAACTTTAGGTAGTTCGTTTATAGGCCCTCCACTCTGGCCCAAACCCAATACAAACCACCAATCATGGTCTGTACGTAATTACATAAGTTCTAAACGACTGGTCACAGAAGCTATCATCATACTACGGAGTATTGTAGTTTCTACTATTATTAAAACTGATTCTTGTAAGATTTTATTTTAAATATATAAATTTGATCTTGACATTTTCTTTCTGCGTTTAGCTTTATCTAGAGAATGTCAGTGTGGAACAGAGAAACTACGCCTGGATGATAAGGCTTTTCGAAAATTCTCAACGCGAACAGTGTTCTTTCGTACTGGAGGGAAGCATAGACTTGATGAGCAGAAGAAAATAAGTGTTTTTAGCAGACGTCCCCGTGTGCACGTGACTATAGAGGCTGACGAAGATGCCCGAATTGTTGTACATGCACCAACTACACCGCGTGAGGAACATCAAAAATATTTGATTTATTTTAGTAATAGTAATAGCACAGTAATTTTCTAGTGAGATACAGCTGATTTTGTTAAAGTATACCCGTCGGGCTTTTTGCTGTAAGTGTAAGTAGTTCTGCCTGTATTGTGACGACGACAATCGTCACCAGTTTCTGCAGATCTCTCACTTTGCCAAATCCCATGAGTATTGTTAAACATATTTTATTCAGGAGGAAATACGAATACAAAATACACAAAACAGTTATCTGTGGGAAATTTCTTGAAACTGGGAAGAAACTTACGTTTGTTTCTATGTTTAGACTCTCATAACATTAAAGTACTGCAAATTAAATGAGTATGGCACCGAATCAAAGGCATTGCAAATTTTCACTTTACTCAAATAAAACTAGATTTTGATGTTGTCTGGCAGCTGACGCAGACTGTCGTATCACAGAACAAGGCACCGAATACAGGGGTACGGTCAACATAACTGCGAGTGGCGCGGTCTGTGAAGTGTGGATAAATGTGCAGAATAATATTCAAGACTGTGCGAGCAACTTCCCGGATGGCTCTCTGCGCAGTGCCTCTAACTACTGCCGGTACTTCTTTAATTTTCAATGTTTTGACACAATGATGAGAGATATGGTGACTTAGATCAAGACTTATTAGCATTAACGAAGAGCATGCATTTTTACGGAGCGTGATTTGCAAACCGTAGATATCAAATATCAGTTAGCTTTGAAATAAAGCAAACCGTTTAGAAAAATTAAGGTATTCTTAGCAAAGGTTTGACGTTTTGCAAAATAAACAAACACATAAATGAAGTGTCACGTGTTTAGCTTTTAAAACGAGTAGCTGGCGATTGTTATAACTATTTGACTCATTTTTTACGGAATTGCCGTAATATATATATATAACATTTTTATGCCGTGTTTTTGGTCTAATCAGCCTTCATATTTGTGTTGTAGGAATCCTACAAATGAAAGCAAACCATATTGTTATACACAGCTTGGCAACAAGGAATATTGTGATATTCCAATGTGCTCTAATTTTGTGCCTACAGGTTTTTCTAGATCTTTCCTACTTACCACAAGAAAAACAGGATTTAAGTAAAATTTGAATAGAATAAAACGAGCCAAATAAATTACCATTTACAGAATGTTTTGTTATTAAAAATGTTGCTATGCCAAAAGATAGCTAATTTATTCACTTTACTTTGTAACATTGGGCAGTGTAAAAAATGTAGATATTTTAAACAATTGATTTACTTTTTAGAGCAGAAGCTCCCACGGTAGTTTTAACAGTTTCTATGATTTAACAGCAAAAATTCATCGTTGTCAGAAGGCGCCTGACTGTATGAAATACCACCTCTTTCATTTCGTAATACCATCTAAACCAATACCAATAAAACCAATAAAAATAGCACCAACACAATAAAGCAAATACCAAGAAATGACTAAAATAAACAATAATGATATAATAATGCAAAAAAATAGTTTTTAAAAAATAAAACGAAGAATGGCAGGTTATTTATTTTGAATTCTGTTTCAGGTATGGATATACTCATTTCATGCATTAAAGTGCAGGGAATCTGTGGCGCGACCTTTGAATATGTTCGGAACTCTATATCCAGCAGAATTACGGTAAATCTTAGTATGTTGATTTTACATGTGCAATTAATTGTACATATGTAAGTTTTGATTTTATTACAGAAGAACGGTTTTTGAAGATTGTGATGATGATGACAATGAGGATTATGATGATGATGATTTTGATGATAATGATGATGATGACTTCATTTCGCAAGACATTACGCAACATCAAAAATTTCTCATTTTCTTTTTGCCAGTTTAATGTACAAGGCAATACATTGAAAGGCAATACCGTGTGCTGCAGGCAGTCGACGGGCTGCCTTCCTTATGGTGGCCGTCGGAATGTCACGTCTTTTGCCTGGAGCTTTCAGCGCTGTGGTGGCGTAAACAATGCTTATATTATCAGCAAATTGATCTCTCGGGCATGCTGGCCTGTAACTTCCGTACCAAGTAAGTGGTATTATCATTACTGAAAACATGAAATCAAAGTATACATTTAATTCAATCAGAAACATAGAATTTGTAAAAATGTTGTGCTTGCATTGCCCATTAGAGCCCGTTTGTGGCATTATGAAAACACTGTTAACGAGCGCTTTGTCATTATCTTACAGTAGATTCTCTTCACCCTGGTCCTGTCGTGACTTGGCCAAGGAGATATTCACAAAGTTCGTCAGACTGTGACGCATACTCAGTGTCAAGTAAACATTTCCAATTTATTATCATGCAAGCTGTAAATCAGTAAATTTGACAAATATATGATCACATTAATTTGTTTTAGCTGGTAAAATCTGATTACAGGCGTTGTATGAGATGTACTATACATAGCACAATTGGAGGATCTGATTCCAGGGGTTGTACATCGTGTGTGATGCGTTTACATCTTCACAATATGAGACCTGATTGCAAGTTTTTTGTGTAGTGTACTTGATGTAGTTACAAATGGAGATTAGATTACAAGCGTTAGGTGTGGTGTACTTTAGGTGGTCACAAGTGTGGATTTGATTGCAGGAGTTGTGTGCGATGTACTTTACGTGGTCACAAGAGATGACATATTTAGCGTAGACGTGGCAGCTGCGGTCCCAGTTCCTAATGCACTCCGTATAAATAAGACCTTCACGCAAGGATTAAGAGCTATAGATATTGATTGGCGCCAAAACATAATGTTCTTCACTGACAATGCGAAAATATACATGGCAAATGTTGATGGCAGTTCTGTAACGGAATTTTTCAATCCTTCAATAGGTAGAAGCTGCGATTAGTTTGATACTGATACATGAATTTTGTAGGTGACTAGGGGATGTGGATAAATCGTTATAAAATTAAACACTATAATACAGTAAGGCTTTTGTTTAACCATATTTAACCACATTAACCACACACCACAACAAATCTCATTTAACCATATTATATGTTTCAATCGATATTATTAATAAATATCATAAGCGAACCAATGAAAAATGTAGATATATAAATAATAAAAATCCGTTTCTCAAACTGAAATGAGAGTCATAGCAAAACTTTATTAAACAGTGATTATTTTTTTTGTAATGAAGAATACCCTGAAGTGTTTTCTGTAACATGTTCGTGGTATGTTTAATAAGGCCGGGCAATGTGTGAGTCAATTAACATTGAATATAAATGATTTTTTCGCTATTCCCAATGTGATATCTAAGCTAAATTACTGAGACTTTAAAACGCGTAGAAAGAAAAATTAATGTTTTCAAACTGACTCGTGCTTAATCTTTGTATGGTGCGCTATTACATTTAATAACATTGCGGTGTTTGTTTAGACCATGTAGATGGATTAGCGGTAGACCCGCTCCTTCGTCTGATATTTTACACTGGTCGCATTGGATTAGCCGGGCGTATCATGGCTTTATCCTACGCTGGTATGGTAGCAACAGACCATGCTTCAATTGTTTTGAATCCAGCAATAAATGTGCAGAAGCCAGCTGATCTTGCACTAGATATGGAAGAAAGGTGATGTGAAGCCAACAATCATTAAGTCAGAAGCATATTTCACTAGTGTAAATTCACAATCTAAAGCAAAGAGAAGTATTGTTGATGCCCATTATTGATCTTCATCAAAAGTAAAAGCGATTTAGTTGCCATAGGTGAGTAAATATTGCAATTGCTATTACTTTCTGCCTTATGGAATAACGCTGGTGTTCTCTTATTATCTTTATCATTCAAAAAATAAAATGTTCTTTGTGAATAGTTTCCGTTTTCAATGTTCACTCACAGCAACACAGTCATGGCTCTTTGTAGTTATTGTCTCGACATGTAATAGAAAATTGTTAATTAAATTTTGTAGGTTGATTTATTGGTCTGACTGGCAGGCTCCTCAATACATTGCCCGTACTAACTACAACGGTGGCAATACGCAGATAATAGTTACCGGTAGTCTTACGTGGAACAACGCTCTAACTATTGATAAAAAAGGTAACTGCTTTTTTCAAAAGACGATCTACCGCTCTTTTTTCGATCAGAGTTGAGAAAACGCAATAGAACAAACGACCGTAGAGAGCACAGCCAATAACTGGAATGTTTGAAAAAATATTTGAATTCCATGATAGGTCATTTAACCCACTGCATTAGCTTAGCTTAAGCAATTGGGGCGAACGGCAATCCCCTCGAATCGAACTCGGGACCTTGGGATTACCAGACTCAGCTCTCTAATCCATCTGAGTTAATTTTCGTCTCCTGAAGAAGAAGTTGGCTCTTCTGACCTTGAAATTAGGTCAAGGTTAAAATAAAAATTACGTTCACCTACCCACAAACATCATTCATGTATGGATTATCAGGGTTGAAACAACATCGAGGGAAGGACGAAGAGATGGACAGACGGAAGGATAAGACACACACAGAAGGATAACGCCCAAACCTGTAGTCCCCACTTCGGGGCTAAAGTTTCGATTAGGTGCTAATTAATAAGCATGGAACGGAAGCGCTAACTTCCACATACGTTATTCCTACACCAATTAGAAAATCTACTGATGGCTGTCGTGTATGTTCATGTTCATATAGAGCTCGGTGTTTAATCGTTTTCGATCGAGTTAGAAATAAAACGACGCGAATGAACAGAATTCCCCGGAATCTGAATTCACGGATAGAGAACCAATAAGCCTTAAGATCAAGCAGTAACAATGCTGAAGGCTGAGCAAACGTGTGTAAAACAATCAATTAAGGAGTGCCAGTTTTTTTGGTATATTTATATTTTCGTACTACTAATGCTGTAATATTGTAACACTTCTGTACCGGAGTAATGTTTAACTATCTTCATAATTATTTCCAGATGGTTTCTTAATCATATTATATGGATGTACCTGTGCAGTACATTCCACACATACAGAATTGCATAATGATACTGTAAAATGTTCTGTTACACAATTGTTGCAGAAGGAAAACTGTACTGGTGTGACAGCCACTCGGATGTTATAGAACGTGCTAATTTGGATGGTTCTAATAGGGAGAGGATAAGTCAGATTTCTCGCACACATTGTATGGACATACATTCCCACGGAAACTTCTTATATGTCACCAACATGTTGGGAGGGTACGTTTCGAATTTTTTATATAAACAAAAATAAGAGCACCCCGCAAATACGAATAAAGACCACTTTTTTCAGTTCTAAACGCACCTTTAACCCCGCAAATTGGACCTTTGTTTACTTTCCTACTTAAGTCATGTGCAGACAAGAGACATACATACATGTCATAGAGGGTGATCAGACAATTCTCAAAGGAAACAATGCTACGAGATATCAAATAGAATGGTGAACATATTAAAAAGAAACAAAAATACGTTTGATAGCACCTTCTGTATATGAATCGCCCTATGATTGCAAAAATCTGTTAGAAATAAGTGCAATTGATCATACTAAATTTGAAATGTGCTTCTGTGGATGTGTGGATGAGTTGTGGATTTCAGCTCTGGCTTTGGATCAGAACTATAATTGCAATAGGCAGAATAAAGCACTTTTGCATCTCTGGTCTTAGATTCTTGCAGTAATTTACAATGGATCGTTTTTATATCAGTTGTATCAATATACGCTTAACATCTGAATTTTGAGCTCAACTCAATTGGTACCTGAGTCTATATACCGCCAAATATTACATATATGTATATTAAATTTATTCCGTTAGTGACATAATTGTATATTTTATTTTGAAGAAATATAATAAAAATACGGAAAGATACTCCAATGATAAACCGTAGCACAGACGTGTTAACTGAGCCGTGGGGGAGTGCGACATTGTGCAGAGAAGTACAGGTGCCACGCTTCAAATGCTGCTGTGATGTTGAACGCTGTTTCCTTGGTACTTTTAAAATATGATCATACTCAAATAAAGAAGTGTCAGGTAGAGTTCTTTGCACCCTGATGCTTAGCACTATCTGTTTTGATGTGCAATACTTCCTTTAGCTACATAGATATTAAAGTTATATTTAATTTTCTCCAGCATCTATCTAATAATTGATTAAGGATTAAAAAAGCGATGCATTATTTCTGCAGAAAAGTATCAAATCAGTATCTTAATTTGTGCGGATATTCGTGCTGTGGGTAATGTTACAGAATGTCCCAATGCGCATGTGTGGAATGACTGCGGTAGCGCATGTACAGCCACATGCATGGACACAAATAACACGTGCATCGAAGAGTGTGTACCGAGATGTGAGTGCCCCAACGGACACGTAATTGACAGTGGCACATGCATTAGCTTTGGTCACTGTCCTTAATAGTTACAATATGGGCAAATCTATAGGAATTTATTATCCTGCATAACAGCGATCAACCAGCGTGTCTATAGCAGTAAAACTGCATCAACATTTTCAGTTTAATAAATAAATTGCGAAGAAATCTTACAATAGAATGGGTTTTATACGAAAGAACTTGTTAGTTTTAGTGTTCCTTCTTTGTGTTACATACATTTGTAGTCATTCTATAATTCAACGTAAATCGCACCAAAAGTGCAGCTGCTCAGTCATGGATAGAAACTAGAATAGAATATAAACTAAAACTATTCCTGGAGGAACTATTCCTTAAAATAAAAAAAATCTTGAAGGATAGGCTGTTCACAACTAAGCACATGTTCTATATAAGTTTTAGACAATACTCACCAAGAATGACAATAATGAGGAATGCCCACTTGATAGTTCTGTAATAACTGTCCAACATGAACCTGCAGAAAATGCGTATCAGTAATGCGACTTCAATACCAAAACGTTCTCATACAAACCAGCACGAGAGGCAGTACATTATGGCTACATTGAGGGAAGTCATTTTTTCCGCACACATGTAATAGCATTCTCTCACATAAAGGGCTTCAAGAGAGGTATTTGATGCATTTAGTGGTATCGGCCATTCTAACATATCATCCTATATCTGAATTGCATCTAAATCTTTTTGACTTCAATGCATAATGAATAAATGCAGAAATGCACAAACATGAATACAAGGAAGCCCCATGAATACTTACAGTCACGAAGTGGGTGGGGGGGGGGGTAATCTCTAGTCAGCGCAAATGATTCTATGTTAATCTTTGACATAGCCCTAATAGTCAAGACGTTGTACTGTGGATTAAATTTCAATTTACAAGCCATCGAAAAGTTATGTGTTTATGGTTAAAGTATTGGATACCGTTCCTTCTTTTCTATCTCAATAGAATGTATTTTAATTATATTATCTGTACCCTTTTAGTACCATGATAGATTGTAAACCTTTCAAACCACTCAACTGAATAAATGACAATAGATTGACAGTTTGAAGCTACATGTTAAAATACGTGAGTTGTAACCTGTTTTAATTGCAGTTTATTGCACGTACAATCACCTTTACTTATTACCTTGGTATAATACATCATCTTTACTTATTACCTTGGTGCAGTGTATCTCCTTTGCGTATTACCTTGCTGCAATGTATCAACGTTACTTAGTAACTTTGTGCATAGTATCACTACTATACTAAACATTTAGATTTATATTCTGACACATTTGTGCGGGCATATTGAGTGAGTATATCTACGTATATTTAGGAAGTTTCAGAGTTGTTTTTGTATTTGCGTTTGCTACAAAAAACCACAGTAATCTATAACTATTGCTAAATGCAATAAAACACAACATAAATATTAGTAAATTTTAATTCATAGAAAGGAAAGGCTCGTGCTCAGTGATTTTCTGATTTTTTAAAACACTTTTAGCAATATTCCAAACACTACAAATTACTTGTAAGCAGTTAACTGAATAGCGAGGCTAAAATATTAGGCATGTTGTAAAACAGATTTTATAAACCGTTTGTTTTGACCGCACGCTAAACAACTCTCCAAGCATTTTAACTGAATGGCTTTGGGACTGATGAAGTCTGGTAATGTCTGGTGTAGTCTGGTAAAGTTTGATGAAGTCTGATGAAGTTTCACCTCTAACTAAGACAATCAAGCAAAAGCTTCATCTGCCCCAAATATCTTTTAGATCAGCATAACATTGTGTGATATATAAAGCAAAATGATAACGGTCATCGTCGCATTTGGATTAAAACATCAAGCGTAATCAATCGAGTAAAAGAAAAGAATATTGCTTACCAAAACCAATATGTAGCTGTTTCGGAGGTATTGACAACTAGCCTGGCTTGGCGATTCTAGGTGTTATTATATGCCTGATTCGCCATCTAGACGTTATGAAAAAATCCGCTTTCTCAAAACACATTTTCAGTTTCCCTCCCAGGTTTGTACAGTGGAACACGAAAATATCACGTGTTGTTCACATTGATGTCATCACCTCACGTGATCTGCTCTACCATGTTGACATTGTTTGTTACACGTGCCATGTTACTCTCTGGCAGATTTTCCATCTATTATACATGTGAGACCACTGACTAAGACTAAATGAGGAAAATAATAGGATATAATGTGTTCTTCCACAAGGACACCTCTCATTAAGGCATGACAAGTTTCTCTCAATGTGAATAGGGCTTTGGCAATTACCTCTTATACATCAACAAATGAAAAGAGCTACCCATCTATTTTTCAAACAATTAGAAGAAATTGCTCAAATAAAGACTTCAAGTTGTCATATGACTGAGGAAAATTATCAGAAAATAGCAGAAGTAGGAAAATGCTGTTCAATTAAAAAACTTTTTCTTATACCAGGAACTGATAATTTATTGAGTATTTTCAGTCTGCTGATCCGTATCACACATCAATAAAGCATGGGATATCTGATCAGTGAAATAAGGGTATAGTTAAACTATAAGTTAATGTACTTGAATACAATAAATGGCTTTTATTATAATGCGACACAGAATGCAAAAGGCAACCTGGGATATTAAACGTATTAGAGGATCACACAGTAATGTACAAAAAGTATTTTGATATTTAAAATGTTTGACTCGTGGGTAGTTTCATTATGTCTTTACTACAAAGCAAACACATTGTATTTAACAGGAAAAACACATTTATGATGGGCATTTTTGTCTATGAACATGTGCAATAAAACGGCTGCGATATGTTTCACAATTGGAATTTGAGTTCTTATTACGATTTATAATAAAAATCATACCACTTTTTGTAATTTTGCACTCGTCTTAACATTATTAAATTAATCCGTAAAACCCCTGATACCTAGGCTTAATGGGGCGGGGAGTTCCTGCCATACCTGGTTCGTTGGGATGTGTGGTTGACAATAATTTCGCTCTCACCCACATTCCCATTTTATATCTTATACCCTTACCAGATCCGTGATATTAAGTCGCTCTATATCACTTTCCATTTAAGCTATTTTTAAAATACCAATTGAAAATTAACATTACAACAAATGATTTTCACTTATTTCTTTAAATAAGTTATCAGCATAAAAATGACTTTAGTCATTAACTCAATTTTCCTTCCCCCATCCTTCCCCCTTCCCCACTCACTCACCCACCATTTAAAATGGCATGTAAATAATTGTGTCATATGACGTAATTGTATCTAAGTATAAACTAATTTGCATGCTATTTTGTTTTTTTTTCAGTGACGCCAATAATGGGATTGGCAAAACCTGGCTTCATATTGAGTAGTAGATTAGATTTTAGCTCTACACGAAAAGTCATAATTGGATGATAAAAAAATAGGAAAAACACGCCTACATCCTGACTTACATTTTAATGTTTAGAGAATGAAGAGAGGATTTTCCTCAACTATGAAAAGAGAATAACATTGCGTTAGGAAACCCACACCAAGATTGTCTGTCTAGTCGTAGTGTAGAAGTGCCTATAAAGTTGCTCTGTTGTTTCAGAAATTGCAATGTAGCCTTTTTGCACACACATTTTAGATATCATATATCAATTTCATGCAGAAATTGCATGATGTTACCCAATCACTCTAAGCAAATTATATTATATTATCCTACAAATCTCCAAATATAGCAACTATCCTTTTCTTGAGACTCATTGTAGAGGACTTTTCGCTTATTTCATGGAATAATTGCTGATATTATACTAATAATCTCAGAATGTCTTGATTTGGGTTTTGCTTGATTTGGTTATTATTCATATAATTCTATTCAATCAAAACGGGAAAACAAAATGTAATTTTAAAAATTGTTTTGTGTAATAATAACAAAGACATAATGTCATATAACATCGTGGCAAAGATGCACACATTATACTCCTTTCACTTGCGGAACTCTTCCACTGTATGCAATATAAATAAAATATCCTCTGATTCTGGATGGAACAACCTTTTCTATGTCTTGGTCTAATAACCAGATTACCATAAGAGTAAATACCTTCATAATTTACACTAACATATGACACGCAAACATTTTAAATTGCAGCGCAGTTGTAAACACTGTAATTAGGAATTAAAACATCCCCTGATTGAAATGAACTGCATAAAAGAAGAGCAGTATTTCCTAATATAAGATATCTTGAATATACCCATTTAATTCACATGCTTTTCATACAAGGTCAAATCATGAAATACTCATAACCTACTCATCAAATTTATCCTCTTTTTATATACAGTCAAGTCGTGTAATACTAATAACATACCCACAAATTCACTCGCTTTTGATATAACATCAAATAGTTAAATACTCATTACCGACCCATCGAATTCATTCGCTTTTGATACAACGTCAAATCACGAAATACTTATAATCTACCCATCAGATTCATTCGCTTTTTATATAGAGTCAAATGGTGTAATACTAATAACATACCTATCAGATTCACTCGTTTTCATACAACACAATATAGTGTAATACTCATAACCTACTCACCAGTTGCTTTGCATGTAACATTAAATCGTCTCTCATTTTGACTTTTGGAAATTTTCCAAAAGTCTTTGTATTGCAACGAAGCACAAAATTGTTCAACATGTTATTTGAAAGCTTTCAATTGGATATGCTAGAGAATTTTGAGGGAATTGATGCCATATACACCCATCATGCAAAGAATATTCACTCAAAGGAAGTTACTAGTTTAACAAATTAAAGAGCTACTCTTTTAAAAAGACATTTCGCTAGCTGTTGGACTTCTTTATTTAGGCCAATGTCTTTTACGTGAAAATATTCTTCAAAGATTTTTAACAAATGAAAGGACCTTATAGTCATAAGTTACTCTGCGCAACACCTAAAACGCAGAATTTAGAATTTCTGTCTGATTATTTGCGCTAATGTAATAGTCTGAAGCAATTGCTAAATGAATGAATAAATAGTAGATTCATTTATGCTGTGACATGTATTGACAGAAAAACAGAGTGTATCCCAACTTCAATATGTATTATTTTCAGACTTTATGGGCAGTTTAAAACGTATCCTGAATATATTTTTAATATTTTTAATTAAAAGTTTATTTCGTAAGCGTTGATGAACGTTTAAAATGTTGAGTGGTTAACTGTAATTACTTATTTGGCACAGATTCGTTATTCTGAAGAATTTAATAATAAAAATGCAGTCTGATTTACTTGGACACAAATCTTACTGACCCAATTACATAACATGGATTGCAAAGGTCTGTTTTGTAATCAAATTAATGTGGGTGACATCTACTTCTCCGTTAGATCTATTTTGCAGTCATGATTTCAAAATCTATATTTTTTTCTGTCTCTAATATGCTGTTATCATTTTGCTAAAGTGTGCGTATGTATTTCAAAAATGCTTTATCGTGAATTAATCGGTTTTATATTTAAAATTCAAATGATGATTTTTGTGCCTTGCATTTTGTCCTGAATGAATTATTTTAAAAGCTAATGCTTACAGCTAAGGCCATGTTTGTTAATCACTGTTATCCTGATCATGCGTTCTGAACGCTTGACTGATGATGAAGACATATATATATATATATAGAAAACTTTAATTTTTTAAAATGGAGTTTTTATTATTAACAGAGAGAAACAGTGACTAGCTTAGATAAACGCAAGCGGAACTGTTGAAAGAGATAAAATATTGCACTCTTCCGCCATGGATTTTTCATCATTTTGTGCTATTTTTGCCAGGAATAGGGACATGTTTAGCAAAGCTGCACTCTAAAACTACGCAAAGAAAGCGATAAAAATCGCTATCACGGATTGCACAGGGCAATCAGCGAGTGCAGTATGAGAAAAATCCTTTTAGCAACTTTCCACAATCTGCAACAAGCATCAGTGAGCTTGGAACAGTCACTCCTCGTGATGAAAATATCAAAGTATGTGCAAAATGCGAAAGGACAGAAAAAAAAATAAAAAAAACAATGAAAAGAAACGCTAATAAATTTTTAAGCAAAACTTGTGAACTGGCAGTCCGATTTAGATTCACGATACTATGAAATGAGTATCTCGCAATCATAAATTCATCGATGTTCACCAAATATCAAAGCTTTAGAAAAAGAACTTTTATGACTCCAACCATCCATCCAATTATATTTTTATGTGGTATAACTTACCAAGGGGCCGTTGTCCTCAAAATTACTTTATGCAACACTAGCTTTTTCATAAAATAACATTGATTGTTTTTCGATAGATCCATAATTTAGAGAATTTATGAAATTACAAAGTGTATAGTGAATAAAGGATTTTTTAATAAAGGTGCAGTATGAGCACTTAGCCTAAATATTATGTATCTCTGAGAGTTTATTGTTAAACACAACCTTACAATGTGGAAGGTGGCTAACTAGTAAGGCTAGCGTTAAGTATTTAAGGGTAACTTTCTGTCGAATTTTATTCCCATATATCTGAGAAAGTTAGTGCAAGTATTCTCCATAGCACATATTCATTTTAGCATATTACGTCTTCTGCATATTTGAAGATATTTGCACAGATTATGGGAAAACAAGTGAATTATTTTACCTGATAATTACATTTCAACAGAAACTGTAGTCCGCCCTGTAAGTTCAAAATATTGGTTCACTCTATCTGTGAAACAAGTCCCTGCATGGATTTTCTCAACGCAGGGCATCCACAAATACCTTGAGTTTTGTATCCATATCAGAGGCTTGATTGCCCATGAGTACAATGTCGTTCATTTCTCAGGCATAGAATTCCACCCGAAAGTTTTAAGAACTTGTTGTATGTGCTTCTTTGTACTTGACTTAATAATGGACAAATTTCGAAATTTTTGTGACAAAAAAATTGCCAACAGTACTCATTTATCTCTGTTTGTTCTTGTGAGCTACTTCCGTTGCTTACGTCTTGTCCATTATTATTTTTGGCATAGAAAATAGTGTGCTTGTTCATTCGTTTTCTCATAAACCCAAATTTTTTAAAGCGATGTGGATATATTGTTTCATATCTCAATATTCTAGTCTCTCTAGTTGCCTGGATAGAAATAAACAACAACATCAATTCCCTAAGAAAGAATGGTTTTAATTAATGTATATGTTGGTAGAATGGTGTGTAAATTGTTTAATTTTATGAGTTTTCCAAATAATGTTTAATCCCAGGGGGTTATGATAATAACGTATGGTGATGCGCATGGCATCTGTGCACACATTACAAAGATCTGACAGCTGGCAGGCTTGATGTGTATTGCAGTATAACTGATAGAATACCATTGTTGCATATACAACTAAACATATTATTGAAGCAACATTTTGCACAGGATATAAACTTGTCTAAAATATTTAAATTTGCGCATCACAATGAAGTCTTTTTCAAAATCAAGTTGTAACAAAATACCAAGAAGATTTCGAGAGTTGTACAAATTAATAACATCTTGTATAGCTGTACAAAGAACCCAGTATGACCCGGATGTATAACTAAGGAAATTGCTCTGGTAATCCTTTCTTCGAAGGCCTTCATATTTATAATTCATATGGGGCAGTCATACTGTTCACCGTTTTTCATTTCTATATTGTTCTCACCATTGTTTTTAATATTTTGCGCCCAATTCGCTGTGATAAAGAAAGTTCCCCTTTTAGAAGTGAAAAATTAAGCAATCAAGAAGCTCTTGTGCATTTTCAGTTCATTTGTTTTTCTTGCAGTCATTTAATACGTCAGAGTATTCTGTCAAATTCTTTAACAAAACAAATTCTCTAACAAAAGTATTCTTTAAAAAGTTCTTCACAAGATTCTTTCTTAATGTTTGGAAACGGTTTCTTAAATTTATGTCGCTAAAAAGTGTTTATTGTCATTTTTGGCGTATCAGTTGTAAACATACCGGCAAAACATGTCTCAGTCTTTTGATATCATTTCATTTTCTTTCTTCTTTAGAGTTTGTCAAGTTTTCTTTCCATAAGCAGTTTTTGACCGGTTAAAAAGAACATATTGCCTTTGATTGTTTTATTCAATATGTCTTGATCGAACGTACACATACTCCTTTAGATCGTTCAGCTTCAAATAATTCCATTTTAACTTTAATCCATTCAAATATACAAGTTCTTTACTGTTTGTAGTGATAATATTTATTTTTGTGTTTTTGTGTTCCAATTTGTTTCGCAAGGTATTTAATTGACTGGTTGAAATGAATACTTTAATCAGTTTCATTTCAACCAGTCAATTAAATTCCTTAATTATATTATCCGATTCATCCCATTCTTCGTCTATTTTTTTATTCTTATTCTATAATGATACTTGAATTTCCATTCCATAGTGCATGGCCACATTTTCTCATTATTGATCCTTGAGAACCTTAATGTCCAATATAGTCCATGGATTCCATGGATTCTCCTTTCACAACATACACCCTGTTTTTAACGCTTGATTGAATTAATGCATACATAATTGATTTCTAGCTATTACAAACTTAGCCTGCTTGGCCACAGAACAATCACAGTTTTAGAGAACGCAGCCACAGCCACATGACAATTGCATTCGATCATAATCTAGTTAAATGAAATCGACAAATTCAAATACAATCTTTTTTTCCTAACTATACTAAAGTATGATTTTTTGGGATTGACTAATTTCGTGAAGAATAGAACCTACATGACTGTGATCTTTAAATTGCAAAGCATCCAATTTGTGGTCAGTTATATTTAAGCTAGTAGACAAGAAAGAACCATAGGGTTTGGTTGGAGAATTAGACCCCAACCCTTTTCTTAATGTCCAAATCCGAGTTTGCTCTTACGAGTGGTGCGTAAACGTGTTTTAATTGGAGCTTTCTTTTTCATTTACGTCTTAAATTTACACTTACATCCAATACCCTTTTAAATATATAACAAAAAAGTAAATTACTCTCTAAAAGGAGCAAAATTCGGTCTAGTTGATACCTTTGTTCTCATATACAATAATCATGTAGGCTGGCTCTTGAATAAGTAATGACTTATGTTAACAAAATAAATGTTTATGTTCCATTTATCTGATTTAAATAAAAAAGACAATAAAATTACTGACTTTGGAAAATATACAGTAATAACGTTGTGTATTTGCAGCTTCGCTAAAAGCTAAAGTTATGGCAAAAATGTATTAAGAAAGTGTTATCGAAATCCAGGGACTATAACGTTTGTGTCATATCACAATTTATTTATCTTGGGTTGGGACTGGAACTGAAGGATCCAAGTAGTGGATGCTGTAATTGTTTATTGATTAACTCCATTGTTTGCTCTGTTATGAAAATTACACATTAGTATGAGAAATTATATGACACAAGGGATGTTCAAGTTAATGCTGGCTATTACCCAACACCATATTGCTTTAAACTTTAAACATGTTTATTATATTTTGTATTTTATTCATAAAGAGTTCTAACTATCAGATATGCAAATACGTTACGGTTATGTTTGCACATCACGGGCACCGTTGTGCATTGTTTTTATTACCAAGTGGTCATCTCAGAGTGTTCGTCAGGAGATTTCAAAAGTTTTGGCTTGGGTGATGAGCAGCGGAGAACTTATTGCTCAAACTGATTCAAGAAATACGGTTGGTTAGAATATCTGTAAGGTCATTCTTGTTTCTAAGCTTATTGCTCAATCAAACGGCACCTTAGTTGTCAAGCACAATTCATTATTTTATAAGCTCTCTGTAGGAAGTAAAGCCTTCTCGTCTTCCTATTTCATTTCTTGTGCGTGCCTTGCGCAAAAAGAAAGGCCTTTCTTAAAGTTATAACTTGGAAAATGCAATTCAGAAGCAAAAAAAGCCTCAGTGCACATTCGGTATAATGGCGTGACTGAATCGCGTCTATGCAAGCTAAATATATTTGATCGCCTTTGAATTAAAAATTTTAGCTCTAAATATGATTTTAAATATCTCTTTGGATGTCTTGGACTCCTTTCGATTTACCACAATGCAGCTGCGATTCATATTAAAGTTTTGGGTAACTGTTTGACTCGCATTATCTCACGCTTGTAATAAGAGCATTCATACTTCTTTTAACAAGATAGTGAACATTTACTCTTGATTAAAAGCACATTTTACTTCTTGCATAACAGTTATTCTCCAAAAGATTTTATTTCACACTTCACAAATCCTGACATTTGAAAAATTAACTTCTTGCAACTGGTCCCTATTAAACTTCAAAGTACTTTCTAGATCCATTTTCAATCCCGATTTATCATCTAAAACATGGTTTGTGTCAAAACCGGAAAATTGTGAAGTGATTTACCCTTCGTTCCCATGCATGTTCAGAAATGTTACTGTATAAGTATACAGTACTTCGGTACATAAACAGTACTACGTAAAACACATGAATTAATCATGAAATAGCAGAAGAACTCTAGGTACATTTCACACAAAGGTTTAGCAGTGCACCAAAGTCAAATGGTTAAATCGTGACGTTGGAGTCATTTATGGTAGGGATGATCGACTGTTTAATAACGCATTTTTACTCAAGAAATCGATTGTCAGTGTTTAAATTTCAGTGAAAATAAAGATATGTAACTTATAAAATCCTCAGAGATTTCAGTCTTTAATGCAGGATATAATTCAGATAAACTAGTGTTCAGCTTAATGGTAGAACCACGTAGTAAGGGTGGGGGAATTTTGATAAGTCTTCCTGCAACAATATCCACGACATTTATCCAAATGTATCAACAATGTTGTCACCCACATTTTGAGTCCATAAGCCCTAGGCCCACTACATTAGCAAGATAGCAGCTTACTCAGGCATTCTATGGTCTCTTCAGTTAGCAGCAAAATTCTATATATGCAAGAGCAGAGGGGAGTCTGTTTAAAACACCTGCTCTCTGATCTCAGCACGTTGCTAATGCTATTGCTTGGCAACCGAACATCGGACCATTTTTTTGTTTGTTGCGTAGACGTGTAATTACAGTAATTTAGGCAAAGCAATGAAACCTGCAAATTAAGGGCAGTTGAATCGTCACGCACACTCTGTGTGCTGGATATTAGGTAAATGTTTTTTAAGCATTCGATCCAGGCATTGAAAAGCTACTGCAATGCTGCGGTAAAGAAGGAACAGTAAGCACGAGCATTAGAGCCGAACGCGGCGCTAAATTATATATCCTAAAATAAGCAAACACAAAAAATAACCTAGTCACCAAGGAAAAAGAACATTTCCACAACGTGAATTTATGGGATTGGTAAACAAAACAATAAAAACAATAAATGACCTAGTTGGCATTTTAGTGGCGAGAATTGGCTTTAGCCTATGCTGGCGTCAATTCTAAGTCCTAGCCTAGACCAGACAACATCTTTTGAAGTGTGAAAGAGAAGAACTGACAAAGAGGCAGACGTCAACAATTTTGAGGAAGCCAGATCAAGTGGCTCCGTCGCCATTAGGTTTTTACTCATCTTCTTCTCGTATATATGTTCAAAATCTAATATTTTAATATATTAGTGCAAGATTTTATACAATACGCCAAAATGGATAAAATATTTCATCTATTTCATGGATAGATGATGATTTAGAGAGGCAACGCGTAATGAGTTAAAATAGAAGTGTCACAAATTCTTTTCTCTAACAAATAAACAGATGCTAAATAAAGGTCACAATATGAGGGACTAATTTACACAGTTCCGTAATTAGCTTTCAGTTGATTAGCTCTGTTATAAGAGACACAACACCAGGAGGTATGGGGTGTTACCCAGTTGGACCGATAAAACAAACACGCCTGAAGACGGCTGTTCATCAGAAATGAATTAACTCAGCTATCACGTAGCATTGCTAGCATCATAAACGAATTAGTGAGAGGCACAGCAGTGATTGGTACAACAGTTTATTTATTTATTTTTTGAATGTAACTAAACCACCTGAACTTTGAAAATACGTCAAAAGGATATTTTGCTTTGTGTAGTCGGGATATTTCGGAAGTAAAATGTTTGCGGGGACCCATGCGTACTTCTCAATGCAGGAAACCAGGGCCTGCAGTGTCAATTACTTCTGTTTTGGAGCGTTGCTTATATTTGTTGGTTCTATCTTATTTTGCGCCTTGGGTTTTATCATAATATTACCATTTGAGTCGACGAAAAAGTGGCAAAAACAACAATGCACTGTGATATCGTCTGCTATTAATATAAGTGTTTGCGGGTGTGAAGAAGAGCATTCAAACTTCCCCGGGTGTGAAGAGTATTACCCTTGCTTGCAGGTATACGTCACACACGCACTACTGCAGACCAGATCAACAAACATCACGCGCGTCCACAAGGCAACACAAAGTGATGACGTCACTGATTGTGCGCGGTCACAAGTCGGATGTGAAAAAGAACAGAAAATGTCAACAACACTACAAATACCCATCGACAAAGGAAATACAACAATATATTCTGATTCAAAACATCAAAATAATCAGCGATTACATGGCGGTAAATTTATACCTCTGTTCAAGAGAAATCATCTCAATAGCGACATAAAAAAGCGGAGTATTAATGACACTCACTTAGGTCATGGTGACCAATCTATACACCATAGGAACACCGGAAGTGAGCAAGATGTTCCACGAACTCTCCTTTATCGCTCATGGAAAGACATCTACTATGAGCACGTAAGTAATGTCCATTCACGTAGCTTAATTGCAATTATAATAGACACCATTATTAATTACTCTAAATAACATTTTCGTGCTTTGTTTTTAACAAATATACAGTAAAACTTCAATAAACCGGACACCGGCGGAACTGAGCTAATTTGTTCGGTTTAACGAGGTGTCCGGTATATTGAGAGTCCCTCGTTTTCCACATCTTAGCACAGTATCATCACACTACTTAGGCTGTGGAAAGAAAGCATTTTACACTTCAGTTGTCACAATAATCATTTGAAACGGGACTGGTTTGGACGGGTGGAGGAAAGTCCCTCCGCGAAAAAAAAAAACACCAATGAGAAAAAAATCAACGCCTTTTTGGCAGTTGTAGAGTAACGTGCCCCCGCCCGCATCAATTTTTGTCATGTTGGATCCATGTTAAATACGTTTTTTATTCGTATCCGCCAGCACTTGTTTGTAATTAAGGGCTGCGTTATGACTCTTAACTGCGATTGCCGATACCCTAAAACATTGGCGCTGTTATACGATGCATGCATTCTCCTCCCGTTTTTCTAAGCGTCCGGTGTGTTAGGGCCCCTTATACAGTAAACCTTGCATTTTGTGCCCCAGAATAGTGTTGTGTCCGGTTTATCGAGGTTTGTTTATTCTATGAATGGATGGAGAATAAAAAAAAGGACAGAAAAAAATCTGTCCGGTACAGTGAGTTGTCCGCTTTATCGAGGGTGTCTGGACCTGAGGTTTTACTGTATATGTCAATCAAATGTATCAAAGAATGAATTTTTTCGGTAAATACACAATGACACTAAAATGCAATAGAATAAAAAATGTTTAATTTGAAATAAAAAATGTTTAATTTGAAATGAAAAATGTTTATTGCAGTGCACACTGCAGGAATGTGGGGACAAGGAATGGAACATCAAATCTACTCGTAAATTTCACTCGGATTACGGTCACCATGGTAGCGTTTTTGATTGCTACGTTGACCCACAGAACACGAACGTAGTTATCATGGAGCGCACACCATTCTGGTCGATGGTTCATGCCGTTCTTTGGCCGTCTGTCTGTCTGTTTGTCGGTGTCATTCTATTGCTTGGTTTGTGTTGCGGTTGCTGGAGTGTCGGCGATAATGATTACCAAGCCAGTGCTTGTTATACGACTTAATTATGTAGAAGTAATGATACTTAACATGTTTTATGGATCTGAGAACATTCAACTGGCTTTCTGCTGGCTTTTACGGATTTTGTTAAAGTTACCGCAGCAATATTATTGGACAAGGAGGAGTAGAAAACTGAAATTAGTATTTTTTAAGTAAGCAACTGGGGGGGGGGGTGAAGGGGGTATCATTTGTGTTACCATGCGTGTCGACACGGAGGAAGTGGGCTAATTCTGAGGCCAGACACCGTCCGTGCTACGTGTCAATTTCGTTAAATAAGGATGGGAGGGGGGGAGGGGTAATCTTCATTCAGTGCTCACCAAAAGCGACACTCTTTCGAAACTTTGGAAAAGGGTAATATAAAAGGGGTAATGTAACAAATGTATCACTCCGCGTTAAGGTGTCGTGAGTACCCCCCCACTCCCCCCACCCCCCCCCCCTCCGACTTTGTTTTGTGCTGCACAGATACAGAAGCAGTATTAACACTGTTTTACTTGTACGAAAATGTCTTTGCGTTAGATTAATATATCTAAAAACTACTTAGGCAGAATACACACTTTATGAAATATGGAGTACCGTGAAATACGAAAGCTGCAACCAACGGTGAAAAGGTTGCCCTAAACCTAAGATCAATGAAAATTAATTCAAAGGTGTTATGGCGGTTTCCAAGGTAAAACAGGCCGCATGACCTTTAACCCTGAAATCTAGCTTAAATTTCAGAGCACGAAAAACTAAATTAAAAAGAAAGCAACATTACTCAACAAAAAGCCTGTAAATGTTACGCCTCCTGAGACATCACAGGAATTTGCTGTGAAAAATTGTTTCATCTGAATGAGTGGGCGTTAATGCTTTATTGGTGAAGGTGACAAAATGTGTCAGTGATTCGCTTTTACACCTACTTTCTCGTCTAGTACTACACAGCAAATCTAAAGCGTCAGTGACATGATGTCTGGGCAAACAATTTGTGCAGATGCATGCTACCCACAAAAAAAAAACCGCAACAGAAGGAATTGCCCTCTTCCTTTCTCAACTGTTGTTGGATGGTCTCGGTTTTTGAATAAACAGTACTGGTATGCCTTTTAAGAAATTTGAAACTGATCTGTAATGTGGTGCAATTTGCATTTTAAACTTAATTCTATTTAAGTTAAGTATTCCCAATAAACATTGTGACGTTGGAACAACGTTTGATAGACGTCACAGTCGACGTCAGATCAAGGTTGGGGTTTGCTTGATTATAGAAGTTGAAACGTCTACCTTGGGACGTTGGATAGAGGTCGATTATCCGATATCTAATCACCGTTGCGGATGGGTTGAAAATAGAAGTCGAAGTAGCGTCTATCTTCCGACGTTATTCAAAGTGGTCGGTCCCACTCTTGGGCCATTCAGTCATGCAGGATATGTACAAAATCGATTTCCATGAATATTTTTTTCAAACGTGGATAAGAAAAACTTGAGCGGTCTAGCAATTTTCATATTTTACGTCCTGGGTTTTGGTATGTTTTCAAGTCCCCTGTCATGGCTCTTATGTCCGGTTAGCAATAACACAAGGAGGTTGCTTTTGGTTGCGAGTTAGACGTCAATATAACGTCGATTTTCCGACGTCTATCCAACGTTGCACCAAAGACGTTGATTGGATGTGGGGGATAGTTGCGTTTTGGTTGTGAGCAAAAGCAACGTCTAAACAACATTGCTTTTCCTACATAAATTCAGCATTGTACAAAAGACGTTGATAAAACGTTGATTTGTGGTCGCGACCAATCACAACCAAAGTACAACGACAATTAGTGTGATTTGGTCTGGTCGACGTCGCAGCCTCAAATCGACATTGGATCGACCTTAAAATGCTTACTGGGGTTTCTGGACAATCTCTCCATACTGTCCACCATTGATGCTGCCCCGCAAAAAATTCCTCTTTTGTGGGAAACAGGGGAGTATTGAATGAAAATTAACCCCTGCCCTCATTTTGATGAAATTAGCAATGTATGTCTGGTCTCAAAATTTCTCCTTTTCTCCGGGTCTTTTATTTTTTACGTGGAGCAAGCATGATAACACATGTATCAAGCGTCTCCCTCCCTCCCTCCCTCCCTCCCTCCCTCCCTCCCTCCCTCCCTCCCTCCCTCCCTCCCTCCCTCCCTCCCTCCCTCCCTCCCTCCCTCCCTCCCTCCCTCCCTCCCTCCCTCCCTCCCTCCCTCCCTCCCTCCCTCCCTCCCTCCCTCCCTCCCTCCCTCCCTCCCTCCCTCCCTCCCTCCCTCCCTCCCTCCCTCCCTCCCTCCCTCCCTCCCTCCCTCCCTCCCTCCCTCCCTCCCTCCCACCCTCCCTCCCTCCCTCCCTCCCTCCCTCCCTCCCTCCCTCCCTCCCTCCCTCCCTCCTGTTTTAATGGTAGTGTTTGTTGTTATTCATAACGCAAGGATCTAAAATGGGACTGTTGAAAAAGCGGTTCTATTTGTGATGTGGTCCTGTTTGTGAGGTGACCCTGTTTGTGAGGTAGTCCCATTTTGGGGGACAGCGGTTGAACAGTAATTAAGTAACAACAATATCTTGTCAAGATTGTATGTCATAATCTGTTAAAAAGACAGGTAATTGCGCACATACTCTATTGTGTTCGTTTATTAAGTGTCATTTTTAGTCAGGCATTGACATTGGCCGTGTTTTGACAAAGAAAGTAATAGCTGAAACCAGAGAAGAAATAAAAAAAAGGAATCCGTTTTTTAAAAGCACATCCAATAAAGGGTTTCAAGCACTTAATATCCGGTATCCCCGTGGAAATATTTTCCTGAGGTAAATTATACAGGAAAGACAACAATACGGTGGAAAGGCGTTTATCGTGCAGTTAATTAATCTTTAATGCTTTTAACACAAAGACACGATTGATATGTGCTTTAAAGCAGATATTGCTTGTTTGGATATACTAAATGAAGCGGGAACAGAAGGGAAATATTGAGCAATTGAGTAAAAACAATGATAATGAAGCCAAGAGCAGCACATCAATGAGATGCCTCTTGTGTTTGTAAACAGGCCAGGGAAAAAAACACAACAAAACAAGTGCCTCCGTATTGATTCAGGCTTACGGGGCCTGATTGCTAGGCATGACACCTCCCAGTGTTGCCCTTGAATGAAAAGCCTGCTGTTTGCGACAAAAAATATTATAGGGACAACAGATGATATATTTAAACGGTTGTGGAGACGAGAAGGTGATGGATTTCACACCAGTGTGAGATCTAGGCCACTGAGCGTAGAGGGATTTGAGATGGCGGCAAACAATCACTAGCAGACGGCACAGACCTCTATGAGGGACCACGTGACAAAAGTGCAGATAGCCTATAGGGTCAATCACAAAAATGTGGCAAAAATGATGTCCCTCTCCCCCACTGCCCGCCAAATTTGCCACGTTACCCATTAACTTTTACACTGACACAAACACAGCCCCCTCTCCCCAGGTCACAAAAAACATAGTGGGCGGTAATTTGGAATTCAGTCATAGGTGATTGTTTTTCGCTCAGCCGATGACAATCGAAAGCATTTTCTTGTGTCCGTACTTTATATATGACTCCAACTCCTGTTAAAAAAAAAAGAAAAAAAAAAAAAAAGGGCTTCAGAGGGGAATCCCTGGCATCCCCTCGCACCCCACATGACTAATAGATATGCATATTTATTACTCACCCGGTAAACTTTTTTTGGTTTGGAAAACGTTTTAAAAACGTTTTTTTGTGAAACCTAAAAAACCTTCAAAAAAGCGTTTTATTTTCGTTATATATGAAATGCTAGAAAACGATTTTTTTGGGAACGTTCTTTGAAGGTTTCAAATGAAACCTTTTCCGAAAAATTTTGACGCGGTTCTGACAATAAAATTCTGAAACCCTTTTTTGTGATCCTTAAAATGATAATCATTTCTAACGTCCATTTAAGACCATTGATCATCCAAGCAACACTACAACACACCAAACTGCAACTAAGCATTCGTACTTACGTGGGATTGAACCTGGGACCTCTGGCATCCTACGCGTCGACCTTACCTCTAGGCCATCACGCATCCGAATAACTATGAACTATTCGGCTACCAATATCTTGTTTCAATGCATACCCAACAGTTAATTTGAACATTTCTTTCTGTTTTAGTGGTGCTTTTAAAATTATTTGCTTAATAAAATACCATGTATTTTGCTTTTATAGTGGTTATTTGCTTAGGACTAGTTGATTGAGGCAAATAATATCCTTAGCTAGCGATATAGAAAGAACGTAAGTTGACCTCATTATATTGGTTTTGATATAGTAATATTGGTTTTGATATAGTAATATAACTATATAAATTATACCTAAAAGTCAATATTAGATTTTAAAATTATATATTTCTTCTTTATTAGTATCTAAAATTTGCCAATTTATTTGAAAATGGTATTCAGTACATATGGTTTCCCATGATGCTCCAATACACGACACCCAATAGTATTGATTTTTCATAATGATCCAGTACAAAACGTTTGATTTTGGTTTAAAAATAGTTCTCCCTGAAACGTTTCGAAAAGGTTCTACAAAAAACGTTTTATTTTGGTATCCGAGAACATAAAGGTTTTAAAAACGTCAATAAAACGTTTCAACATAAAACGAACCTTAAAAAAACGTTTCCATGTTTACTGGGCAGTCTTATATGTGTTACAGCGGATCTCTAGAATCAGCGGATCTGCAGATTCGCTGAAAATTTCAGCGGATCTAACAGATCCGCTTGTTTTTGGGCTAAGAAAATTCTACAGATCCGCTGAAATGTTTAGGAGTGATAGATTATGGTATTTACACGATATTTATTTACTTTTGTGTCTTAGATGTTTGCTGTGTTGTGTTTTATGTATTTATAGAACCATTTTGGTGTGTTTTATGGCGTAGACTTACTATTTTAACACATTAACACGATGAGTACGGTAAACATTATTTAATAATACACACATGCAATATTTAAGTAATATGTTCTTTGAAAAATCCTAAAGTAGGATGCCTAACGGTGTCCTCTACATTTTTCATAGAAATATCAATCAGAGACTACTCATCTGTAATTAAAAGAAAAAAGTGGACAGTTGGGTGATCATTCTGCCTGTGCTGATATCATACTGTGTGCCTTAACTACAACAGCAAAGCGTTTGCCTGCTTTATAATGGGCGCCAATGCAAAATTTTAAAGCCCATTTTTACACATAAAATGTTAATGAACTTCCTTAAAAATTAAGCTGAACCAACCAGACATGCTACATTATGTCTCTGTAAATTTGGTCGTAAAAGCGTGACAAGGTTTTGGCGCAAAAAAAAGAATCACACGGATACACTATACAAAATCGTACGAAAGCAGTAAACCAGAGGGTTAAAGATCCCCTAGTGTGAAAATTGCCAAAGATGGACGATCACCTGGTCGAAAGAGACATCGGAGAACTTCGAAAATGGGCGAAAAAAGCTCCTGACAGTTAAGACTGGATGTGCTCGTAGGTAGGGCTTTTCCGTGTGGATAGCCTCATCCTTATTAAAAAGACTGCCTTAAAGGCCCTAAGCTTAATATTAGCCTAGAAGGCCGTAACCCAATGCACAGTCAAAGCCATCCCTCCCCCTTCTCCGTGACGTTGAGAAACTTGCCGGGCATTGGCAATCCGTCGATGGCAGCATTTCTCGGAGTGAGGATACAGTGCCGTTTGCGCACTACCGCTCTCAGGAGGAAGCAACGGCACACCCTCAAGCCAAAAGACGTCGCCGTTGAAGACACCAAGGACCAAGAGATTTGCCGCAATTACTATGGCCACAAGGACTGCACCAGGACCTGCTGCAGATTCGCCCACGCTTGCAGCTCTTACTCGGAGAAGACCTGAAAATTTGGAGCAACTTTTAGAAGTCAACCAAGACAAACGGTTGTGACATTGTAAACATAAGCAAAGAAACAAATTTTACCAGCAATTACAGTTCCAGCTGCTATAAATAGAACTACAGAGTAAAGGGCGTCAGATCATCCTGGGAGAAACCTTTTAAGGCAGTATTCTATAAAAGAATTCGGCGCGTAGCAGCAGTCTGATTTAAGGATATGTGACAAGTACACATTACACATAGCACTGAGAGAGCTGGCAATCTGAGAAAAGCTAGTGGGCTTTACCTTTTCACTTAGTCTGAAGTCCTGAATCGGTCTGTGCCTTGTCACAAGCCACAAGCCACTTTTTAGTCAAGGCTAAAAAGTATCAGATTTTGATATTTGCCAATTTGGCAAACTGGCGAAAGTAAAAAATTCACCAATTTTTGCCACTAATAAACTTTCTGCGTAGTTTTTGTATTCTCTTCAAAACTTTTAATACTGGTGCCTCCGGTGCCCCTGAGTTGAATTCTGTCGGCCTTTTTTTTGGCGCTTTGGTGGGCATTTTTTTTTTACATTTTTTAACTTTTGCGTTTTTGATGCAGTTGACAGACTGCGCGAGAAAACTACAAACTAGATTGCAACAAGGCAAGCCATAACTTAAAGTAGATAGTTTAAAGCTATGTAGATAGAAAAGACTATTCGCATCCCAGACATAAAACTAGAAGCTCATTCCGCTAGCGAAATGTTAAACACTTGACAAAAATTAAAAAAACGCAAAAATACTTCCTTCAATGAGTTATTTCTTGAATAATATATTGCAAACAACACAGCTTGATTACGTCTTATAAGCTGAGTAGTGTTTTGTTGTTGTTGACTTAAAGTTTTATTGACTGATCAGGCATACGCCTTGTTATCTATTTACGCAGTGAGAGCTCGCACAAAGCTCACTGAGCAAATGTGTATTCTATGCTGTCGTTAAATGCTACGCATTTATTTACAAAAAATACACTCCTTTCACATGGCGTTTTAACAGAGAAAACGAAATCAAAGACGATAATAAAAAGCGACATGCACATGTTCAGATCAAGCCCTTCATAAGTCCCAAGTTTCATGGTCGTAGGACCCATAGTGTCAGAGAAGAAGAAGAAGACACAAAAAATCGGAAAAACTGTCAAGAAGAAAAAAAGGACGAATTTTGCTCGCACAAATTCATATAACCCTTGCAAGCGAAAGGCTTGTCAAGTGTTCAAAATGATAGAACTTGGTACTTATATAGCACAGCATAATATGATATGATTTGGTATATCTCTAGGTTGCATCTCTAGGTTGGAATACAGGTCACTGAGTCGCGGATTTTCTCGCTGCTCGCTTCAGCTTCGCCGTCTCGATTCGGGTTTGATCATGCTGTTTGGCAGTCTCATGGAAACAGCTCCGCCATGATGCGCCCGCTTCTCAGGTGGACTGACTCATACCACAGTCTTTCAGGTTGCTCTTTAGGGTTTCTTGGCAGCGTAAACTTGGTCGTCCCACTAGGCGACTCCAGCCTCTTGGCTGACCGTAAAAGAGTGCCTTTGGTAGGTGGTAGTATCCCATTCGTACTATATGTTCGGCCCAAAAAAGTGACTGAATCCACACGCCTCCAGGACCGTGGTGTAGGGTAAGCAATCTTGCCAGCGGATATTGCAGATTCTGTGAAGGCAGCGCATGTATAACGCCTCAAGTTGCAATGCGTGCCTCCTGTAGGGAGTCCATGTTCCACAGACGTACAGGAAAAAGGATAATACGGCAGCCCTGTAGATATTTATCGTAGTTGTCAACTGTATGTCGTGGTTCATCCAGAGACGGCTTGTCAAACGGCAAAATGCTACACTGGCTTTTGATAGACGCTGTGTGATTTCGTCATGAAGTTATGTACAAATCCTAGTTTTTCGCCATTGATAATGACTTCTGGATCATGATGTGTGTCATTAGAACGTGGTGGGTATATCACTTCAGTCTTTTTTGCTGATAGTGAGTCCGAATTCCTTTGCTGAATGGGCAAACCTTTCGACTATTGCTTGAATGTCGTCAAGGCTGTGAGCAGAAAGTGCACAGTCGTCCGCGAACAGAAGGCCTCTGTTCTGACTTGTACAAGTCAGTCCAAGTCGTGAGATGCATATGGTAGCATGAGAGCGAAGATCGTACCGAACCGTGAGGAGCTAGTACACAACTTTGTTTGGTACCGTTGGTTATGTTAAACGACTCTGAGAACTTGCCATTGTCGAAGACGCGACCCTTTATGCCGTCGTGGATTGATCATATGATGGCAATCAGTCTGTCAGGGCATCATACCTTGTGGAGCAGCTTCTATAGGTCTTTCCGGCTGACGGTATCGAACGCCTTAGTGAGGTCTACGAATACCGTGTATAGGGGTTTGTTTTGTTCCTGACACTTCTGTTGGAGTTGTCGGTATGCGAATATCACATGAGCGGTACCTCGGCTGCAGCGATAGCCACATTGTGACTCGGGATATATTCTGTCGCTTACCGCACTAGTCGGATGGTTCAGAGTACTACATGGCAGAAAAACTAATGTTAAATTCAGTTCTTTGCGTTTACACTGGAAAATAAATTAGCAAATAAATAATAATAATAATGTTAAAAGTAATAAAAGTGCTAATAGTGCTTATTAAATTGTAATGAAAAAATACACAATACTACTATTACTACTAATAATAATAACAATGTATAGACCAAATCTTTTGAAATTGTGCACACTGATAATATATATATATATATATATATATATATATATATATATATATATATATATATATATATATATCTATCTATATACTGCAAATATGCCACATTGGGTTATCTTTTCTTTCTGAATTTGACATGGGATTGGTGGATCTGAATGTTGTCAAAAATGAATAGAAACACGAATGCGTCAGACAAGTTCTAAAAACCAATAAGCCGCAGTCTTCTAAAACTTTGCATAGTTAAAACAAATATGTTGCAGGTGGGCAACACCGTATTATTCTTGAAAACGGGCAACACTTGACTCGTCATCAATATTGATAAAAATGTACATTTTGGATCGCAATTCGGTGCAGAGGATGGGTTTGTCCAAACAAGTTCTCATAAACTAAAAAGCCTAGCTTCGTAAAACTGATAAAGTGAAAATACATATCTATTGCAGATATACAATGTCGTGTAATTTTTCAATGGACGCACTTGCAATTTATCAAGAACTGATCAAATTTTAGAAATTTTGTGTTGAAACTTCGAGTTTTGTCCATACAAGTTCTGAGAAACTATTAGAAACTATTAAAACTTAACACAGGGAAGATATATGTAATGCAGGTAATGGAGGTATTTTTTAATAGGAAAAAATCTGGCACATCGGGGTGCACAAAATAGGAGACGAATAAACAGAATTTCTTCGAGCTTGTCTTTTAGTATATATTTCTTCGAGCTTGTCTTTTAGTATATATTTCGTCATTTTTCCTTTTCCCAGAATTGATCCTTTGGCAAGGGCATTCCAATATAGCTTTTTCTAGTCTTTGAATGGGACACTAAACATCAAATACACACAAAAACTTTTCAAGCTTTAGACAACAAAAATACATACATTACAGATGTGCCAGACTATTACCATTGAAATTGATCACCAATTAACGGGTCGGTCTATATCTACAACTCGGCCAGAAAGTCTGTACTTAGAATTAGAACAAAACGCTTCTGGTTTCTGGCCCCCCCCTTCGGTTTGCCTATGGCCCCATATGTGTTTGCAAAGATCGTGAAAGTAATGAAAGCATGGCCTTGTCTGCAAGGTATGCCAGTATTCCAGTATATGGACGAATCATTTTTAGCACACACAGACAGCGCATCAGCATATCACACATGTAGTTAAAAGTGACACATGTAGGGCTTTTGGTAAAATTTGGGGGAGAATTAACCTTCAGACAAGACATAACTGTTTTTTGCGTGAACCGACAATTTTCAGGTATCCTTCTTTCGTTGAACAAGGAAATTCAATGTTTTGACAGACCTTGCTTTGAGAGAAAAAACAGATCATCAATGCACTTGCATGTGGTAGCCTCTGAGGCACCGGACACCCGGTGTTTCCTCTTGCCTCTCTCGCTGCTGGTCAGTGAGAACAGTGCCAATACTGTTGCAACAACACTGAGACCATGTCCAACACCCCCGCCCCCTTCCGCCCCAATATGTTGAACCTATAGCTATGATGCCTAACCCTGCCTTGTTAGAAAGTAAAGGTTTCTTTAAACAAGTAGTCAGGTCTACATCAAAGACGTACCCCTCGCCATGGAATAAATTTGTCTCGTGGTCTAGTAAGTCGAAAACTGACCTATTTCAGACCACTCCAGCAGTGGTGGCATATTTGTTTATGGAAAGTCATCTCAAGGTGGAGTTCATCGTGGGCTATTGGGCAGTCAATGATTCCGGACTCCGCCCCTGTGGAGGAAGACCTATCCCTGTCACAGCTATTCGTGCATTTAAAGGTAAATACTCCTCCCACAAATTCAAACATTCCCCAGTGGGATTGAGCTTTAGTCATCTGTTACTCGCTCGATCCCAGCTGACAGGAACAGTTCCTTTTCGCCCAGAATCGGAGCATGGCGCTGTTCATGTAGGTCATTCACGCTGGATCTGCACTTCTTTAATAAAACGCTTCTTCGTATATAAAGTTTCGAAGACACAGGGTCACCGATCCCGCAAGTTCTCCCAACTAGATTTGAGGGAGTTGAGCGTATACAGGACATAATATTCCAGACATGTCAAGAAGATGACTTAATGGTCTTCATATCTTTCCTTATTAGAAGAATGTCTGAACCGATCTTGACCGACGGCATCCATAGAGTGGGTTTAACTGGCTACAAGGGTCCATCTGGATACTGTCATCTGAGGAGCGATAACGGACCAATCGCGCTTGAGCTTGAGAGATCTACTCTTCCTCAGCAAGGCAAACGTCCGACACTTCACCGGACGGGGTATGCCGCTCACGGTTACAGTCCCTATTGCCTCTTTATGCTCCGTGTGTGAAAAAACTGTGGGGTGGAGGTAAGAATAGGGCCCTATTCCACTGGGAGAGGCGACACTCTAACTTATGGTTTGCTCTTCCTTGGTCGCATCCTGGCCTCCCGAATCTGCACCATCCACTTAAATCCCTGTAGCTGTGTTGGGGTCTGGAGCGACAGAAGGGCAGACAGGTTCATGACCTCCGCGGGGAGGGGTGGTACCGCTATTCTGCTTGAGGATTGTGACAGTTCTTCCTGGCGGTGGATACCTCACTGGTCCACGGGGGCCGTAAAGGAAGCCCCCGAGTCCTTATGAGTCACTGTCACTTGTTCACTAGGCTGATGAGATTTGAATTTCGCCTCCTTCAAAGCTTTGGCTGTCTCCTAGTGCATAGCAGCCCACGTCTTGCACCGAACCACAATCGTCGGTTAAATCAGTTGAAATTTGCCTGAGCTTTAGTTTCTTGTGGGAAAGAGAGGCATATTTCCCGTAACTGTCGACATGTCCCTGGTTCATGTAAACTCACAACTACCGGACCGAAGTTACAGGTGCCAGAAATTCCGTTTCTACCGAATTTATCCAAACTTTAACAGGCAATAAATTATTCTCTTATCTATAAAATTAACTAGCGGAAAGTAAGTGCTATACCAGCCTTAGGAGAGTAGCGAATGGTACCAGTACGCACTCTGGTTGAATAGGCGCTAAAATGATGCTCATAGGTCTCTTTGGGGCCTTACTGAACGAAAAAATTCGAAATGGGCCTCCGATGGGTCCATTTTCGGGTTGTAGGGGAGATCCCATAAATGGGATCTGCCCAGGGGGGGGCCGAAAAACGGGAGATCCCTGCTGGACCCCAAACGGTACCACCTAGCCCATCTGTGGGACTCCTCTGACTGATCCCAAGAATGGGATTCGGGCCTGATCCTCAGGCAGATGAGGTGCCATAAATGGGCTACTTGGTGCCGAAAAAACGGCACCTTGGGGGCCATTTATGGGATATCGTAGTCCCATAAATGGGCTTTTCGCAGAAATTTCGCCAAAAATAGCCCGAAACGCCCATTAGCATAATTTCGCCTGAACCAGAGCTAGTAGAGTCTGGAGCAAACCTGACAAAACTAGAAGGTTCCGTGGGAGTGTCTTATACAGATAAACTGGCCATTCACGTAATGGTACCGTAAGCTGTGGCTGACTAGGAGTCAAAGCAGGCACGGTGGACTGCAAGGACTCAACCAACTTCAAGGCGGTGTGTGCATGAACTAGAACAAGATTTCGGTCCTGTAGCTTCCGTGTGGAGAAGAGAGGCACACTTCCCGAGACTAAAAGGTGTCTCCGCTACGTGTAAACTCAACAACTACCAGACCGAAGGAAAACAGTGCCGAAAAATTGCTTCAATCCTTATATAATTATCCACACGATTCACGAATCAAATAGTAATCCAAGAAAAGTGATAAAAGTAGATTTAAAGCAAAATCGCCCAGTTTCCTTTTTTGATAAAAAAGCGGAGCACATAGAAAGGCGTGTGTTGACAACACCACGCTTGAAGGGAATGGTTGATGTCTTCGAATGACGTAATTCTTATCATTCTCGCATGCTGATTGGCTGAGATGGAGGGAAGACAGGATGGAGAGTAAAGGGACCATTCTATTCACAAGAAAAATTTCATTTCTATCTGCATGGCATTATTAACCGGAAGGGAACCCATCTAAAAGTGGAGATAAGCGAATTTAAAGCTTTTACGAAGTAAAACCAAATTTTAACAGGCAATAAATTATTCCCTTATCTATAAAATAAGACAGGAGTGGAAGATGTCACGCCTTTCAGCTGATTCCTTCGAGGAAATTTGAGGATCACAGAAAATGAGGTGTGTTTACTAACAAGGGCCGCAATGGAAATGCCGTATTTGATCAGTGACGTAACGCAGTGTATTTCCCCACTTTTGATTGGCTCTTGAGGACTTGGCGGATGGGTTTTTCCCAACTGCTATAGAAGAGGTTTCTTCTATTGCGTGAAAGGAATCAACCGAAATGGAAACACATCTAAAAGTGGAGTTAAGTGAATTCGAGGCTTTTGCGACATTTAATAGCCGTATACTCAACGACCAGACAATAAGAGGGGTAATTTCCATGTAATAACACCCACAATCAATGCCTTAAGCCGTATCAGTTACATGCAATTAATTAATCCCTTCATATGAGCCCTGACCAGAGGTTTCTGTCTCGACATGCTTGTGATTTTTGTTCGCAAACTAACAACATGTTATTGAACAGAGAGAGAGCGAGAGTGGATAAAGTAAACACACCACTCACGTGTTCATGTGTCAGTGATATTTGTAAGAAACGGGTCACCGTGATTGCCTGGGTCACTGACACTGCTTTACGTCACATATATGTCACTGTATATTCTCATGAAAAAGTGCTGTTAACATTTGCTAACTGCCTGCGCAATTAGTTAAGAGAAAACAAGTATTCAGTGAACACTAACAGGCCCCAACGCCCCCCAAAATTGTAAGGGGTCGTCTATGGTTTTGAAACTGTTGGCCAGTTTAGGCCAAGAAAAATATATGTCCTACTTCTGCTCAAAACTTTGATAAAAAATGGTACTGGCTGGCGGAAAATCTTTTTTTTTACCCCCAAAATTTAGCAGATCACGTGACCGAATTTGGCCAAAATGGCCAAAAGGCACATCTACAAGTCGAGACCTTTCAAATGAGCCCAACACCAAGTCTCTAGGCCTCTGCGTTCTCGAGATATTGCCTGTACAAACACAAGTCGATTTTTGCGTTTTTTTGGCCAATTTGGCCAAGATCACGTGACCGAATTCGGCCAAAATATCTTTCAAATGAGCCAAACATCAAGTCTCTAGGCCTCTGCGATCTCGAGATATCGCTTGTACAAACACAAATCGATTTTTGCGTTTTTTGGCCAATTTGGCCAAGATTACGTGACCAAATTTGGCCAAAATGGCCAAAAGGCACATCTACAAGTCGAGACCTTTCAAATGAGCCCAACCTCAAGTCTCTAGGCCTCTGCGTTCTCGAGATATCGCTTGTACAAAAAAGCGATGACGGACGGACAGACGGACAGACGGACAGACAGACACCCCAAGTCTATAGGCCCCAACCCTTTAGGGTTGGGGCCTAAAAAAGGTATTGAAATTGTTTACAGTGATATTTAAGTGAAACATGATGTTTGGCATGCATTCTAATATCACATGATACAATAATCTTTTTTTTAACAGATTGTGGTGAGAAACCTTATTCCTGTAGTTAAATGTTATTATTATTACCGTTCACTGGCCTAAAATATTTTTGTAAAAGGCTTTTGGCAAAAGCACTTTACAGGCATTTAAATTTTGCTCTCTTCTGGTCTTTGTCCGAAAAAAGTATTGACAATTTCTAGTTGTTTTCACAGTAATTATATAATATTTAAATAAGTAATATTTAAGACACGATTAACAGCTAAAAACAGTTGCCTAGCAACTCGGAATACACTGTTTTTTCATGACATTATTATAATAAGCCTCTAACACAAAGGAGCTCGCTTTATCAATTTCAAAGTGAAATTCATGTATATCTCCACCGACTTCTATGCTTCTGTGCTTCTATGTTTATCCCCCCAAAACTGAAGTCCTGTTTTTCGTAAATCTCACAGATGAAACTGTGAATCAGCTTATTCATAAATGAGTATTGTTTTCCAATGATCTCCTCGAACACTTCTCAGAATATGCCAGTTTCTCAGGAAAAGATTGATATGCAGTGTTGAAATCCACAGTGTTCAAATAAAATCTGTCGATTCTGATGCAAAGCATGCAGAGTAAAACTAATACTTTGAATCTATCGACTCAAATTACTGTCCAGCTTTATCGCCTAAGTTTGTTTGTTTGTTTGTTTTTTGTTACGAGTATCGTTGATGGAAAGTACACACTATTGTATTGTAAATACAATTAAATCATCCAGATTTACATGGTATGTGTGGTAAAATCGCACGTCAAATAGGACAATTTTTCGATGGGGTTCTTATTTTAAAAAAAAAACCTGTATAATTTAATTATATACACAGATTTGGGAACACCGTCATGTATACATTCTGTCAGAAATAATCACCATACATCGTTGATTGATAATGTCTGGCATAAGATTAGAGATAATCGGAGATCAATGGGGTATTTTTTCCCACTGTTCTATATCATTACAAAATCTGATTTTTGTCTGTAACCGGAACAAAATTTAAGGAATTCTTATACATCTCAAAGAAGGTCGTCTGTGAAAAGCCCTCACTGACAAGAAATTGTTTTGAATCCTCTGATAACGAGTCCACATATTAAATGTTTATTAACTCATTACACAAGAACCCTTCTGAGTGAATGATTGAAGCTCATACTTTGCTCAAATTTTGAGTTTGAGCTTGAGCCACGTTATCAAATATGGGCGCTGGGAAAGTGCAGTAAAATAAATACCTTCAACAGTGCATTGTTTTTACTGAAAAGTGTGAGAAAGCATACACAAGCGCATTGTAGTCTATATGTAGCCCCATGCCATCTTTCTCCGTTGTTATAAAACAGCTGACCTCTGAGGAGATCAATCTGTTATGTATAAACACAGAGCGGATGGATATTTCTTTCTCACTAGCCGTAATGTGTGACTCTCAGTGTTAAGTATTCTTGCATATTGGTGGAAAGGGTGCAAATGAGTGTCCAAGTCACTAAAATCCCAAATTTAGTGACTTTTATAAAAAGCTGATTCCTTTCTTTGATGAGTACTATTTTGCGCGGAATCCCCAGTGGGTCTGCCGAGTAAAAAGGTGTTATACACAACAGACCGAACCGCCGTAGAGATCGGCTGTAGGACAACAACGGTCTTTCTCATGTATATGTTTGGCAGTGAAATATCGAACATGGTTGAAAATTAAATGTAATAAAAACACACACACATATTTACATTATCTTTTAAATTTTAGCACATATATAACAAATATATCATAACTTAGAACCACTGAAAAATGAGCGCTCTGCAAAGATACTGCTAACCAGCTAATTTATTGGCTACATTTGGTATCGCAGCTGAGTCATTTATATCTGGCAGAAATAGAATTATGAGAATATTTAATATTTCTTAAATAAATTTAGAAAACGCAAAGATCCAGAATTGAACAATCCACGCATGATCGTAGGGTTGGTATAGTACGTCAGAAATTTGCTGCTTTATCAACTAAGCATCAATCAACGTTTATATCAAGTAAATCCGCTTAACATACGACGTTCATCAGACACTGCACGCATCATACTTTCTATGCAGGTGTATTTGTACAACAATTTCACAGCGTTCGCACCCCAACATTTATTCTTGATCGCTAGGATATTTATGTATAATTAATAAACAAGAAAGTATGGAATGCCGTTTTCACATTTATTAGGGAATTATTGACATCAAAAATTAATTTTTGATCTCAAAAATTTATTTTTTGATATCAAGAATTAATTTTTGATCTCAAAATATCCATATTTTGATATCAAGAATTAATTTTTGCTATCTGTAATTTTATTTTTGATATCTCTAAATGTATTCTTGATCTCAAAAAATAATTTTTGATATCAATAAATATTTAGAGATATCAAGAAATATTTATTGATATCTAAAATGATTTAATGATATCTAAAATTGATTTTTTGAGATCAAAAATTGAATTCTTGAGAGCAAAAATGAAATATTTAGAGCAAAATATCAATTTTGAGCTCAATAATTCATTTTCCTTTTATTGATATCAAGAATTTATTTCAGATATCATTATTTCAGAATGGAACTATTTTAATTTGTATTTTGAAATCTGCAACTGGTTTTTTTATCCCAAAAATTGATTTTTGATATCAAAATATCAATCTATCTTTTAAAGTAAAAAATTCAGAAGCACACATCTGTAAATTAATAATGATTGGCCCTTGAATGCAGAATCTTTGTTTAATTTTTTATTGTACAAAAAGGAAGCAATTCTTGAGATCAAAAATTGTGTTGTTATTATTGATCTCAATAATTAAAGTTTTCATTTCCAAAATTTAATTGACGATTCGTTAAATTTTATATGAATGTGTATTTCCTTTAGGAATTTTTAAGTTTGAAAATGTTATTTTTTGATCTCAAAAATAAATTTTTGCCATCTAAAATTCAATTATTGATAGCAAAATATTATTTATTGAGATCTGCATTGATTTCTTGATATCTTCAATTATATTTTGATATCAAAAATAAGCATTAAATGTTAAAACGGCATTCTATAAGAAAGTATTTAATTCTTTCGCGAACTACTTTTTATGTAATCCAAGTCACTATTAATTTCTGCGCGTGGTTTTTGTTATTAAAAAAATAATAATAATAGAATGAATTAGATTTATCGCGCTCCATAATTTACTTTTCATTGCAAAATTCATCAGAGGAGGTCTAATATGGCGGTATGTTTGTCCAAGAAATCAAAACGTACATGTTGTATATTTTATTTTTTTTCTCGCATTCATTTTAAATGTCCTCGCGGCAATTTTCTTAGCATTTTACAGTTCATGTATTGTTTGACTATTATTTCGCTGTCTTTAATTTCATCATAATTTTTTCGTGCATCATAATTAAACGTCTTGTGTTTTAAAGAATGTTTGTATGAACATGCGTTTTATCACGAGTTTGTAAAACTTTCTCTGATTGGTTCTTTTACTTAACATGCATTCGAATGTAATTTCTTAATTTTGGAACGCGAAAAGTTAATTATAGGGCGCGGTAAATTTAACTCATTCTATATTTTTTTAATAATAAAAACGGCGTGCAGAAATGAATAGTGACTGGAATAATATGAAAAGTGGTTCGCGAAAGAATTAAATATTTGCTCGACTATTGATTGTACGTAAATACCATAGCGATCAAAAATAAGTGTTGGAGCCCGAACGCTTTGAAATTTTTGTACAAATATACCGGCGTAGTTTTGAGACACCTTGTATAGACGTGGGGTGAGACACCTTGTATACATGTCGGAAAGTAATGGACTATCTATATATGTCCAGACGATGGTATTTCTACAATGTCGCTGAGGCCTTTCCCTTAATGAACCTATGCGGGAAACATGCACAAAGACGACTGAGGCTTTCAATTTGGACCGTAGCATACTCTGTTATATTATATTATATTATATTATATTATATTATATCATATTATATTCCATTTACTATTATTCTATAAAGATGTTAATTTGACTTCGAGCGATTGTAATGTTCCCTCATTTTTTTTAAATACTAGCTTCCGCTGTACTTTTAATCTGTAGCTTTTTTTTATCAGCGTAGCTAGCTTCCGCTGTACTTTTAATCTGTAGCTTTTTTTTCCCAAATCAAAGATAATAATTTGAATAATTTTATGATCATTATATATGTAAAATATGCCAATAACATTGTTACTACTGTAGGCATGATTGAAATGAATGTTCTAAAGTGCAGCGTCCGTTCCAAACAGCAATTTATTTTTAAGCTCAGGGGTATGATACACGGTTTTCAAACATTTCATTTAATGCAAAATTGAATTTACTAAACATGCAAACTGAAGTGGATTTGACAACATTCATTTACGCAGTGAATAGTTATGCTTTAACAAGTCTTCTCCAGTACAGATTCCGTCACCTTAAATTAACACTACAGTAAGGTGTACGTCAGTAGATATGCCGTAAATAGACTATTCAGTATGTTCCTGAAAATATAGCATCAGTTTAATGAAATTTGTCGTTTCTTCTGCAGAAATGCAGCCATTAGAGTTCGCTCAAAACACTTGGATATGATAAAGACGTAGATACACGCTCAAAAAATGTGATATCACGTTTTATATTAGATCAAAGTACTCCTTCCTTTCCTTCTCAATTTCTTCCTCAGGAGGGTTTCCTACCAGGGTAATATTGCCAAATTTGGATAATTCATTTTGGCGTTTCGCTGCAATCCACCACTCAACGAACTTCCCACCCAGACTTTCCACAAGCACGTGATCAGATTCCAGGGCTTCCAGACTGGCTTCAAGAGACGGCAAAGCGGGATTAGAATCCCGCACTCCTTTTGGTGGCGGTTCTATTTGATTCTTAATGCCGTCGATTCCCGCAGCAATGGTGGCGGCAGTGACGATGTATGGATTACATGCAGAGCTCGGCAGACGGTTTTCTACCAGACACGAGCGCTCACTTGAATTCTTTACACGGATGGACACGTAGCGGTTGTCTATACCCCAGTCTTCTTTGTCCGGGGCCCAGATGCCATGGATACGGCGGAAACAATTAGGAGTCGGGTTGCAGAGGACGAGAAGCGCTTTGATGTGTTTCATGATGCCGCCTACCCAGTAACGCATGACGTCAGACATGTTGTCTGGTTTCGATGCATCGTAAAATACACACTTGCCTTCTTTATTCCACAGGCTGTGATTGAAATGAAACCCAGATGCTCCGCCGTCATTTCCAAAAGCCCGTGTCATAAACGTTGGCTTGCAGCCATATTGGGGCAGAATCTCCTTGAAAGCTTGTTTCAAAATGATCATCTCATCAGCGGTATCCAAGCCATATTTTGGTGCCATGCAGCATTCAAATTGACCAGGTGAATACTCAGCGTGGAACGCGCCGACGTCAATACCAGCTTTCTTAAGATTCGTCTCAACATCGAAGAACCAATCGGTGTTTCTCGCAAGCATTAAATCAGTGGCGAAATCATTTTCATCAAAGACAGGCTTCATCGTATCAGCGTTGACGACCACGAATTCGGCTTCGAAGCCCGACAGAAGCGTGTAACCAAGTGCGTCTAGGCGCTCATATTGCTTTCTAGCTACCGTACGTGGTGCTTCACTGAGGGCAGTACCGTCTGACCAAAACGCTTCACACATTATCAGGCCAACGTTATGCTTGCCTCGTCCCGCCCATGGTAAATCGTAGATTTTAGACGCAGGGACGTATTTACCATTGGGGTAGCCCTGTTCACAAAACCTTTGGATGTCGGGTAGCTCCGTCCTTGGGCCCAGCGTAATTATTGCTGAAAAAAAAACAACACCTCATATATATATGTACAGTATAAGATATATATATATATATATATATATATATATATATATATATATATATATATATATATATATATATATATATATATATATATATATATATATATATATATATATATATATATATATACATATATATATATATATATATATATATGTGTGTGTGTGTATATATATATATATATATGTTACAGTCAATGTTGGAAACCCGCCATTTCACGAAATGGCAAACCGTGTTGGGTAAATTCGCGTAATGCCTAAAATCTTTTGCCGTTTCACGAAATAACCTAAAAGTTAGGTTATTTCACGAAATTACCTAAATTTTCGGTTTGCCATTACGTGAAATGGCAAACTGTTGTCTATAACAAGAGAATATCACAGGAATCAGAAAAACAGTAGTTTGAATTGTTTATTGATAAAAAAATGGGTAATACAATCAACCCTACTAGAATGTTTCACACCACACGATGAACAATTATCACATCACGGCATTGTAGAATTTCGTATCTGAAAATTGAAAAAAGGAAAATCTTTCAAGTTTTAACCTACATTTGAGACAACAACGTGAACAAAAATGCAGCAGAATATCGGTTAAGAGTAATATTAAAGCTGTTCTATCCCAGTAACGTTGTACTCCAATTCTATTTTAATAAATATTGAAATTTTCAAATATCATAAGAGTTATAATGACCAAAATTTATATTAATGATAATAATTTCATACTTGTTGAGAATATAATATTCACACCTGCTTTTTGTGCCAGTGTTCAAGGCGCATGCTTTTAATTCCTCCAAAGTCTAGTAATATTGGTCTTTTGGCATAAAGACCGATTTGAGCTGTTCAAATACTTTGTACAGCTCCTGTTTGTATTTATCTTCATTTGATTCTCCCATTTTTAGGAATTTGATAAAAATGTCCCGATTTCAGGTAAATTTATATCAAAATATATCTTCTCCGGAGGGCCAATATGGAGAAAATTTCGTTATTATGACCAATCCATGAAAACGGCTTAATTCCAGAGTAGGTAAAAGCAGATGTTATAGGATGTTCTTTTTCGGAGTAGGTTAACGGCAAATCGGTCACTAGTTCCTGAGTACATCACCTTAATCTATTTCAATGTGTTGTTCTGAAATTTATCCTAATAGCTATTAAATCAATCCAAAAGGAACACAAACACGTGTGTGCATTACCATGAATTACAGTTAATATGATCGCGTTAAAAGCTTGTGATCAGTTGCAATCAACTGAGATGTATTAATTAAAGGAACAAACCAACTATGATGTATTAATTTTAATTGAAAACTGAAGTAATCTTATTGCAATTGTAAAAGATAAAAGACACAATATTTGTCACGATTGTAAGTTATTTCGAGCAAAAAAAGCTTATTTCACAATTTTGCCTGATCTTGGTTTGCCAATTTGTGAAATAAAATGTAAGCTTTTTAGGTAATTTCGTGAAATAACCTAACTTTTAGGTTATTTCGTGAAACGGCAAAAGATTTTAGGCATTACGCGAATTTACCCAACACGGTTTGCCATTTCGTGAAATGGCGGGTTTCCAACATTGACTGTAACATATATATATATATATATATATATATATATATATATATATATATATATATATATATATATATATATATATATATATATATATATATATATATATATATATATATATATATATATATATATATATATATATATATATGTTACAGTCAATGTTGGAAACCCGCCATTTCACGAAACGAAATGTAAAAAGTAAATGTAAAATGTAAAATGTAAAATGTAAAAAGTAAAAAGTAAAAAGTAAAATCTTTTGGCAAAATATTTTTTGCAAGAAGTAAAATTTGTTTTCAATGACAAACTAGTAAATGTTTACCATCTTTTTAAGAAGCAGAGTGGATATAATTATATTACATTCTATTTCAAAGGTGAGATCATTTGAATCAGCTACCCAAGCCCTAAATATGAATCAAAGCTGTGTTTTAATCAGTAGAAAGGAAGCAGATGTACACAAATAGATGACGGATTTTATATCGTTATTTACAGCTTAATTTTCTCATTCAAATGTGAATAAAACATTCAACATGATGATGGATTGAGGAACATGGTTAATTGCACCAATGTAATAAATAAAACAGATAATGTTTTCAAAGCATATGATTACTACTAAGTAATGCTTACTTTTCTGAATTGTGTTTGCCAAGTAAAAACTTTTCAAGAAACGTATTATTTTGCACACGACACACACAAAAAATCAAATGGGTCTTGGAATGAGAAGTGCTTACTTATTGCATGAGGTCTTTAATAAATAATAAAATTCTTCTTTCGATGACTACGTGTCAGTTAGCCAACTAAGCGTTTTTTGTCTGTTTGTTTGTTTGTTTTTGTTTATTTGTTTTTGATTTAGGGTGTGAACAAAGCGACGTGTTTGTTGTCCTTTATGTATGTGTATGTGTGTGTGTGTTTGTTGGTGGGTATGAGCTTTAGTGTGCAACCAAAGAATGCATTATCAGCAGTGTATCCATCTAATCAATTGCGTAAGAGAATGATGTAATATATAAAATATTTATACACATGATCTAATGGTTACGATGTAGTGGTGATATCTCCGGGGATACTGGTTTGCAGGCCGAGCCTCTGCTTATGTTCCTGTCCATCATTCTCTCGCGCTGTAGTGTGTATGTGTATGTGTGTGTGTGTGTATGTGTGTGTGTGTGTGTGTGTATGTGTGTGTGTGTGTGATGGTACTTCGGGGATAGACGCGTGTGATACTCGTTTGCAGGCTGAACCTCTGTTTATGTTCCTGACCATCCTGCCACACTAATTCACTGTGAGAGGAGTTCAAACTTCTGTCGAAATATTATTGAGAATGAAAATTTTATGTCTAATTAATTTTTGTAACTAAAATATATTGAGAAACTGGATACTGCGACAGTAATCTAGTAATCTGTTTGCCTGGGAGTGTTGTAATCTGTTTGTCTGACAGTTTTGTAATCTGTTTGCCTGGGAGTGTTGTAATCTGTTTGCCTGGGAGTGTTGTAATCTGTTTGTCTCGCAGTTTTGTAATCTGTATGTCTGGGAGTGTTGTGATCTGTTTGTCTGGGAGTGTTGTAATCTGTTTGTCTGGGAGTGTTGTAATCTGTTTGTCTGGGAGTGTTGTAATCTGTTTGCATGGCAGTTTTGTAATCTGTTTGCCTGGGAGTGTTGTAATCTGTTTGTCTGGCAGTTTTGTAATTTGTTTGCCTGGGAGTTTTGTAATCTGTTTGCCTGGGATCGTTGTAATCTGTTTGTCTGGCAGTTTTGTAATCTGTTTGCCTGGGAGTGTTGTAATCTGTTTGCCTGGGAGTGTTGTAATCTGTTTGTCTGGCAGTTTTGTAATCTGTTTGTCTGGGAGTGTTGTAATCTGTTTGTCTGGGAGTGTTGTAATCTGTTTGCCTGGGAGTGTTGTAATCTGTTTGCCTGGCAGTTTTGTAATCTGTTTGCCTGGGAGTGTTGTAATCTGTTTGTCTGGCAGTTTTGTAATCTGTTTGCCTGGGAGTGTTGTAATCTGTTTGCCTGGGAGTGTTGTAATCTGTTTGTCTGGCAGTTTTGTAATCTGTTTGTCTGGGAGTGTTGTAATCTGTTTGTCTGGGAGTGTTGTAATCTGTTTGCCTGGGAGTGTTGTAATCTGTTTGCCTGGCAGTTTTGTAATCTGTTTGCCTGGGAGTGTTGTAATCTGTTTATCTGGCAGTTTTGTAATCTGTTTGCCTGGGAGTGTTGTAATCTGTTTGCCTGGGAGTATTGTAATCTGTTTGCGTGGGATTGTTGTAATCCGTTTGTCTGGCAGCGTTGTAATCTGTTTTCCTGGGAGTGTTATTATCCGTTTGCCTGGGAGTGTTATTATCTGTTTGTCTGGGAGTATTGCAACCTGTTTGCATGGGAGTGTTCTAATCTGTTTGCCTGGAAGTGTTGTAATCTGTTTGTCGGGGAGTGTTATAATCTGTTTGCCTGGGGGTGTTATTATCTGTTTGCCAGGGAGTGTTATAATTTGTTTGCCTGGGAGTGTTGTAATCTGTTTGTCTGGGAGTGTTGTAATCTGTTTGCCTGGGGGTGTTGTAATCTGTTTGCCTGGGGGTGTTATTATCTGTTTGCCAGGGAGTGTTATAATTTGTTTGCCTGGGAGTGTTGTAATCTGTTTGTCTGGGAGTGTTGTAATCTGTTTGTCTGGGAGTGTTGTAATCTGTTTGCCTGTGAGTGTTGTAATCTGTTTGCCTGGCAGTTTTGTAATCTGTTTGCCTGGGAGTGTTGTAATCTGTTTGTCTGGCAGTTTTGTAATCTGTTTGCCTGGGAGTGTTGTAATCTGTTTGCCTGGGAGTATTGTAATCTGTTTGCGTGGGATTGTTGTAATCCGTTTGTCTGGCAGCGTTGTAATCTGTTTTCCTGGGAGTGTTATTATCCGTTTGCCTGGGAGTGTTATTATCTGTTTGTCTGGGAGTATTGCAACCTGTTTGCATGGGAGTGTTATAATCTGTTTGCCTGGAAGTGTTGTAATCTGTTTGTCGGGGAGTGTTGTAATCTGTTTGCCTGGGGGTGTTATTATCTGTTTGCCAGGGAGTGTTATAATTTGTTTGCCTGGGAGTGTTGTAATCTGTTTGTCTGGGAGTGTTGTAATCTGTTTGCCTGGGGGTGTTGTAATCTGTTTGTCTGGGAGTGTTGTAATCTGTTTTCTTAGGAGTATTGTAATCTGTTTTCCTGGGAGTGTTGTAATTTGTTTGTGTGGGAGTGTTGTAATCTGTTTGTCTGGGTTTGCCTGGGAGTGTTGTAATCTGTTTGCCTGTGAGTGTTATTATCTGTTTGCCTGGGAGTATTGTAATCTGTTTGTCTGGGAGTGTTATAATCTGTTTGGCTTAGAGTGTTGTAATCTGTTTGTCTGGGAATGTTGTAATCTGTTTGCCAGGGAGTGTTGTAATCTGTTTGCCTGTCAGTGAGAATGAAACAATAGGAATTGAGGTTGTGGCGTCATTTTATGATTTAATGAAAACCTTATGAAATTTTTACTGAGAGTTTAGGCATGCCTGTACAACCATTTGGGAACCTGAAAATGCCAAAAAGTTTATTATTAAATGCCCGGAACATTTAAAATATTATCGAAAAAAGTACAGCCATGCTAATAGTATTTCTGTTATTGGGCAATAAAAGCGAAAGTAAATGTGGTCTTGTTGCGATTACTTTCAAAGTGACCTGTCACAGGAACCATTTCCGGCGAGCGATAACACAAGGAGTTTGTTTTTGGTTGTGATTCCTTTTTTGTTTTTAATAATAATTTTATTTTCTTAATTACAGGTCATAACAAAGACGTACAAACAATTAGAACGGAACGTCACTACATACACACAAATAACTTTAATTTGTTCTCATTCCGCCACCTGGTTTTTGCACAATTTAAACAATGTTCACAAATAATTCTTAACTTTGTGTAACTAACTTCTCACATTGTTAATATTTTTTTGAAATCTCTCTGCCGACATTGTTTTTTATCAACTACTATTCTTTTAAATATTTCGTTAAGTAGAGAGTACAATGAAAGATTTTTTCTTGTATGTTCTGATATGGCAAACATATTTTTGTGAGCAGTAGGATCATATTTACTGCCGGGTTTACGGAACCGAAAAGAAATTCTGCTCTACCTAAATTTTGAAATATTACATTCGTAGGATCTACAAAATTAAATAACTCTTTGGTGAACATTTGCGGGACAGGACATTCAATCAATGCATGAACAATCGTATCTCTCAAATTTGTATCACAAAAATCGCATAAATCATTGTCCTTTATTTTCCATCTTTTTAAATTAGTCCCCGTATTGACGATATTATCTATTGCTTTGAACTGGAATGATAATACCTTCGGCTCCTTTAGACTTTCCCTACTCAGGGGTAGGCTGTGATAAATTGTTTCTTCTAGTATATTTTCTTCAGCAAACCACATTTTCACCGAGGATGGTACAGATGACTCAAGGAACAAGAATTCATTATAGGACATTCGACTTTTTGCCATTGAAATATCGAATTTTTTCACACTTACGAACCTGAACACATTACTGTTGAAATCAATGGATAGTCTAGGAGTATTTTTACATCTTGCACCAGCCCAGAGTGTTTAATAGCCGAAATAAATCCTTAGTATCTCAAAAAATTTGTTCTTACGTGAAAACAATTTGTAAACTCTGTAAATGATAAGAAAGTTTCATCTGTTTTGAAAAGGTCTTGGATAAAAACTACCTCCTTAACAAACCAGTCCCTTAAAAATATGCTTTTACCTTGAACTAGAATTTTTTTATTGTTCCACACAATATTTTCCGATTCAAGAGAAATCATGATGTCTTTTGCAAAATCTAACATTCTCCTAAAGAATGAGGTAATATATGGTAAACATGAGGTCTCATAGTCACATCTGAGCAAAAATTTTAGCACTCCAAAAGGTATAAAGGCCTCTTTGGCATTATGGTTCCAGCCCTCTCCCCTATTATCCTCCATATCCATTGCATTCTCAAAGCTTTTAACTGGCATTTTACATCAAGGCTTTTAAGACCACTTTCATCATAATTGGCTATTAAAGCACTATGCGTTACTGTTTGTGGTTTGTTGTTCCAAATAAAGTTGTTTAGTACTTTTTGTATTTTCTGCTCAAAATTATATTCAATTTCTGTGGCTGACATTGGATAAATAAGATTAGAGATGCCGCATGTTTTTGAAATTGTAATTTTTCCCATAATACTTAGATCCCGTTGAGACCATATGTTTGAAATTTTAGACATTTTTTCTAGCCTTGCCTCAAAGTTAATAAGATGCCTTTCTTTGTTGTTTCTTCCAATTTATGCCCAACGTGTAAAACAAGTCTCTTTCAACAGGCATGTTATGAACAGTTTCACTTTTTCTCTCCAAGGACTTAAAAATATCAAGACAGACTTGTCGGTGTTCAATTTCAAACCTGACATTTCCGAAAACCCGCGTAAAGTTTCAATTAATGTATAGATAGAAATGATATTTTTTAAAAGACACATGCAATCGTCAGCAAACTGTTTAGCTTGTTGTCTTTAGTACCACTCTGAATGCCTTTAATACCTGCGTTGTAACGGATTTTATCGCCCATCACATCGGCACAAACTATAAATAATAAACAAGAGAGACCGCAACCCTGTCTTATTCCACGACCTCGTTCAAACCATTGCGACGAGAATACATTATTAAGAACACAGCTATATATATATATATATATATATATATATATTGGAGTAAAAACATTTCACTAAGGAGATACAGTGGGGACCCAAGTTACATTTACTGAGGGCTGAAAACATGAAAGGCCATTCAACACAGTCAAACGCCTTTTCCAAATCAAGTTGAACTAGTACCCCCGCTTCTCCTATCCGGTCGCAATGATCTATTTGGTCTTCCACGAAGCGAATACTTTCACCAATATACCTTCCCTTTACGAAACCCGACTGATCGGGATGTATGATAGTTCATAACATTTTCTCCAACCTTTTCGCCAAACTTTTTGTAAAAATTTTATAATCAGTTTTAGCAGACTAACTGGTCTCCATTTTTTTATTTTTGTATTATCTTTACTTTTTTTCAAGCAACGTCAATATTCCTCGGCTTTGCGAAGTCGAGAGAAAGCCCACTTGTCTAGAGAAGTTAAAACATTCGACTAGCATAGGACCAATGGTATCTCAAAATTCTTTATAAAACTCAGCATGCAAGCCATCACTTCCAGGTGATTTATTTGGCTTAAAGCATTTTAAAGCTTCCCAACATTCCTCAACGGCCCTTTACATGTCAACATTTGTTCATTTGATAATTGTCTATCAATCGTACATTCTGTCAAAATATTTTCGACATTATTTCCCTCTGGATATTTTGAACAATAGAGGTTTTGATAAAATTTCTGTAACTGATGGAGAATTTGATGGGTCAGTTATTTCATTATTACCATCGCTACATAACCTGGATGCAGTTTTTTCTCGAAAGACATTTTTGACCTGTTTGGGAAAAAAGAGTTACTTTTTTCATTTTTTTATGTACTCGATTCGTGTTCTGATCCAAGTCCCCCTTGCGTTTTCCTCTTCAATCACAATTAATTGTTGCCTAAGTTGTTTGTATTCATCGATTTCATTGTCACTGGCAGTCTCGTTACAAATTTTGATGTCTAACATTTCAATTTTACGAGTTATATTTTGTTCTATATTTCGTTTTAATTTGGCTCTTTCTTTACAATACATCATAGAATACAGTCTCATATTATATTTCAGCCAATCAAGCTTAATAAGAACATCACTAATATTATTTTGTTCATTCCAAGTTCGATCTATCAGGTCCCGGATGTCTTTATTATAGTTTGGCTCCTTAATAATACTTGTGTTGAGTTTCCAAAATCCAGGACCTTTTCTATCTTTATTAACAAGCATTTATTTATACTTGAAACCATTTTTATGCTTGTTCTTTTTATTAAAAAATAATCCAGTCTACATATAATATGGGGATGCTTTTGAGACCAGGTGTATCTTCTTGTTTCTTTATTTTTATGTCTCCAAACATCTACAAGGTCGTGTGTTACTATTAAGTTTTTCAGGACTTGTTGGCTTTGTGGACATTTCTGGACACCCCCTTTTTTATCTAAAGAGCTGTTTAAAACGATATTAAAATCCCCACCTAAAATAACCCTGCCCGGGACCAAAACCGTGTGCTCTAAGATGCTGAGATATTTCCTTGAAATAATGGCTTGCTTTGCACTCCCAGTTGTACTATTGTTTAAGAATACATTTCCTACCCCCAGTTTAGTTTCCACTGTTCAAGATCCGAGTCTTTGGTGTGTGTTTCTTGCAGCAAGTATAGTAGTGCTTTTTCACGTTTTAAAAACTTAAATATGGTCATGAGTTTGGCGAGGTTGCAGCCTCCCCTTATGTTAAAACATTGTACATCAAAGGTACATGTGCACATTATCGTCGTGATACAAAATAAATATCAGTGGCTTCGTGAGAACAGTACAATTGAATAAGTGATGTACTACTACGGCAATGATGTAGGCCATTACACACACAAATGATGAAACTAACACTCATAAAAAACACAAAGCTTCAAAATGATTAGATAACATAATTGGCCTGAAGAATTTGAAAAAAATGTAAGGTAAAGATCGAACATGGAGTTTCGGATATCCATAAATAACGGCGCGGTGTCTATGGAACTGCACCGGAATGTCATTGAATCTTTGAATTTATCTGTTATAGCCTCAATCCTATTTATACTATGTTTTTGGTACATCTTATATACTTATACTTATGCATCTTATACACTAATGCACACCCTTACGATTTACAACCTTTTTTTAACCAGCCGTCCTAAAATTGCCGCAGGCCCATTTATGCCAGACACCCACATATTTCGATCATGGCAGAAGCTGAACTCCCCGTCAATATTTGAATGGCAGACACCTTGTTTATTATAATAGCAGGATAAAAACAAGGCTTGAGTCGCCCCTTTATATTATACATGTAGTTGTATTAGATCGACCTTCACATACTGGCTCGCACAGACACAGTGGGTGAGAATATTGAACTTATGCAAACAAGCGGGATGGCGCTTTCAAGCAGACTACAAAATCTAACGCTTTATATGGTTATTGGGTTCGTGTGAGGAAACAGGAGAGAATGTAGCACAACATTAATTCAATATATAACCAACGCCACATTTGTTTAATATGATGTCAGTGCCCGGTCGGCTCATAACCAAACACATCTAACGCCGCCTCTGGCTTGTAAAAGACCATCAGTTGATAAGGGGCCAACATAACATCTCCGGCTAATTTGCGACTTTCAACAATTATTAAACAATTATTTACCAAACCGTGGCATTCTCTGCACCCCATTCCAATAGTTTAAGATCAAACACCTTGTTGTTTCATTTCCTAAATTTGAGCAGAGATCGCTCTACCATGACATAAATACAACTACTTATGATACCCAGCATACTCAGTCAAAGCAAGAAGTGTATTTCTGTGGGTTTAGCCGTGAAAACTAACAACCCAGTTGACTATTGGGGCCAGTGGTAGAAAACACAGACGCACGTGGCTTGACATTTTAATCGAAACGTTCAATAATGGGGCGGTTACATGTAGTATGCAAAAATAACTGACGTCAACTGGGTATTATTAGGGGCCAGTTACAGTGTGGTCCTCATGAAATACTATTAAACAACTGACGCCACCTTTGGTCTTTGATAGGCCAGTATCAAGGGAAACCATTTGATACGTAAACATGAAACCTCGGCAAAGACAAAATAAACAAATGCCTTATTGGGGCCATAAAAGGCCAGACGGGGATCGCTTGTATGGTTCACCCACAGTAATTATTTGACAACTAACGCCACCTTTGCTCCTTGGTAGGGCGGTATCAAAAGAAACAATTTATTTTATAAATAAATTTGAACTCCCAGCCAAAGAAAAAAAAATCAACCAGGCGAAAAACTGCTTGCAACAACGTACTTTACTGACTTACATACCACATAGATTAACAACTAGTCCTCCTTATGTCCCTGTTAGTTTTTTCACACATCTTGGAGTATGTTTCCCATCTTGTTTTGCCCCCTGTCTGGAAAGGGTATATCCTGGTGATATTTCGCAATACCATTTCCCCAGAAGGCGTTATTGGGGTTCGCTTCAGCAAGGCGTTTTGGAGCACTGTTCAGAAGCGTTTTTCTTGGGGTTTCACATTGTTGAAATTTGTTGCTCACCAGATTGGTCATTACTTGTAAGGCCTTTCTGCTGCTGTACCAGTCTTTATCACCAATGCTGTATCCCTTGCTTTTTATTTACACTTGGGAAAAGCTAGGAATGTGAAACTTAGAGACAGAATATGTGGTCATCTCGATCCAAGCGAAAACTGTTTTACGTATGAGGTCATCTTCCGCATCTTATGACGTCATGAATATTTTAGAGCTTAATATCTTCAAAACGGCTCGAGCTAGAGATTTGGCGTCAAATACGTTATGAGACTACTTTTTGACAAAGGACATCGTGAGAGCCTTAACTTTAGCGTATGACGTCATTTTTCGGTTTTTGTTCCTAGTCGTTTTAAAGCGGATTTTTTGTTATTAGTATACGGAACGCTTAATTGAATACCAATTGATGGATAAAAGTTACTTTAAACTCTCCAACGCCCTATGAAACGCCCCCTCCCCGAAATGCACACAAGTAGTAAAACACGTCTCACAGTAAATGGTGCCTATTGTTCGCACGCTGCATGTGGCTTCTGGCCTCTCCCATAATGAAAAGCTGGCTGTGCTGAACTGTGCTTTTTTTCAATGAAAAGTTGATCACGGAGAGCAAATGTTGTATTTTTATTAAACTTGTTTTTACAAATAGCTGCCATACAATCTGTGAACATATTGAATGTTACGGAATTGTGGTAGTGATAACTTTGTAGTGTTCCTTTATTGATCACTCTCACTATTTTGTGACGATATAAGTAAACTTATTATTTCGTAAATCTCGATGGGTGCATACTTTGAATTTGTGACCTTGACCTTTAAAATTTTGTCCGGGCTATTACTTAACAACTACTGACAGTAGTATCGCCATATTTTGTACAGTATCTTACAATGACCCCGACATGTGCATCGTGAAGGTTAGGATGGATTTGAACTTTGACTTTAGCAGTGTGACCGTAACCTTTAAAATTTTGTCCGGGTCACCACTCCGTAACTATTAATGTTAGCAGCACCAATTTTGGCACAGTTAATCACTATGATTCAAGCATGTGCATTGTCAAGGTTTTTGGGTGGATTTGACCTTTCACCTCAACAATGTAACCTTGGCCTTTGAAATTTTGTCCAGGCCACTACTCAGTAACCATTAATCGTAGCATCACCAAATTTTGTAAGTTACTCACCATGACCCAGGCATACCATCGTCACGGTTTTGAGAGTACTTGACTACGTCTCGAGGAGTATGTCTATCCCCCGTGGGCGATATGGTGTGTGTAAGGCTGTTGCGTGTTGACTACGCAAAATTTAAAAGTGGAAGATAGGTAGACGTAATGTCTAACATTTAAACGAATCAATCCATTAACCAGTAGGCGCGTGAGACTGCCGTAGGTACGCTAAGTACAGCGGTTTTGAAAATTTTGTCAATTTAAGTGCCATCTTGAAAATTAGTTACTACACTGCGGAAGGGTCCGGAGAAGCCGTGCACAAAATTTGAAACGAATCCATCCATCAATGTAGCCTGAAGGCGCGTGAGAGTGCCGTATATACGCTGAATCCAGTGCCGATTTTCAAAAGTCCGCCATTTTGTCATTTTTTTCGGATCCGGAAAATTCTTGGTCACTGCACTGCGAAAGGGTCCGGAGAAGCCGTGTACAAATTTGAAACGAATCCATCCATCAATGTGGCCTGTAGGTGCGTGAGAGTGCCGTAAATACGCTGAGTCCAGTGGCGATTTTCAAAAGTCCGCCATTTTCTCAATTTTTTGTTGATTCGAAAAACTTTTAGTCACTGCACTGTGGAAGGGTCCAGAGAAGCCGTGTACAAAAGTTAAATCGAATCTATCCATTAATGTGGCCAGTAGCCGCGTGAGACTGCCATGTATAGGCTATGTCCAATGCCGATTTTCAAAAGTCCGCTATTTTGTCAAATGTTTCCGATCCGGAAAATTCTTTGTCACTGCACTGCGGAAGTGTCCAGAGAAGCCGTGTACAAAATTTGAAAGGAATCCATCCATTAATGTGGCCTGTAGGGCAGTGAGACTGAAGCGTGACAGACGAACAGACAGACGGACAGACGTACAGATGGACAGACCGAAAAGTTCAAAGCTATATCCCTCCGTTCCACGGGGGATAAATTAGAGCTTTAACTTTAAACAACGTTACATAAGATGTACCTCGGTAACCTTGACCTTCTGGGTCACGGTCAAGGTCAAAAACCAGAAGTTGGCTATTATCTCGAAAACGGTTTGTGACAGAGCGATTTTGAGCTCGTTTTCGACCCTTTGAGCCTAAACAACGTTACATAAGAGGTATCTCGCTGTCCTTGGCCTTCTGGAACATGGTCAAGGTCAAAAACCGGAAGCTGACTGTTATCTCGAAAAGGGTTAGCATGTGCTGCTGGCATCGTTGATCTTCTATAAGGTACTACTGCGTTCTTTAATGATTTGCAAAATGGCTAGGTTTTATTTAATATCTAATTTTAGATCTAATTTTATATCATAAAAGGAATGTTAATTATGTCTGAAAATTTTCATTCTCCATGCAAACCTAAATCGGAACAGAATCAAGAATCAAAATGCGAATTTAGAAACTCAAATGAGATAAGAATTTTTTTTAGCTCAGTCAATAAGTATTTTTTTTAGTCTCCAAAGTGTTTGTTGTGAAATCGGTCTAGTTCCATTTCAGTCGCTACTGAACACACTATTCAAAGCACTTCAGAAATGTCAGTTTTAACGTTCTATCACGATAGGCAAAAAGCAATAAGTCTTGTTTTGTGTTTTTAATTAACCAAAAAATAGCAAGCCGAAATGCAAGCTATGTTTATTTGCGTCTTCCCCAAACATATCGAATGCTTTTTTTCCATGAATATATTCTTTTGGTGTGTCTTACACAATAGATTGTGTCCCCAGACAGAGTTACACCCTGGTGTTTTTTTACAAGCGAATACTTGGTCCTGCGTGGGAAAAAAAAGAAAAAAGAAGAGAAATTCTTGTGCTTTTATTTTCAAACGGTGATTGATTTTATTTTTTTAGTTTACTTATTTCAAACGCTCATTTGGAATGACGTCTAGACATATGAAACATATTGGGAGATATGTTACGGTTTACATTAATTAGGAACTCCGAAACACATTTAAATATATCATGTAGCGGTTCCAGATATCTTCAGTTTATTGTTCAATAGATTAAATTCAAATTCAAATCTCCTTATTTGAATTTTACATTTATGTCATTTAATTTAAATATCATCTTGGCAGTCTCTAAATAATTTTCATTTGTCATTTTGGCTGGGGATACATAACACTATATCGCTGTGATATATGCTCTGCTGACGCTGCATGAGTTGTCTTTGGAAATACAAAGCCACGACGAAACATTTCCTTCCATAACTTACCTGATAATAAGTTTGGAAATGTCTGCATTTTACCCTTGTTTTCTTCTCTTTTTTCCTTTTGATGGTTTCCAGAAATTCCTTCTTCATTTTTTGACGGAGGAAAATGAAGACAAGAGGACGACAAGGTCTCGTTGAATCCACAATTATGTTTACTCAATGGTCAAGGGCAAGGTCAGATTGAGGTCAAAGTTATTTTTTCTACAAAATGGTTACCGGAACACTCCTAGCCTTTGAGTCAGCGGAGTTTCATATTTGGTACACATATAAGAATCATAAGGCCCCGGCGAAACCGCAAATATTTTTAACCTTGACCTGAAAAGTCGAAGTGTGATCACAATATTATTCAAAACGCCTATTTATCACGTCTATTTATCAGATCCTAGTTTGAATAACGAAAACTTATTCATTAGGGGGTAACCCTGCATCCTGAATCTTGACCTTGAGGGTCAAAGGTCAAGTGATGTCATGTACCGTTAACGATAGACAGACTTATGTCCAAAACGGTTAGAGATAGAGCTCATTTTCGACCAGCTGGGCCTAAACGACATTACGCAAGAGGTGCCTCGGTGACCATGACCTCGGTCACAGTCAGGATCAGAAACCGGAAGTCGACCATAGTCCCGAAAGCGGCTAGATATAGAAGCAATTTGGGGCTCCTTTTCCACCAGTTGCGCCAAACCGACGACAGATAAGGGATGCCTGGGTGACTTTGACCTTCTCGGTCATAATGTTATACAAACATTTGAGTCATTCCGCTCTCTAGCAGAATTCGGTCTAGTTTTGCAGTGACTGTTCAGTGACAGGTTTATTTTAAATTTTGTTGTCTCAAGGGCAAGTTTTATTTGTCATTTACATGTTTCTTTATGTTCTTTCGGTCAGATTTAAGAGCTGAATTCATGTGGGGCGTTAAAAAAAGAATGGTTAGAAACAGCCCACAAGGAAACTTGATGGCAAAAATGCACGCGGCTTGGCTATATCGAATCAGCCAAAAACGTCATGTAAGTGATTCACATCTGGGCACTTGAAATCTGTACGATCAAACCGTACACTGTTTCTGTAAGGCATTTTATATAGCGAGTGATCTAGATTAAATTGGCAAAGAAATACTTCTGCTGCTTCTTTGTTGTTTTTTTTTCTCTGTTTTTTTTCTGAACTGTGTATTTGCCAAACTTCCTGATACTGTGAGATATTAGCAGCATTTGTTTGGCATAGTGGTCTCTGAAACATCTCTCACGCGTCCCTGTCTAGCTGATCACCAGGGCGGAGTCTAGGCCCAACTCCCCCCCCCCCCCCACGACCGAAACCCCCCCGGCCCTAACCCCCCTGTCAACCCCCCCCCCCCCCGCGACTAGAACGCCCGGCGGCCTAAACCCCCGACCCAACCTCCCCCCCCCCCCCCCTCGTTCTCAAAGAAAATGTGTAATGATAATTTGTTGTGGCACCTCTTTTCGCACTCGTACGAAACAGAGCCATTTGCTAGATTTTTTGCTTTACGTACAAATGCCCTTGGTACAATATCTTTGGATTCCCTTTAGCAGATGTGATGTATTCCATGATGGTAGCGTGAGTTTTCACAGCAATCTGGGTCACTAAATTACCCATTCAAGTGAATCACAATGGATATAAGTCACATCTACCGCAAGAGAAATTGTAATTTGTAAACTCGACTGATCTCGCAACCGACATATGTATTGCAATTTTTAATGTGTACGCACTCATCAATCGTAAGAGCAATTGCAATTTCAAAAACTGAGTCCTATCATCAATGGATGTATGAAGTTTCTTTTATAATGATGATCAATTCCTTCAGTGGTTCGGAAATTGCAATTTTAAACGCCGTGCGATCTCTTCAGTGGGCATTTGAAGTGGAATTAACCACGTGGATGTATCGCAATTACAAAATATAAAATAGACCTGAGAACGGGGGGGGGGGGGGGGGGGGGGTTGGGTCGGGGGGTTTAGGCCGCCGAGGGGTTTTAGTCGGGGGGGGGGGGGTTTGGGCCGGAGGGGAGTTCGGTCAGGGGGTTTGGGCCTGTTCCCACCAGGGCGTGTCTACTTGATCACGAGGGCGTGCCTACCTGATTACAAGGGCATGTCTACCTGATCACGAGGGCGTGCCTACCTGATCACGAGGGTGTGCCTACCTGATTACGATGATGCGTCTACCTGATTACGAGGGCGTGTCTACCTAATCATGGGGGCGTCTACTTGATTACGATGACGCGTCTACCTGATTACGAGGGCCTGTCCACCTGATCACGAGAGTATGTCTACCTGATCACCAGGGCGTGTCTACCTGATCACCAGGACGTGCCTACCTGATCACGAGGGCGTGTCTACCTGATCATCAGGGCGTGCCTACCTGATTATGAGGACGTGTCACCTGATCCTGAGGGCGTGCCTACCTGATTATGAGGACGTGTCTACCTGATCACGAGGGCGTGTCTACCTGATCATGAGGGTATGTCTAACTGATTACGAGGACGTGTCTACCTATTCGGGGGGGTCTACTTGATTACGATGACGCGTCTACCTGATTACGAGGGCGTGTCTACCTAATCATGGGGGCGTCTACTTGATTACGAGGGCCTGTCCACCTGATCTCGAGGGCATGTCTACCTGATTAGGAGGACGTGTCTACTTGATCACGAGGGCGTGTCTACCTGATCACGATGGCGTGTCTACTTGATCATCATATCGAAAGATATATAAAAACGATCGTTCTTTAAGGCGAAAAACGAAATACTTGTATAAATGTAACACCGATTTTAAACATGGTAACATTTTTTTACCCAGTAAGCAGTCTGATGTTGCAACGTCGTTTCGAGGTTGTTAAGTCGGATCGACAAAAATTGCAACATTAATCTGGTTTTTAGTTTTATTTGGTCAAGACCGATCCCCAGGTGGGTGAAGGGGGCACTTGGTATCATATGTTTTCATGCGTGTCCAAAACAAAAAAAAAACAACAAACAAACAAACAAAAAACCAAAACACACACACACACACACACACACACACACACACACACACACACACACACACACACACACACACACACACACACACACACACACACACACAAACAAACAAACACAAAACGCGGATAAAGGGGGGCGGGGGTAAATACGAGGAGAGTTTAGAATTGGTTCGGGAGAACAACTTATTCCCACTTGGCATTGAAAATGCCAAATGGGGATGGATTGCCTCGAATTCTTCACCTATTTTTCCTTTTTTTCTCGCTTTTTTAAAATTTTTTTTCTTCTTCCGCCGAATCGGTTTCCAGACATCTCCTCCGAGACCGCTGAAAAGC